>JAMPIV010004241.1:0-395000 GCA_024509875.1 Oreohelix idahoensis | reverse complement strand
CCAGAGATAGTACTGGTACCACCAAGAACTATAGTAAAAGAATAGAACGAAACGTTCTTCTGAGTATGGCGTTTTCCACCCCATAGTTATGGGTTCCTATCTTCCCATACCACCATCCCAATTACTCAGACTTTACCCTCGATGAGAATTAAATTTAATCCCTCGGGATAAAACTTCCTTTACATTTAAATAGAATAGCTTTAGCTTTACATGACATTTAAATGAAAAGGTTAATAATACAGATAGAATCTGTTTACATATACATCTCCACTGATTGAAAAGTTTTCACAATATAAATTGAATATGCTTTCATTTATGTTTTACACTGATTGAAAAGTTTGAAACTTCCATTACTTTAAAAATGAATATTTTCACGTCAAACTTGACGGGTTTTTAATTATAGTGTGCTGTTTCAGTTCCCGCATGAGCAGATCGAAGTACATTCTTGGAGTGTTTTTGGTTTCTTTCCATTATACAGTGTAATGAAACCGTTCACGAACACCGTCATTTGAACGCTTCTCTTTGTTGATTGTAACAATTTTTGGGAGAGTATATATAATGGAAACAATACAATTTTTCAACACGGTTGCATTCCTCAGCTGTCACCAACGTACACACGGCGAGAATTATGTTATTTTATATTCAACTTAAAAGTTCTTTGATGACAACATTTCGTGTGAAAGTGCGTGGATTGTTTTCAAAGAGTGTTCCCTGATAATAAGTGGTTTTAACAAAAACTTTCAAATTTTCATGATTTGTACATCGGTGAGGGCTAATGCACACCAATTTTTACGCACTATTTCTTTGTCGAGCGCTACTAATTTCGTGAAAGAATAAAACCATTGGAGAACAAGCTGAATACATTCGAGAACAAATGTCTTAGAAAACTCATGAACATCAGTTGGAAAGAATTCAAGACTAATCGCGCAGAATACCACTACAGGCGCTCACTTGGGTTCCTGAGGGTAAGAGAAAAAAAGGAAGACCAAAAGAAACACTCAGAAGAACAATAATAAGAGAAGGAAGAACGTTGGGCCTAAACAAGAGCGAGGAGTGCGCACGAACAACCTGGAGAGCACTGGTTTTTTATGTCGCGAGTTAATATTTTGAGTGAGACATACATTGGTAATTACGTTAGTTAGGATGGGATGGGATATGTTAGTTCACATGTTTGTAATAAAACAAAGAATGAAAAATGCACTACTTACGTCAATCTTTGCTACAGACTTATTGCTCAGATAAATAAAAGAGACGAGTCGGTCTCTTACACGCGTCTGGGGTGTCTTTAATTTGACAATAGATTCCCTCTCCGACTCCGTGTGTTTCTTCAGTTTCCTAGTCCCGGTGTTCCTTATTAAAATGTAGAGATTTCCTGTGCTTTGTAAGTCTTATTTTGTTCTCCAATAAAAGGTTCGGTTAAAAAAAGGAATTACGAATCTAGTCTTCACTCTGGGGAGATCTGATGTTGTCTTGGTGAGCGTGTAATTCACAGTGAAATAAAACTGCGAAATGGTCAGACTATATTCCTATCTTCCCACGCATTGTTGTTATAAATCTAATCAGAAAGATCCAATCATTTCAAATCATGCAGATAGGGTGTGATATTTTCAAAATAGTCCCACGTGAAATAAGGTGCGTGCCTGCAAAGGTCACGTATTACCATATATGGACATCTGATGCCTTGCATACACTCTCACGGGCAGATCGGTAGACACACATGACAGCATGGGTAAGCTGTAATACTTATTACTTTATTAGAAAGTAATGTTGTCATAAAAAGTCGACTTTAGTAAAGTAAATCTGTGTGACACCCCGCTCAAATTTCCCCGCTTGAAAATTAACTAACGTACTCCTAAAATCTATTAATAACTACCGCATTTGAAATTTGTCTCAAGGTCACCGTAAAATCAACCACCAACAATTTGACTAAAGAATTTGAATTTTTCTACTACACCAAGTTAAAAAGATTACTACCCCGAAACACACACACACCCCCCCCCCCCCCCTAATATTTATTAACGAACGTCGTAAAAATTAACAACCAATCGTATTGTTACCTCGTTTTATAGTGATGATAAAAATCTTGGTTGTAATGGCAAAAATGCCGATTCTGTGCTTTTAATCAAAATTAAATAATTTATTCCTCAAAAACTAAAGAGAATTAAAAAGAAAGGGATATCTGGAATTGTAGCGCTGATATTGATTAACATAATACCATAAAGATTTCCCATAATAAAACTATTTTGACGTAGAAACAATTATTTTATTAATATTTTCAGTTGGGAAAAAGTACAATTAATTACTTAAAAATTACACAGATGAAAACGGGGAGAAATAAATAAAGGAAACCTATAGGGGTAGATAGAGGACAGCTGGCTGTTTAATAATCAATTTTGATATTAAAAATCGGTCTATAAATAACTGAGATATATAATATATAGATAAAATCAGACGAGCGAACACACTGAACAACGCTCAATGTTTATGGTCCAAAATTATTATTTTTTTTTTTTTGACGCGTCTTTTGATTGGCTGGTTGGAATTGATAACTTTTAATCCTGCTTGAATAAGTCCGCCATTTGAGAAAAACTTAAGCACAGACAGATTGAGAGCAGATGCAAAGCGTTGGTAATAAATGGCTTTGCTGTCTGAACGACTCAGCGGTCTGAAATTGAGCCATTGACTGCTAGTCAATCCTGTGATTGTGTAATTATTCTTTACTTGCGGTAAGATAAATAAGTATTAGTATTTCATTAACATGTAACTGGCCACAGATTGTGTGCCATAATTTGATTCGATACTGCCTATTGGGAGAGAAATTGGGGTCACGACAACCCAAGCAGGAATGTGCCTAAAGCAGATTTATTTGGAAAGGGAAATAAAATGTGTAAAAATGTTTGAATATTGCCATAAAATCTTACGACTGTAAGTCCAGAGGCCACTAGCAATCTTCTGCAGTGCCACAGTGTTCTAATGACACATGAAACCATACCTAGGATGTTTGAACAAAAGATTTAACAGGTTGTCACGGGACGCGAGTAAGTCGGCATTTCAATCCCTAAGACCGATTGCCAATATTTTGTCGGTAAATTTCTCACTGAATGAGAAGGCAGTCGGTTGTCTATACTCATCGTCTGCACAGACATCGTTTGTCAACAGTCATGGGACATCCACCAATTTTACAAGGAATGTTTACATAACAATAGACAGCGCTCGGCGTGAGCCCTGTAAACGCAACAACATTCACCTGAAATGCTTTCACAACAAGGAGACATTAGGTCAACAGACTATCGCGGTAATCGACACTAAGTCTCGGGTGTGTTTACACAAGGCCAGTAATCTACAAATATTATTTCGGCTTGTAACAGAACATAAAGGTGGTCAGTCGGACTTCACGGATAATATTGAAGTAACGGAGACACAAAGTCGGGGCGAAAATCAATATGAACGAATAAATAACAACATGAAAGGAGTAAAGAATACAAAGACGATAACAATACGGCACATGCCCCAAAAGACGAACGTAGACAGATTGTCTCGGATAAGCAAAATATGAGAGCGACCATAGCAAAATATTACAGGAAATTTACACAGTAATGAGGACTGAATGTCTGACTAAAGGAAAACAAACGAAATTTCACATGACACAAGAAGCGACCCGAAAAATCGCCATAGGCGATTCGGACGATATATAACCCAACTAAATTTATCGCTCGGGATTGCAAGAGAAGCAGTCCGCCAACATACTTGGGTTCTAGATTTCACGAGAAAGAATCAGGACGTATGTCAGTGAATTCTTGATATGGACACCAAGTGGTAGAGACAGGGACCATTTGAGATAACTCAGTCTTCGTCTACTACTTTGTTGGCGTCAATCACGGGACAAGCTAAATGAGTAGGGCCAAACAGAAATACTGCGACGACACGCATCTCACAGATATTTCACGGCAACAAACCTACCAACAAACAATGGGGATTTTAGAAAAGAACTTGCCAGGCTGCGAAGGGACTTTCTACTAAACAATCACCCACACAGAAAAGTAATTCGCAATTACCTAGAATAAGGGATGCATTACTAAAGAGCTGTCTACGTGAATTAATGATCTGAAGTGGCAGTAGCCTACGGACGATTGTCATTACAACAAGTGCCTTGGAGAAAGTTTGATCAGAAGTGCAAGAGAAGACGGACGATCTTGTAAACCCAGGGCCTAAAAATTTATCGAGATCCTAAATTACATGCAGTAATGGACAGATTCTCCCCGTAAAACTGATGCGCAAACAAATTCAAATATATACCAGATTTCACCATCATCACCACCTGAGAAAACGATCTTCACCACACATGGACATCTGCATATCAGACGAAGTCTCCACCGCATAACATTGCTTCAACACAACCTAGGAACAAGCCACCTCAGACGCGCGTGGCAATGTCAACACTCGCTTTGTGAGGAACAAAAGAACAGGCCATCGACACCTGATGAAATAAAGTGGACCGTCCAGTATTATTGAATGCAGACAAAGACTTGTCCAGTGTATACAAATACCCAGAGTTATATTTACAGTCAGTCAGAGACCGGAAACGAGATATCCTTTTGTTAGTATTTAGGAGTTGCTTACATTTCATCATTATCATCCCATAACATAGATTTAAGATTCATTTGTGTATTTGCATTAACTAATATCTTTCTTCACAGGGATAGTTAATGTCATTCCTAGTTGCATTTGTATTAGTGTAATTGAATGTTGTTATATTTCAATAATTCAATAAATGTTGTAGTTGTTTTTACTTTACCAACACACGTTAATTATATATATATAGAGAAGGAAAGAAAGTGTGCGAAAGAGGCATACATTTCTTCCTTTCTTCCTCTTCTGTTCACTCAATGTAATAGGGGAGGTGGGGGCTCGTTAGGCAAATGGTTCGCACACGTGACTGACCCTCAGGTAATCTTAGATTGATTAGTTGTGGAGTTGTTATAGCCAGCATATTAAAGGGAGGGAATATCCTTCTTTTTCAGGGTTATATTGCCTATTACTTAGTGGTGGCAGGAAACCTGGTGCAGGCAGACCGTGTGTACTTTGAAGCCTCAGTAAAGCTGCATGCTGCATCAGTGGGCAGAAGACAAATCTTGTGTTGACCTTGCATAGTCTACAGTCATCCACCTCAGACAGGCTGTCAGGTCAAGTCCCTTTAAATTGGCATATGTGATCTCATCTTAACAATTTCCACAACCAGAACAGAAATTTCTATGGGCGTGATGATACCAACAAACCCTCAAATAACTGACTTTTGGTTATAGAACATAGTAATGAGACTATGGGATACACATACAGTGACACTTTAATATACCATTTATGGACAAAGGGTCCTCTTTATTTATTTATATGTTGTAAATACAATTTTCTTGATTTGAAAACATTCCTGTCCCAAAAGAATTGAGGTACAGGAAAATAAAAAATTGTAAAATATTAATATAACTTTACCAACAGTCTTACTTACTTCACTTTTATTGAGTTAAAGTTATGTTTGACATTGTTCATACATCACAATAGATACATTACCTTAGACACTTGCCACACAACATCACAAAGATTATTTTACACAGAGTGAGATCTTAGAGAGGTAGCGGATAGGGACTCTGAGAACATCATCATCATCAATTAGACTCAGGGAACTTACACAGCTGGACCTCACTTTGTTTACCTTAGTGTAGTAACATCAATAACCTCTCATATTACCACATCGACCCGGAAGCGATTATGTCACACTTGTCTGCCCACATGTGTCACCCAGACAGTAATATCGTTATCTGTCGTATGAGTACGCAAAAACTCCGTGTCTGCCCATCTGGGTTACCAAACGAGTCGTCTTATCAGCGGTTCAATCTAAACACGCCGGCGACTATCTTATCTCAGTTGCTCACCGCAAGCTAGGATGACCGGGTAACAAACAGGTGACATCACAGAGAGGAGTGTCAACAAATGTTTGCACCTACAAAATATTTGCCACACAAGCAGAAAAAGAAAGAAAGAAAGAAAAGTGCGACAATTGAGAGCAAATAATAAAATTCAGTACCACAAATGTACCAATACTGCCGAAGCGAAACAAAGATCGTGAAGAGGTCGTCCATTTCGTCACAATGGTGGGGATGATGATGATGGGGATGATGGTGGTGGGGATGATGATGGTGGTGATGATGATGAAAACGAATTTCAGTGATCCTACAACAAACATATGTCTCCACATTAGGAGGTTTTGTTTGTTACCAGAGTTATTATTTTCCAGCGCGTTTAGGAGAATTTGGTTTTGGGGATCTCTAAAGTAGTACCCGCTACCACAAGACCCTGGGGCTAGTTGTTTCCGAGACAGACTGAGTAAACAAGAACTAGTACAGACAAATACCTAAGGGATTTTCTTGTTTCGAAAATTGATAAACTCTCCTCTCAAATTGCGTTGGAGACAGTTCCTGCTCTAAGGCCGTAGCTTTAGTGGTATTTGTAGCTAATACAGCCGTAAATCCCTCAACACCAGAGCTTTGCTTAGCTCCGACCAATGAAGGCAAAGATTCTTGAAGGCAAAGCTTAGGGGGTTTCCGAATCATGAAGATTAATAACAGAAATAAACTTGGTAGTTCGGAAACTTTGAACAATATAACGCCATTGTTGGCTGCTTTATCAATGATTTCATTTACATTAGTACTTCCTAGATAATCAATTAATCCAGGCTGCTGATCCTAGAGCCACGTACCTGCTCTGCTTGCGGGGTTATGTTTATTTTAAGGCTGTTATTAAACTCAGACAATATTTAAGGTCTTGATTCAGGGCTTGAAGCTGTAGGCCATGTTAGTCACAGGTCAGAAAACAAACAATGTTGCTTTTTAAAATAATCGATTACTCATACAGGATTTTTGGCATGGGGTATTTCAAGTTTACGACATCTGTTGTGATTCCTGCAGGATTTTGGGAACAGAAACAACGACTGTAACAGCATGTGAATGCCTTGTGCAGGCAGCAAGGGTGGATTCATGCTCCGTAGGGAGTGGAAAGGAAAATGATGATGGGGATATCGAGTTCACGACGGGAATAAAATGTTTGTTTCGTCATCATCATCATTATCATGACACCACTATCATCATCATTGTCATGACACCACTATCATCATCATTATCATGACACCACTATCATCATCATTGTCATGACACCACTATCATCATCATTATCATGACACCACTATCATCATCATTATCCTGACACCACTATCATCATCATTATCCTGACACCACTATCATCATCATTATCATGACACCACTATCATCATCATCATTATCATGACACCACTATTATCATCATTATCATGACACCACTATCATCATTATTATCATGACACCACTATCATCATCATTATCCTGACACCACTATCATCATCATTATCCTGACACCACTATCATCATCATTATCATGACACCACTATCATCATCATTATCATGACACCACTATCATCATCATTATCATGACACCACTATCATCATCATTATCATGACACCACTATCATCATCATTATCATGACACCACTATCATCATCATTATCATGACACCACTATCATCATCATTATTATCTTCCTAACCTGTCCCGCCCCCACTATCGCTAAGATGATGAAGGACGGCAAAATTTAAAATAAGTCTGTTGGGAGAGTGGTTGGAGCGTAAACTCCTTCGTGTAAAGTTAGATAAGGTTAAATAGGGAAGGTGCAGAAGTTATTGCGTCTATAATTAGTCTAGATCGTTCCTAGGTACACATCCGGAGTTAGGTGGGGAGATCGTGCTAATGACCTTTGTCCACGCAGCACTATTTCTGTGAAGCCTGGTTGGCAGGGAGGATAGTCACTATTTACTCCCGTAGCGAAGGTGGTGTTGTCGTTCGGATATCCCTGGTTTTGAGTCTCCGGTAAGCCTATCACTTCTGTTGTTTTTCTGGTGTCTGTTTTCCTACTTCTGTATTTCTCACGAGTGCCTGAACCACACCTTTATGTCTATTAATTATTTATTTACTTACTGTTTACAGGCCTCGGGGTCCCCTCTTTACTCGTTGTAAAGTTAATGGAGGTAGCGTCACGCTCCAATTGACAAATTTGTAAATGTGTAGGCTCTGAATTGAGTTTGGAAAGGGAAAGGCAGCGAGGAAGGGAACGGGTCACCTCATGTCATAAAGCTAGACCTAGTCAAGTGAAGGACGGCCATTATTCATCATCATCATCCTAATTTCCCTTTCGCTCCCTATTGGGTATGGTGCCACTTCTGCATCTAGTCCCCTCTCGTGAAGCATGCACCAATCAATCACGTGCTCTTGTTGCAGTATTTTCTTTTGCAGTTTGTTTTACACCATGATGTTACCAGCACAATTTCATATTAGTTGCCTTGTACGACATGCATGAGGGAGAAGCAGTCATATTCTTTATTTGTTACATTAGAGACCCCCGGGAACCCCACGGGGCAGGACCCTCTTTACTTTTATCTTAAAAAGTGATGCACTTTTTTTTGTTCAATATATTAAAACGCGGAAACAGGCGCACAAAGAATGAATATGGAACAAGAGAAGGCTTCCTTATAAAAACTCAATTTAACCCGGGCAACTTGATGTACAGTAGAACGTCGATTATCCGAACCATCAATTTCCCGAACCACCGTCGCCACACAAAAAAAAAAAAAAAAAATTACAATATCTACTTTTAGTCCATTAATTGCTATATTGAAGTATTATTCCTGCCACTTAATGCATTCTTTTCTGATTGTTTATTCGAAGACATGTGCAGTATTACATAGAAATAGTCTTAATTTGTCATAACAGAAGTTAAAAATTAAATTTTGGCTGATGTGTGGACTAAGGGCAATCTTCCCTAAACTTAATGCGTCACAGTCGATTATAACGTTTTCTGTCGGTTCTTCAAAGCTGTTTGGTTATTATTTACAAGCCATTTTTTAAAATCATTTATTCCAAAATACAGGAGTAATAATCTTGAGTACTGTTATGATTAAAATTCATAACGATTGTGTCGGTATAATAGGTAGCTCAACAGGGCTCCTTGTTTGTTTATTTTATAGGAGTCACTTATTAATACAGGAAGTGACGTCATGCTGACATGGTTTGTTGGGCAGACGTGAAACTGAAAAAGCAGAAGTGAGGGGATCGTCTGCTGGGTCTTCTACCATTGTGTGTCATGGCGAGTGGACGCATGTGTTTGAGCTCCTGAATTTCAGTGTATATCCCTGGGTTATTCCATCACTAATACATCAAGATCTTCTGTGAGGTGTATCTAGTTATCTGCATTTACAGGGAGTATAGCTTCTCAGTGTCGAGTGTGAATATATATTTAAAATGTTGAGAATGAAAAGGACAGCGTTCCAGACATGAACGGACTGCCTAGCGTTATATCAACGACTGCATATTATATGCCATTGTATACTGGCCTGAACTGAATTTGGAGTTGTGTTGAAGTCTTAATAAAAATGTATACCGTCCACTTCGTCCGTTGTGACTCAAATAAGTATGATTGATGTTGGCCTGTTTCGATGTCTGATACGTCTACTACCCTAGAAGTGAACTTGGCCACAGGAACCATCCTGTCACTACATATTAACATTAACATATAAAAGACACGTAACAGGAGTAAATGGTGGCCTCAAGCCGGGATATGAACATATGACTGGAACAAAGTATCTTCAAGTGATTTTCCAGTATTTGCAAGTGAAAAATTTTTTCAAGATAGCGGTGTTGGTCGGCTGCATGCCGGAATTCTAAGTCTAACCCTGTTCACTACACTGTATTTGAATCGTCGTTCCCTGAGGCAGAGGCTGAAACCAGGAGAAATGTTTGCAAGATAAGGCAGATAATTAGATTTATTGATTCATGCAGTGTGAGTTTGAAGAATCTCATTTGACAGGGTTCTTTTTTTAATATGTTTTATGTATTTCTGTATCTACATGTTTGTGTGATAGGCGGGTTGGTTAGTGGGACCTATGAATTCACTATATCCCATTGACGGTCGTGCATTCGTAGGCGTTCTTTAGTTTTTGCATCTGATTTTTTCAACTTAAGGGGCCGGCGAACATAGCTGTGTGTTACTGCCTTGAGTGAATTAACCAGATTCATTATTTGTCTAGTTGTGAAGGTTCTGTAATTTTGTAAATTTGTATTTGTTGTCAATTTAATTGTATTTTATTTGGTTTATTCTCCATTATTGTTTGTAAATTTGTTCATCTAATCTTGCTATCCCTCAGTTATTAGATGTATTATATGTTGTGAAATTGTGCTTGTATTATCATAAGTGTGGTAGAGCCAAATTGTTTTCATTTTTCTACAGTTCATACATTTCTGCCTTGGTTTATTCATTAGTATTTTCTTAGGTTGGCTCTTTCTACTGTTATACTGTAATCGTGTTTGTATCTCTATTTTCATTTTTTTTTTGCTCCTAAAATAACATCTGTAGTTTCATGCAGTTTATTGATATTGAGTGGTGAAATAATTGTTGCTAATATTGCTCACTTGTTAAATATATATATTATTTAAATTATTATTGGACAATTTGGAGTCACAATAATGGTGAAGTATGGCTACCTTGGATTATTTTATCAAGGTTGGAAAATACTTTGGTATGGAGGGTGAAGATTTAAATACCTTTGCTCTCAATGAGCATACAAGGGAAATGAAGAAATTAGACGACATATCAACCCTGGAATATTTCATTAAAGTAGGCAAAGAATGGGGTAAGCGGGGCAAAGCTCTTGATAAATTTGTCACGTTCCATGTAAAAGCAGAAGAAGAAGAGAACAGATTGGGACAAGAAAAGAGGGAGGAGATAATAAAGGCAACGAATTTACTTCATGAAGAGGTGAGATTACAGAAGATTCAGATCAATCCTGGTGGAACAGAACTGACAAGATTAGAATTGGAGCTTGCCAATTCAAAGGCGTTACCAGAACTGGATAATATGAAACTTTATGATCTTAGTAATCGCCAGAAAAAAGAGCTAGAGGATGAGGTAAGCTCATTACAAAAATTACTTGACAAAGAAAAGAATGTCAGTGGTGAACTTGATAAGATTAATACAGCTTTAAAGATAGACTGTCATGCACAAGTGGCTCAGGTTCAAGAACTGACATCTGAGGTTTCTCTGTTGAGATTAAAGGTTGAAATGAAAGACGTGACAGACCGGGACATGAAATGTTCTTCGAGTCATTGGAGAGTAAAGTGGCAGCACTTGAACTTGAAAATCAAGAACTCAGATGCCTTCAAAGTCAACAAGAAAATTTGACTCGTGATAAGGTGGCTACCTTTGAGACATTACTCATTGAGGAGAAGAGTAAAAATGCAAACCTCGAAGAGGTAAATAAGAGGCAGATTGAAGAAATTTCACTCAAGGATTTGGAAATTGCTAAGTTAAGAAAAAGGGTTGATGGTTTGCTGGATGTATTGTTACACAAGAATATTTTGTCACACATTGGTTATGAAAAACCTATTGTACAACATTCCAGTGGTACTAAATGTGACACCGACATGACCTGAAAAAGTCAACATCTCATGTCGAGGCAGATACAACTTCCCTCGAAATCACTCTAATGCCTGTCACTACATATTAACATTAACATATAAAAGACACGTAACAAGTACAATAATTTAATTGTAGTCCTAATTACATACGCAGTGGCGTTAAACAAGGCTACGTTCTGGCTCTAACCCTCTTCGGGATGTTCTTTGCCTTACTTTTGAAACATGCATTCAGAGATGCAACTGAAGGAATAAGCCTTCACACTAGGTCAGATGGCCGTCTGTTCAATCTCGGAAGGCTGGAGGCAAAAACAAAAATCAGAAGGGTCACTATAAGAGACTTGTTATTCGCTGATGATGGCTTGCGTCACCAGCACACTTCTTTATGGCAGCGAGACCTGGACACCCTATGCTAAGCAAGAAAGAAGGATCAATACCTTCCATCTACGGTGTCTACGCCACATCCTATGCATTTCGTGGAAATATAAAGTGACGAATGTCGAGGTGTTGTCACGTGCTGGCCTTCAAAGCATGTATACACTGCTTAGACAGCGCAGACTACGTTGGTTTGGCCATGTTCGCCGCATGGAAGATGGTCGCATCCCGAAAGATATCTTCTACCCGACACGTGGCTGATGGCAAAAGAACAGTTGGGCAACTGCAGCTGAGATTCAAAGATGTGTGCAAGAGAGACATGATGGCACTGGACATAAATCCAGCAATCTGGGAGGATGATGCTGCCGATCGCACAAAGTGGCGATGCAATCTACGGCGCCGCCTCAGATTGGGCGAAAAGAAGCTCACACAACAAACAGAAAAGAGGAGAAACCGTATATAGGAATACTAGGAAAATAAGCAGCTGAGGGCTGTCATCTCAGGGGCGCATTCCCATAGTCAGTTATGACTGAAGGGGCTATTATTATTATTACAATGTGTTTCGTATTAACTGAGTATACTCATGTATGTTTGATTACCCGAACTATTTGATTAACTAAACCAATCTTGGTTTCAGTTAGTTCGGATAATCGACGCTCTACTGTATTTCAGAAACAGACAAACATTTCACGGAAAATTAAAGAACATTGATTAACGTTTGCTATTTCGAGAGTAAGCCAAACTTCGATTCAGCGAACCTTATTTTATATGATCCGCGCTGAACATTACATAATTATTGGGTTGGTGCAGGGGAAGAACGGAGTTGCGGTTGTTGCTCTTTAACCGGGAAAACTTCAAATATTCCTGCATGTCACACGTTGTTGTGGACAGGAGAATCTGCTGTCAGTTTGTAATCGTCTTAATTTAGCCAATTTCTGCCTCCGTGTTGTCAAGACACGCGTCGTCTTTACACTCAGCTTCGTCCAATCACAAACAAGAGATTTTCGGTATCCTACCAGATTTACACGCATAGCCAAGCTAAATATTACAAATGAGGCTAAATCCAGGAGATTTTTAAGACATCTGGCAGCCATCTCTGAATGCTTCTTGCGTTCTAGGCCTCACGCAAATTACGAGGATAATAAGATAACGTAAGACAGAAAGTTGCCAGTTTTAAATTGTGCTCTTTGCCCGTGTCACGTTTACGTGTTAATTGTGGCTAAAATATTATTAAGGTGGAATTAGGATAAATTCCTCTCTGTCTGCAAGTACGTTTAATCTCAATGTGATTTCTGAGACTTCTCATCTCTCTCATCCATTCCGTACATCCATCCATCTCGGTCCTTTCGTCCAAAACTTCACTTCACTACCCAGCCCAAAAATGCTAATATCTAACTTTATAAATCGGCTACTGTAGTGAATCTGGAAAATAACAATACATTAATATTATCTAAAATTATCATCATCATCATCAGTAGCATCATCATCATCATCAGTAGCATCATCATCATCAGTAGCAGCATCATCATCATCTTCATCATCATCAGTAGCATCATCATCAGTAACATCATCATCATCAGTAGCATCATCATCATCAGGAGCATTATCATCAGTAGCATCATCGTCATCAGTAGCATCATCATCAGTAACATCATCATCATCATCATCAGTAGCATAATCATCAGTAGCATCATCATCATCAGAAACATCATCATCATCAGTAGCATCATCATCAGTAACATCATCATCATCAGTAGCATCATCATCATCAGGAGCATCATCATCAGTAGCATCATCGTCATCAGTAGCATCTTCATCATCATCAGTTTAATCATCATCACCTCCTTTCTTCACTGCTTATACCTACAAATGTCCCCCTTGAGGAAGCATGTGTCACAACAAAAGCTCTTACAATGGTGGTTTCTGTAGCGATTTCACACGATGAGGTTGCCAGTCTCATGCATGACCTCATGTTAGTTGTCCTTTACGACATGCTTGAGGACGCACTAGTCCTATTCTTTCTTTGAATCTTCATCATTCATGTTTATCGCCGACATTATTCCGCTACGTCTCATTTTCTGTACTTAATCATTGTTTACACTCCCTTCCCTCAATTCTTGTCAGGTCGGGACTTCAGCGACCATCTTTTTTTATTAGGGTAATTAATGACTTTCGTTTGAACCCATATTGACACCTGAATCTGTGGAGTGGAATGTTGTAACACATTTACGAGCAGACCGTGTGTAGGAGAGACCTGGTAAATGAGATAACCATTTCCCGACAAGACGGGTCGGAGAATAACTATCTATCTTGAAAGAGATTACTTGGGATAGATTATGAAGTCGTGAGTGTAAACATGATGGATAACACACGGAATCTCGCATACCATATATGGTGACTTGTAAACAACACATTTATTTTTGCGTTTATTACGCCGGAAGTTTTCGCGAGAGAAGGGGAAATATACGCATCTTGCATGCTATTGGCTTGGCATGTGAAATGTAAAAATACAACATTTCTGATTGGAGCCTTGCCATATAGTAGCAATCTGGATGTGGGCCGAATGTTGCCTTATAATTTAGCGCCTTGTGAGTTTACCGCACTGTGAAATTCAACTCGTCAAGAAGACAGCCAGACAAGCCAGAATAAGGAATAGGATCAGGATTCCATTTTAAAGGACTGGACAACGTGTTTGAGCATCTTGTGTATTTACACAACAACAACTCTACCTATATTAATAAGGAAAGCCCGAAATCCTAAGAACCTGAACACTAAGTCATAGTGGGAGTCTTTTGTAACCACGTGTAAGAGGCATCTTAATGAAGTTGCCTAAACTATTTCTCTGAGCCATAAATCAGTATTCTCAAAAGATGTTTTGGGGCAAGTTGTACATTTTATCATTCTATATTTTGCATTTATTAACATGTGAAAATTGCAAGTGGGTGTCCAAGTTATACAAGGCTGGCAACCTCAGCATATAGAATAATGATTCCATGAACTACCACTGCAGAAGCCGTTGACTGCTTTATGCAGGTTTCACATAGAGAACCAAAAGCAGAGGTAGTCCCAAGTTCCAAATGGAGCAGGGAGTGGATGATTATAGAACTGATGTACTTACTTATTATATTAACCTTTTCAACCAGTGCATATGTAAATGTAAACATGTTCAATATAAATGCAATGGATGTTTTCCGCTCACTGGGATTAACATTAATGCACAGGGAGGGTAAAGTTTTGAGGCAGGTCGTGCCAGGAAACCCAATACTCTGGAGGGATTTGTTTCTCTCTTTTTTCATAATACTAGTCAGCGTTACCAACTGGTGATGCTATCTGTGGAACAAGTGAGTGATATAAATGGCCTGCAGTCAAAGCTAGACACCTACAGCAGACGTGCCTCAACAGACGCTGGACCATCTTTGCAATTATTCCAAAATTCTACGAGGGGCGTGTTTCGGCCACCAGACTTGACCAGTGACGAAAGTGAACCAGTCCATAACCTACAAAGAACAAGCATCAGCTGGAAAGAACAGTAGGGTAAAACTAACCTGTCAGAAGGTATGGTCCTCGACAGAGGAGGCTAATTTTGCTTAATCCGTGTTGGTTCAGTTGAGCGAGTAAATAGATAACCTTCTAAATGGATTATCATTTCAGTGACAGTAATTGTTATTTGAATATATGCATGCTACTCAACGTTTTCTAATGTATGAGTTCAGTGACAGTCATACTTAAACACTGACCTTCTTCCCACCTCATGGCAGAACTAATTCAGAATTTAATAGTATGGTGTATATCATTATTGTCACTTTGGAATTTGCATTATTGAATCAAGCAGAACAGAAAGAGTAATAGTACTTCTTCTACTTTCTATTTCTTATAATGTTCCATTGTTCTTTGTCAACACTCTACAAACTTGATAAATGTGTTCTCAATCACAATGTTTTATCCCTTTGTCTCATACAGGACATGATGCTTTCATCATGGAATATCCTTTACATGTATTTAATGCACTGCAGTTCATATATCATGTTCTATGATTGAAGAACTAGTTATTATCAGTTATATGTAGGATATTTCAGACAGGAACTAGGACTATAAGAATGTATACACTTATGTAGCCATTGTCATGAATTTACCTCTTGACTGACGGGTTAGCCAGTGGTTCTCAAAATGATTTACTGCGCAAGTGGCAAAAGTATAAATCAGTTTGGCCCACTGCCCACATGAGGAAAATTACTGTTGTAAACAAGCAGACAGCCAGATCTAGGTTGAAATCTCCAGATACGCGTATAATCCAGTAAGCAGAAGAGGTATTCAGCAGGGCTGACTTACTCCATCCATGTTTGAGTTGTGCATTGAGTCCAAGAAAGTAAACTTTCCCACCCTCTGAAACCATAGAACTGTATTACTGTACTTAAGTGCTGGGACAGACGAAACCATCGAGAATCAAAACCTTAACTGGAGTCCAAATCATCCAGCAGCTACTCCAATCCTTGGAGAGATATTATCCCTACCAGCAAAACTACCATAGAAAAGCTCATCTGATCCACGTGATGATCATAGTTTTATTTGTTTCTAAACATAAGATTATATATTTTGTTGACTTGTAAATCTTTAATAGCTGTGAGAATCTATAATCTATTTTTTAAATTCAACATAACAGAGTCTGTTGTCATTTTTGTCTTGTTACCTTTATTTGGGCTGTATTTTGTTTTTAAACATAAATCTACACCCTGGGGTCTGAGCCGTAATTAAACTAACGAACAGTGTGTCGGGATATTTTATTTAATGTGGCTGGACACCAAATTTCCTTTCTCAACCTTATGTACTTTACATAGTCCTTTTGTAGGATTTCTGAGAAAGAATTTATCGTCCAGAAAATATCCTGTTTAGTTGCCAGAATTCTCTTTGCATTAAGGATTTCTAGTAGACTATTTCCCGAGGAGAGACAGTTCCTTCAAACTCGTAGACCATCATTTAGATATAACCTTTTCTTTTATTCTTCCATTCATTCTATCTGTCACTCTCCTCCAAGAATCTCTGTCACAATTGGTTTTCTACAATAAGATGGAAGAACTGGCGTTAATGCTTCAAATTATTCACAAAGCTATAGACATTTATGCCAACTGACTTTACACTTGAAACTTGTACACAACGCAGGATTATTCATTAGGCTTACTAGACACGGGCCTAGGGCCCCAGGCTTGCGGGGACCCCTGTGAAAAAAAGCAACGGAGTCATAACGTACATAGCTCTACAGCAACGGCACGCGCATGTTAGTACGCTCGTGTGTGGTAATAGTATCTGTACAACAGTTAGTTTATTAGTTACTACTACCCTTGCTTTTTCCCTTTTTTATTATATTTTCTTTAAAGGGGCGTATATTTTCTTTACAGGGGCGCCATTGCCATTAACAAAATCTAGAGGCTGTAAGGAACACTTGATTTTATATATCTATATATATGTGTGTGCGTGTAGATATATATATATAAATATATGTATGTGTGTGCGTGCATGCGTACGTACGCACATACATATGTTTGTATGTATATATATATATATATATATATATATATATATATATATATATATATATATATATATATATATATATATATATATATATATATATATATATATATATATATATATATACACACACACACACACACTCACACACACATATTATTATATATTGATAAAAACATTTATCTGGAATCCATTAGTTTTTTTCTAGTTTTACCATTTAGAATGGAAAGCAGAGTGGGATACAAATCTGAAAGGAAGACATGCATATAAGATGTTCAAGGCTCCAAGAAGAAAATGTCAGATATCTAGGGAATTGAAAATTCCCAGTAATAAGAAACTTCTCAGACTACGGCTGGGAAAAGGCTATTTCAGAATGAAGAACCTAATTGTGCAGGATGTCTTCAAGACAACAATATAGAACATTTGATGTTAAAATGTAAGAGGTATGAACAAATGAGAATACCAATGTTAGATTATTTGCAGGCATCAAACTTACCTATAAATATAGAAGAGGTGTTAAGAATAGACAGACCTAGGGAACTGCATAATATAGAAAATTATTTAACACGAACAAAGGTTAATATATAGTGGTTGGGAATGTGAAGGTCTGATGCTTGCTTACAATGCATATGATTTTTAACAGATGAAAGTCAATAAAATATCTGTTAAAGTCAGTTCTAAATAACTGGAACCACCAGGCCTTTACACCCCTCCACCTTACTTAATATTATTCTTGTTCAGAGTTTCTTCTTGATTTTGTTCAATTTTTTGTTTGGTTTTTTTTTAAACATATAAGCATAATTGGTAGTTGTGATTTTCCCTATATACAAAGATTTGACAAATGTGATGCCACTTTCTCATATCGGCAGTTGTTCATATTATTTGGAATTGAAAACAATATATTCCTAATTATAACCCATCAGAGGTTGAACGGGATATTTTTTTTCCATTAATTTAAAAAACAAAAAAACCATTTAGAAGATTGGAGAGGGCCCCCAAAATATCGTAATAGCCTAGGGCTTCCAGAGTTCTTAATTCGGCCACACCTGCTTGTATGTCTTAACAACAACAAAATTAGCCCCCACATCTTTCAATGTGAGTTCTGGAACTGCAGCAGCTTTTCCTTCGGTGACCTTGGACAGATTGTTTAGTTGGCATAGAAATATTTAAAAATCTGCATAGTTTCGCAACGATTCAAACACTGAGTCATGTGACTTTAAAGCTTTCTCTAACATTTAACTGAAGCATCGTCTCTGTAAGATTTAGGGATATCGGAGTAGTTCAGAGGTATGGCGCCCGCCTCTAATTCTAAAGGACCCCCCCCCCCCCCAAAGTGCATCACTGTCTGTTTGGATGGTCCTCGGTTGGAATCCTGGTAAGCCTATCACTTATATTTCTTTTCTGTTGTCTACTGTCCTACTTTATGTTCAACGAGCGCCTGTTAATTACCTTTATTTATTACTCAATGGATTCTGCTTTCCTCCATTATTTATTTACTCTACTCAGTTACAATGATTACGTTATGTCCCTTTCTTGAATTACAGGACTAATGTCCCTTGCTTGAATTTTGGCTAGAAATCGGTTTGTGTACGAATAACCGGTAGAATTTTTTAGGATCTTCGATAACATGAAGAAAGACTAGACTTTCTGCTCTCTCGGGCATATCGTGAAAGATAAAAAAATATAAGGTTGTGTAAAGAGTTAACATCCCATGGTTTAAAACACATTGTTACAGACACCCCCACTGCATGAGTACATAAATGATCTGGGAAGGCTTTATGTAATGAGATCAGCTGCAATGATTCTCCATAAGAAGCGGGAATGAAAGGGACTGATGAATAACGCGTGTAAACAGACGAGCATGTTACTCCGGTGCTGCACAATATAACGATAATGTTGATTTTCTGAATGCGCTTTGCAAGTAACAAACAATGTAAATTTTCTCACTGAGGCTTCAGAGCAAACACAAGTCATTTGAAACAAAGGAATTAAAACAGGAATGAATCTTCCTTTGGGGGTGGGGGGGGTGGGGGGGAGGTAAGATCATAAGAGGCCTTGGCCATGTCACGTTGCAAGGCTCCCTCACAATGGTTACTCTGTCACAATAGTTACCTCCTCACAATGGTTACCCTCTCACAGTGGTTAACCCGTCATAATAGTTACCTCCTCACAATAGTTACCCCTCACATTGATTACTCCCTCACAATGGTTACCCTCTCACAGTGGTTACCCTGTCATAATAGTTACCCCCTCTCAATAGTTGCCCCTTCACAATAGCTACCCCTCACGATAGTTACCACCTCACAATGGTTAACCCCCTCCCACATAGTTACCCCCTCACACTAGCTACCCAATCACGATAATTAACACCTCACAATGGTTAACCCCCTCCCACATAGTTACCCCCTCACAATAGCTTTCCCTCACGATAGTTATCACCTCACAATGGTTAACCCTCTCCCACATAGTTACCCCTTCACAATAGCTACCCCCTCACGATAGTTATCACCTCACAATGGTTAACCCCCTCACAATAGTTACCCCTTCACAATAGCTACCCCCTCACAATAGTTAACCCCCTCACAATAGTTACCCCTTCACAATAGCTACCCCCTCACGATAGTTATCACCTCACAATGGTTAACCCCCTCCCACATAGTTACCCCCTCCCACATAGTTACCCCTTCACAATAGCTACCCCCTCATGATAGTTATCACCACACAATGGTTAACCCCCTCCCACATAGTTACCCCTTCACAATAGCTACCCCCTCACGATAGTTATCACCTCACAATGGTTAACCCCCTCTCACATAGTTACCCCCTCACAATAGTTACCCCTTCACAATAGCTACCCCCTCACGATAGTTATCACCTCACAAGTTACCCCTTCACAATAGCTACGCCCTCATGATAGTTATCACCTCACAATGGTTAACCCCCTCCCACAGTTACCCCCTCACAATAGTTACCTTCACAATAGCTACCCCCTCACGATAGTTATCACCTCACAATGGTTAACCCCTCCCACATAGTTACCCCTTCACAATAGCTACCCCCTCACGATAGTTATCACCTCACAATGGTTAACCCCCTCCCACATAGTTACCCCTTCACAATAGCTACCCCCTCACGATAGTTATCACCTCACAATGGTTAACCCCCTCACAATAGTTACCCCTTCACAATAGCTACGCCCTCATGATAGTGATCACCTCCCACATAGTTACCCCCTCACAATAGTTACCCCTTCACAATAGCTACACCCTCACAAGTTATCACCTCCCACATAGTTACCCCCTCACAATAGTTACCCCTTCACAATAGCTACCCCCTCACGATAGTTATCACCTCACAATGGTTAACCCCCTCTCACATAGTTACCCCCTCACAAGTTACCCCTTCACAATAGCTACTCCCTCATGCTAGTTATCACCTCACAATGGTTAACCCCCTCCCACATAGTTACCCCCTCACGATAGTTATCACCTCACAATGGTTAATCCCCTCCCACAGTTACCCCCTCACAATAGTTACCCCTTCACAATAGCTACCCCCTCACAATAGTTATCACCTCACAATAGTTACCCCTTCACAATAGCTACCCCCTCATGATAGTTATCACCTCACAATGGTTAACCCCCTCCCACATAGTTACCCCTTCACAATAGCTACCCCCTCACGATAGTTATCACCTCACAATGGTTAACCCCCTCACAATAGTTACCCCTTCACAATAGCTACCCCCTCACAATAGTTATCCCCTCACAATGGTTAACCCCCTCCCACATAGTTACCCCCTCACAATAGTTACCCCTTCACAATAGCTACCCCCTCATGATAGTTATCACCTCACAATGGTTAACCCCCTCCCACATAGTTACCCCTTCACAATAGCTACCCCCTCATGATAGTTATCACCTCACAATGGTTAACCCCCTCCCACATAGTTACCCCTTCACAATAGCTACCCCCTCATGATAGTTATCACCTCACAATGGTTAACCCCCTCCCACATAGTTACCCCTTCACAATAGCTACCCCCTCACGATAGTTATCACCTCACAATGGTTAACCCCCCTCCCACATAGTTACCCCTTCACAATAGCTAACCCCTCACGATAGTTATCATTTCACAATGGTTAACCCCCTCCCACATAGTTACCCCTTCACAATAGCTACCCCCTCCCACATAGTTACCCCTTCACAATGGTTAAAGTATACTTGGTTGGGCAGTGTGCCCTTCCCCCCCCCCCCCCCCCCAAGTCAGTTTAGAAGCTAATCGCCCTGCTGGTTCCCCATCTTGTATGACCGGGGGGGGGGGGGGGAAGAGAGAGAATATTTGGAGCAGCTAAAACTTTAACCTATGACCCTGTGAACAGATTCAATAAACAGCAACTTTGTTTTTTATTTTGCAATGTATATCTTTTTTATTTTTTACTTCAAATGTCTAATCACTGTTTGACCAGGCAATTTCTATTTCCATTTATTTCATTGTTGTTCTCAATGGAACTAGATGCTAGTAATTCTCCTTACTGGGTTCTTGGCTGACTGGCAGAGTAATCAGTAACCATCACGCCTGGTGTGGCATCTTGTAGATCAGCAACAAACTTGCTCTACTTTGCTTGGTCTGTGACCTTCTTGCTCCAACTCTGGTTCATGTTTGTCATCTTGGCCTGTAGCTCCAACTCTGGTTCATGTTGTCATCTTGGCCTGTAGCTCCAACTCTGGTTCATTTTTGTCATCTTGGCCTGTAGCTCCAACTCTGGTTCATGTTGTCATCTTGGCCTGTAGCTCCAACTCTGGTTCATGTTGTCATCTTGGCCTGTAGCTCCAACTCTGGTTCATGTTGTCATCTTGGCCTGTAGCTCCAACTCTGGTTCATGTTTGTCATCTTGGTCTGTAGCTCCAACTCTGGTTCATGTTTGTCATCTTGGCCTGTAGCTCCAACTCTGGTTCATGTTGTCATCTTGGCCTGTAGCTCCAACTCTGGTTCATGTTGTCATCTTGGCCTGTAGCTCCAACTCTGGTTCATGTTGTCATCTTGGCCTGTAGCTCCAACTCTGGTTCATGTTTGTCATCTTGGCCTGTAGCTCCAACTCTGGTTCATGTTGTCATCTTGGCCTGTAGCTCCAACTCTGGTTCATGTTGTCATCTTGGCCTGTAGCTCCAACTCTGGTTCATGTTGTCATCTTGGCCTGTAGCTCCAACTCTGGTTCATGTTTGTCATCTTGGTCTGTAGCTCCAACTCTGGTTCATGTTTGTCATCTTGGCCTGTAGCTCCAACTCTGGTTCATGTTGTCATCTTGGCCTGTAGCTCCAACTCTGGTTCATGTTGTCATCTTGGCCTGTAGCTCCAACTCTGGTTCATGTTGTCATCTTGGCCTGTAGCTCCAACTCTGGTTCATGTTTGTCATCTTGGTCTGTAGCTCCAACTCTGGTTCATGTTTGTCATCTTGGTCTGTAGCTCCAACTCTGGTTCATGTTGTCATCTTGGCCTGTAGCTCCAACTCTGGTTCATGTTTGTCATCTTGGTCTGTAGCTCCAACTCTGGTTCATGTTTGTCATCTTGGCCTGTAGCTCCAACTCTGGTTCATGTTGTCATCTTGGTCTGTAGCTCCAACTCTGGTTCATGTTTGTCATCTTGGTCTGTAGCTCCAACTCTGGTTCATGTTGTCATCTTGGCCTGTAGCTCCAACTCTGGTTCATGTTGTCATCTTGGCCTGTAGCTCCAACTCTGGTTCATGTTTGTCATCTTGGCCTGTAGCTCCAACTCTGGTTAATGTTTGTCATCTTGGCCTGTAGCTCCAACTCTGGTTCATGTTGTCATCTTGGCCTGTAGCTCCAACTCTGGTTCATGTTGTCATCTTGGCCTGTAGCTCCAACTCTGGTTCATGTTTGTCATCTTGGTCTGTAGCTCCAACTCTGGTTCATGTTTGTCATCTTGGCCTGTAGCTCCAACTCTGGTTCATGTTGTCATCTTGGCCTGTAGCTCCAACTCTGGTTCATGTTGTCATCTTGGCCTGTAGCTCCAACTCTGGTTCATGTTGTCATCTTGGCCTGTAGCTCCAACTCTGGTTCATGTTTGTCATCTTGGTCTGTAGCTCCAACTCTGGTTCATGTTTGTCATCTTGGTCTGTAGCTCCAACTCTGGTTCATGTTGTCATCTTGGCCTGTAGCTCCAACTCTGGTTCATGTTTGTCATCTTGGTCTGTAGCTCCAACTCTGGTTCATGTTTGTCATCTTGGCCTGTAGCTCCAACTCTGGTTCATGTTTGTCATCTTGGCCTGTACATTTTTCCACCAAGTTGTTTTTGGTCAATTTCTCTTTTGCTTTATTTCTAATCCTCCTTATACCCCCACTTCCATCTTAAAAAAAAAAAAAAAACTACTACTAAAAGCACAATGGAGTGACCACTAATCTGCTACACCTGATGCTAAGTTAGTCGTTGGCCACCAATCTTCCAAATATTATAGTGAATCCATAACAATAAACTACTGTAACTTTTTTCTTTTAACCATGGAGACAGGCTAACATGGACATAAATAATAGACAAAGATACACATGCAGACACTGACATGACAGAGACACAGATACAGAGAGGTATGAACTGACAAACAGGACACTGGCATTGACGTAGACAGACATAGACACAGATGCGCACATTTCCAAAGACAAAGAAAGATACAGCAGTAACAGCAAGCATAGACAGAGATCACACACTGACACTAAGGCACAATACCACATATACAGTGACACAAGCATAGACAGACACACGCACTGGTATCAAAGTCACAAACAGACACACACACACACACTCACATCAAAGTTACAGACCGACAAATACAAACACACAATCACTGACAAAGATACCAACAATGAGAGAATAAAATGTAGTCTGGAATCAGTGTAGGTATAATCACAAAGCAGTTTAATGAGAAAATGTGTAACCGACTAACAAGAACATGTGCCTGCTACATAACCAGATAATTATGAAATACCTTTAGACAACTTTACAACTGTAGACCTAGTACATTTTTCTTCTAATCTTCTAAACTCCAACTGACAAAAAAAGTGACAATAATTGTCAAAAACTGATACTGCAGAGTGATCAAATAGTCACTTTCTGTTATCACATTTTTATATCCGCACTTGTATCTACCTGATACCTACAGGTATATCTACCTGATACCTACAGGTATATCTACCTGATACCTACAGGTATATCTACCTGATATACATAAAACAAATTTGGTTTGGTTTAGTTTTGGTTTTTAATGACTATCTTCATTAAACATGGATAACTCCAGCAGTGCATCAATCTCCACCCTTAGATCACACAAGGAGGGTCTTAGCACATTGCATGAACTCCGTTGCACCGGCGAGAATCCTACTGTGTGTATATAGAAATCACATATTCTCTAAATATTTTTGTGGTGGGTAGGCTTCTAATTTTTTAATTTTGCCAGGACAGTGGCCTTACGGCCTACTCTTTATGATTTCCAACTGCCGTGGGATTTTTAACGTGTGCAACTTGCACACGGGACCTCCTACTTTTTCGCCCTTATCCAAGAAGGCTAGGCAACCGATCTCACTACCCAGGAGACAGGGGGGAGTATGGCATCATTAGTACCACTGGTTCTGAAAAAAAATTTCCTTAAATTATAATCCCTCTACTGGGAATTGAACCCAGTACCTCTAGAATTCCCGGTGGACGCCAGACGTCTTAGCCAAATGACCTCCCCATAAAAACAAATTTAAAACATGGAGCAATAACTCCCATTTGACTTATAATTTTTATATATTTTTTTAAAATCCAGAAACAAAATAAAATAATATAAAATTCTACAATAGCCAATAAACTGTCGTTACAAGAGACAGGAACAAAATTTGTTGCCGGCTATGATGTCATGTTTCAACATGCTGGATCTCACACTCAGCTATAATACTGATGTGACAAAGCATTTTATGTACTACAATAGGAGTTAACTCTTAAGGGGAGGAGCTACATTGAAATGCTATTTTCATTATTAATCACTGGATTTCAATGAAAATGCACAGACTTAACCTACATCAATGACAAACTTAACCTACATCAATGACAAACTTAACCTACATCAATGACAAACTTAACCTACATCAATGACAAACTTAACCTACATCAATGACATACTTAACCTACATCAATGACATACTTAACCTACATCAATGACAGACTTAACCTACATCAATCGTAGATATGCATAATGAAGAGTTTAATGGTATTACATCATCAGTTGTCATGGAAACGGCCGCCATATTGGATTTTATTGTTCTATTTCAATTTCCTAAGGCTTTTTTATATATTAATCTATCATTACCAAATTTAAACAAAATGTTTATCATTATATTAGATTGGATTTTTGATACCATAAGTAGATTTTGAGATATATAATTTTACATTATTTGCAATAAATCAAAATGTTGATAAGATTTCAAAAATTGAATCTGACAAAAGTTTTATTATCCTATGGAAAGTATTTGTGCCAAATCTGATATTAATTTACAAAAAAATGCGGAAGTTATAAGAACATCAGTAGCGTAAAACAAGGTTCTGAGAAAATCTAGATTTTCTTCATAGGAAAAGCATCATTTCTGAAGAAAATACTATTTACAAAATCAAAATATACCTACTTAGAATATGTTCTGACAAATAATTTTCACAGATTTAGATTCAGGGAAATATAAATTATACGAGTATAGACTAATCCCAATTTTCATGTTTCTGCTGTTTTGACTGAAAATTGCCTCCCGCTCCTCCCCTTAACGGACGGGGTTTTCCCATGTTTGTCTTAAGGAATTTTCTGTCTCTTTGAGTTTTCAGACAATGTTAAAGTTAACGTTTGATTCTTTCAAAGTTTTTTTTTATAAGTATGATGTAAAGGAAATAAGGGGGCTGAAACAATTGATCGATGGGAAGAACTATTTCTGATGATCCGATTGCCTCCTGTTGTATCACTCTGTTTAGAGTTTCCTATCATGTTTTCTGTTTAGAGTTTCCTATCATAGTTATGTTATAATAAAATATAAACTTGGAACAAAAGAAAACAAAATCTTAATTCAAACCACCGGCCCTAAAACCTGTCCTTCGGTCACGAGCAACAGGGGAAATCATCCCCGAATACTGGCCTCGTCTTTTAAGAGATAATTCTCTTGACTATCATATTTGTTTTATATAAATTAGTTGGATATGAATGGAGATATAAAAATTTAAAAAAGGAAGTGACTTTGTTATCAGCCTGTAGAACTAATGGCACAGCTAAACGTTTATTACAAGATAAATAACCAGTTACGTTTCTATGACCCAAAATATTTAGTCAGTGAGAGATCGTGAAACAGCAGCAGAAAAAAAAAAATTGAAGCATGAGAACTAACTGCTAAAGTTCTTCATGAAAGAATACAGAAACAGTACAGATATAAAGCATCACAAGAACAGATAGCAACATTTATCAGGTACATATTTCTCCATTGTACGTCCATATCTTGTTTAAATATATAAAAGTTGACTTAATAAACACTACAATAATAGGTGCTGTAACTGGTCCAGCTGATGACGATATTTCATGTCAATTTTTGTGATTACAATGATAAAATGTAGGAATGTGCAAGTTCAGACCGTAACATAAAATGTAATACAATAACCAAGTTCAGAATGTAATATAAAATGTAGTACTGCCCTTTTTTAGACAGCAACAGAAAACTTAGCACATACCAAACTTGGATAGTAAAATAAAATGTAGCAACTAACTACTTTAGGCAGTATTATAAAATACAGTATTATTATAGTTTAGACAGCAACACAAAATACAGCGCTGACAAAACTTGGATAGGAAAAGAAATGTAGCAAGTCCAATGTTAGAGAGTAACATTAAATGTAATACAACATTCAATGTTCGACAGTAAAATAAAATGCAGTACTGTCCTAGTTAAGACAGCAACATAAAATGTAGCATTATCCAAACCTGCACAGTAAAATAAATGTAGCAAAGTGTCTGACATAGACAGTTACACTTAACTTATCACAGCCCAAATTTGGACTGTAACACAGAATGTAAGAAGGTCTGAGACTGTACTGCATCATAAAATGTAGCAATATCTGAGATTGTAATGTAACACAGAATGCAGCAATATCTGAGATTATACCATACAAAATGTAGCAGTATCCTATGAATTACACTTGACACTTTGGACTGAATATGGCACAAATCACACAGTGATACTCATCAACTGTTGAAGAATCGCTGAAAATATAGCACAAAACAATTGTACCAGCAACACTGTTAGATATTTGATCATATCATCCTTTAAAAATAAAAAGTTAACACTTTAAAGATTTTACTTTGAAAGAAAATAATGATTTTATGGTGAATAAATAAAAAAAACATTTATTCTTGATTTCAGATATGACATTCTAGATTAATATAATAACTAAAGCATAATTAAAAACTTTAAATTATTATTATTATTATTCCTACAAAACTATTATTTAAATAATATTGCATACACAATTCTGGAAATTTTTTTTGTTTTTTTGTTGCTGTTGCCGTACATAAAAACAAAAAAATGCGACACTTCAAGCAGCAAGTTTTCCAATTATGAAGTATCTAGGCTATACGTTTTAATTGTGCTTGGACAAAAATGTCCTACAAGGTTAAAAATAAAGCTCTACTCTAGCATATACAGGCAAACAAAACAATGACAGAAATATAAAATGTGCCACCAGTAAAGCTTATTGTCTTGACCAGCTTTTAGACAAGCTAGGAATAAACTGTATGAGATGTTGTGTGCTTACTAGAACAACAAAAAATAGTTAGTGTAATTATAGTATAATTAAATTTCCCACAAAACTCTAAAAACTGTAGAGTGCTCAGATCTAATGTTTAAAAAAAAAGAAAGAGAATTCACATATTCTACATGATCATACAGAAATGTACATCTGGTGTGTCATATTGGAAGTAACTACATCACAAATGATCATCAACATACTTACCATATTTCAGATCTGTCTGAGAGATTTTTTAGGTGCACTGTAGTCAGTGTCTTGTTAACCTTATGATTTCTGAACTACTCCCATATCAATGACTGGGTACTTCACCATACTGTCTGTATTAATGATTAGTTCTTTCAGCTTACAGCTTGTATCTTTTAGTTCTCTCAACTTACTGCTAGCATCTATTAGCTCTTTCAACATACTGCCTATATCAATGATTAGTTTTTTCAGTAAATAAATAAACCCAGGACTATCCAAACGACAACTACTTGTTTTCGTTCACATGGTCCTGAGTTTGAGTCCCCAGTAACCCTATCACGTCTGTTGTTTTTCTGTTGTCTAGTTTTCTACTTCTTTATTTCTCACACGTGCCTGAAAACATACCTTTTTGTATATTAATTATTTATTGTTTACTGATCTCGGGTTTCCCCTCTTTATTTATTTAGTTCTTTCAACTTACAGCTAGTATCTATTAGTTCTTTTAACTTACTACCCGTTTCAATGATTAGTTCTTTCAGCTTATTTCTTATATGCTGGCCACTTCACAACTTCGCTTATCCATGATGTGATGCAACTATTTTAAATTTGATAAGTGATACTCTCCCTAGATATATATGCACACACATCTATATTCAAGATAGCTTTTGTTATCTGCATAAAAGATAACTTTTTTACTCATTAATTATAAGCAACATTATTTTGGTGTACAATTATCTGTGTATTTACATCTCGATACTGGTGGGTATAAATGGTGTATTAGTGTTGATGTTTTAACATAAAATGAAAAAAAAAAAAAAAGTCATTTGTATAATAAAATTATTAAGTAAATAACACTTCAAACAATTTGGCCCCCAGTTTAAAAAACAATGTATTTCTTCTCCAGAAAGCACAGGTGTAGTACTTTTCTGATAAGAAATAATCTCACAAACTTGTGATTAAATGTGTGGATGTAAAGATAACATTTACTACTAAGTCAGGTAGTATACATGACATGGCAATGAACATTGTCAGCCTCTCAGACCTCATCTTCCTGAGATGTATCTCCAGCGAACTGTACTGGATGAGGTGGCATCTGCATAAACTGGTTAATGATTTCTTGCATGGATTCACGCAGTTCCTCTGGAGGTTCATTATCTTGCTGAATCTGAGAATCTTCAAAAACGGATGTCTCTTCCTGACCATCTACGCCAAGCAATGTTCTCTTGTGAACTTCTTTCTTCATCATGAGTCTTAAAAAACAAAAAAAATATGAGATTGTACATGAAGCTGGCAACATCAACATGTAAAACAAACTGCTACAGAACCTACTGCTACAAGTGAATGCTGTCTGCAGGCTTCCTGCAAGGGGATTAGCTACCATGTTTGCTCTATGCTCTGTGGGGAGTTAAAGGAAACTGATGAAGATGAGTTGCCTTTTACTGTTAGAAATACACAGAAGTATCCTATATACAAGTATAAAATCCCAGCTTTTACTGTCAGTGCGTAATGCAAAGGGATGCAACTTTGGTTGAAAGTTAGACATTAATTGTATTGTTTCCATTATATGTATTCTCCCGAAAATAATAACACTTATCAAAGAAAAGTGCGCAAATGACGGTGTGCACAAAAATATATTTATAGAATGTGTGATCCCCTATACACACATTGGGATTCTCGCTGCTGTTACGTAGTTTGTGTACTGTGGTGATGCACAGTGATTTAAAAAAAATACTTTTGAATAAGTAAAATTGCCTTAGGTATTGGTGCTTTTGAATTTAATTCCCGTCTTATGACGGGCTTTTACACTAGTACTTAATGAAATCTAATACAGATGATAATATAAGGAGCATAATAATGAAACATGCAAAAACGTTTAAATTTTTAAGTCATTGTCTAGCTTTCGACTTCAAAAAGATGATTCTTGGGAGCGTTACTGCACTGTTATTTCGTAAGCATCAATATCCTGAAAATAAATAGTTAAAAATTAGATTCTTGCTGGGACCCAAAGATGCAGCAATAGAGAATGCAGTCAGCGACCCATAGCTTGACTGCCTGCATCAGGGTCAGCAAACCAGAGTTGACCAAGACCCTACTCCACCTCCACGTGGTGGTCCTAGAAACAGGCTGCATCACTGCAGTCTGGCTGAGAGAGTAGGGATCGAAGAGGGAAGGCAAACCCGGTCCCAAAAAATGCCGTGCTGAAGTCGGATATGTTGGCCGAAAGGCACAGATATCGCAGCTCCGGTGTAAACAGACACAGCGCAACCAACATCCTTTTCAGGACGAACGAGGAAGAAGAAGAAGAAGATTCTTGCTGAATATGTGTGATCTTTCTTTCACTCATAACATGAACTGTTTATACCTAATGTTGATAACAAACCCGATTTGTTCTGCACTGTCAGCAATATGTGTTTTTTAAGCAGAAACATTTACAACGAATCCTCTATTGACTCACACAGTTTTACACTGCCCTGTCAATAATCCCTTTCCTTAGATGCATAGTTTTGCTCTGCCATCATAAATCCCTCTTTTTAGACACAGAAGTTTTCTTCCCCCCCCTCAACAATTCTTTTCTCATGACACAAGTTTACTCAACCATGTCAGAAATTCCATTCTTTAGACACAGGTTTGTTCTTCCCAGTCAACAACCCTTTTCTTTAGATATATATTACATCTGCCCTGTCTACAACCCTTTTCTTTAGATATACTGTATATATTACATCTGCCCTGTCTACAACCCCTTTCTTTAGATATATACATTACATCAGCACTGTCAATAACCCTTTTATTTAGATATATACATTACTTCTGCCCTGTCAATAACCCTTTTTTAGATATACACATTACATCTGCCCTGTCAACAACCCTCTTCTTTAGATTTAACATTACATCTGCCCTGTTAACAACCCTTTTTTTAGATATATAATTAAATCTGCCGTGTCAATAACCCCTTTCTTCAGATATAGGCTTATTCAGCTGTGTTGGCAATCCTTTTATTTAAACATAGATTTTCACTATCTGTACCAACAATTCATTTACAGACAGGCTTATTTTGCCCTGTTAACAATCCTTCTCTTCAGACACATACATATACTCTGCCTTGTCAACAATCCCTCACTTCAAACACAGTTACTCTGCCCTGTCAGCAAAACCTATATCTTTAGACTCATAGGTCTACTCTGCCCTGTCAACAATCCCTCTCTTTTAAACACATAGATATACTCTGCCCTGTCAACAACCCTTCTTTAAACATGTAGATCTTCTCTGACCTGTCAACAACCCCTCTTTAAACACATAGATCTACTTTGCCCTGTCAACAACCCCTCTCTTTAAACACAGATCTACTGTCCTGTCAACAAACCCACTCTTCAGACACATCTACTCTGCCCTGCCAACAACCCCTCTCTTCAGACACACAGATTTGCTCTGCCCTGTCAACAACACCTCTCTTTAAACACATAGATCCACTTTGTCCTGTCAATAATTCCTCTCTTCAGACACATATGTCTACTCTGTCTTGTCAATAACCCCTCTAAACACATAGATCTACTCTGCCCTGTCAACAACTCCTCATTAAACACAGATCTTCTCTGCCCTGTCAACAACCTCTCTTCAAAGACATAGATCTACTCTGCCCTGTCAACAACCCCTCTTTAAACATATATATTTTTTCTGCCCTGTCAACAACCGCTCTTTAAACACATAGATCTACTCTGCCTTGTCAACAAACCCTCTTTAAACACATAGATCTACTCTGCCCTGTCAACAACCTTTCTCTTTAAACACATAGATCTACTCTGCCCTGTCAACAACCTCTCATTAAACACATAGATCTTCTCTGCCATCAACAACCTCTCTTCAAACACATATCTTGTAGATCTACTCTGCCCTGTCAACAACCCCTCTTTAAACATATATATATATATATATATTTTCTCTGCCCTGTCAACAACCCCTCTTTAAACACATAGATCTACTCTGCCTTGTCAACAACCCCTCTTTAAACACATAGATCTACTCTGCCCTGTCAACAACCCCTCTTTAAACACATAGATCTACTCTGTTCTTTCAACAATTCCTCTCTTCAGACACATATATATATATACTCTGCCTTGTCAACAACCCCTCTCTTTAGACACAGATCTACTTTGCCCTGTCAACAACTGCTCTCTTTAGACACATATATCTATTCTACCCCTGTCAACAACCTCTCTCTTCAGACAGACACATCTACTCTGCCCTGTCAACAACCTCTCTTTAGACACACAGGTCTATTCTGCCCTGTCAACAACCTTGTTACCAACAGATTACTGGTGGCAATGTATGTAGTTATTATAATATTTATTTGTCTGAGGGAAAGTATTTGTTTTTAGAATCAGGATGCTTTCCTGGCCAAAGATATATCACCCATGATTGATTGATACTTTTGTTATATGGGTTATCTCCCCTGGATATCGAATTTGGCGTATGAATCCAGATTTCGTTAGTCTGTTCCTTGTTGGGCCAGAAACAGATTGTTCTTGCTTAGGTTTATGCAGGAATGTTTATGGTCCGAGTCTATGTTTACTCCGTGTCTATTTCAGACGATTCGGTCTTATATCGTGATATCTTTGTATGTCTAAGTGGGACTATTTTTCCTTGTACTGAACTTTGGGGTCAGGCAGTTTCTGCGCAGGGGGAGACGAAAAAGGGTCTTCCGTGATAATGGAGCCTGGTGAATGCCATGTCGGAGACCAGTCCGAAGTTTGTTGATCGCTGTGATCTATTATGGGGAAGAAGATAGTTTTTGATATGATTATTAAGTCTATGAGTTCCCCAGTGTTTATTCTGTAACACCAGGAGAGGGCGTATGTGTTCTGCTAGTGTATTTCCCATGCCCAGGTAAAAGAACTTTTTACTGAACTTTTCCTTGCTAGGCTTAGATGGGCAGACGTCTACATGATGATTATCTATATCAATATGTCGGGATGACATGTTACCTAGCAGCACTGAATATGATTGTATGCAGCAGTTATGATGAAAGAATATGCTGATTCTTGTAGAAACATTTGTGTTCATGAACAAAGCCTTTATTGAAGCTTTGCTATGCATCTGTATAGTGAGTAATGCTCATTGGAACCAGAAGCCATTTTGGATCCTATTTTTTGTCGATCATCGATCAGAGAACAGGGATGCCCCTTATTATCAGGTGATGATTAAGAGATCACAGTTATAAGAAAACCCAATATTGGTGGGTTAACATTGTCTTCAGAAATATTTGCTGAACTTTACCTAAAGGAATCTTCGCTAGAAAAGAGGTTCTGTCTAGGAGTCATGCTTGAACATTATTTATTAACTGACATGATCGGTCAGTAAGGCCTGATGATTATATTTATAAACAGTGGAAATCTAAGTGCTTGTCTACAGACGTTCCATTGTAGTGTTCTTCAACATGAATGCCAACTTAAGATTGTAGACCATTGATCAACAGTATGATGATATATGTCGACCTGTTTTCCTGTAACTATACTCGTACTGTCCAAGTGTGTGCGTCCAATTAAACAGTATGAAACGACCACAGTAGTCTGCATCATTAACTTCTAACTACGTGTGAGTGAGTGTTTGATCTTCTAGTCAACTCTTCAGAACAATCCATGCATTCGCGTATTGACACTCACATTAACACTCATGGTCAACATTACATCCTTGTCGGGGCCTCATTACGTTTTGGGACAAGGTGACCTGTATGCCCAACACTGTGCCGGTTTTGAGTTGACCATTTACACCAATACCAGCTTTATTAACGTGGTGACCCATTTAAAGAACATTGTGACTGGACGAGCTATATCACAGAAAAGCACTTATCAATGTGGACCTTATCAATGTGGTAGGCCAGCTTTCTGGGTTTAACCTGCACAGTAGACACCACATAGAAGTCAGCTACTCATACCAGATCGTTTCCATGACGCCTGATACGACACAACAGCAGTGAGAGTCTACACTTTGTCAACAGTTCCTCACGTGACCTATCAAGCGAATACTGAAACTAGGTCAGCACTTATTGACATTTTTTCATTGGACATCACAGTGGGTTGCAAACATACGGTTAACTTTTTGGAAAAAATGCAGTACAGGTCAGAAGTCCTACGTGTGTTAGTTATTGGAACCATCAACATTGGAACTTCTTGAACTGCTCTATATATTGAACATTGTAATAGTTTAGTTCAAAAATTTAGTATTTATTAAAGTGGCAGTTTATTTTCTTTACATTAGAAACTTCGCCATTAGATATAACAGCTGAACCTTCGCTACAACACATTCCATTTATATAATATTTATGAATTTATGTGTAAATGTTTACATATTATTTGTGTGTCTATGTCGTGGGCGGTTGGTGAGGTGACTAATATAAGATTTCCCAAGTAACATAGGGCTTATATTAGTGGTCTGTAGGGGGCAATTTTCTTAATTGAAAATTTGCATGCAACATCTGTTGCTATTTTTTGTTAGCTGTGACGACTGTGCTTATCGTTGTTTTTGTAATATTTTTCTGTTCTTTGGTTTTGTTTTGATTTGTTTGTATTTGTAGGTCTCATCTTTCCTATCATTCAGTTCTTCCTGTTTGGTTGAAATAAATTTGTTATTTCAGTGATAATAGCCACATATTATTAAATATTATGGCAACTTTAGACTACTTCATTGAGCAAGGGAGAGCCCTTGGGATGACTCCTGAGGAGTTAAAAGAGTTTGCACTGTCTCATTATGCCAAAGCACAGAAGGAGGAAGAGAAAAAACAAAAAGCTGAAGAAAAAAGATTAGAAAGAGAAGCTGAAGCTGAAAAAAAGAGATTAGACAGAGAAGCTGAACAAAAGAGATTAGACAGAGAGGCTGAAGCCGAGGAGAGAAAGGCAAAAAGGGAACATGAGGAAAAACTGTTAGCATTTGAGTTAGAAAAATTGACGTTGACAAACATGGGTAATGTTAATCAGTCATCTGGTGGTAGTGGTAAACCTTTTATTTATAAGATCAAGCTACCAGCATTTAATCCATCCAGTGACGACATAACAGTGTGGCTAGATAGATTTGAACGTTCTTGTCGAAATCATAATGTGGATAGATCACAATATGCTAATCAGTTATCAGAGATACTGAAAGGTGACACTCTGACTAGTTTAAGCTTGGTAGAAGAGGCTGACCAGGATAATTATGATGTTATCAGAGCAGCCTTATTAAAAAAATATCAATTAACAGAGGAAGGTTACCGAATTTTGTTTAAGAAAATGGTACCTGAATCATGGGTAGAATTCTCAGAATTCATTGCAAGGACACGTCTTACATTTAATCGTTGGATTGAGCTGTCCAAAACAGAAAAGACATATGAAGCCCTTATGGACTTGTTGCTCAGAGACAAGATTATGTCAAGTGTAAATAGACCATTCCTTGAATTCCTACATGAGCGTAAACCCAAGACACTAAAAGAAATGGAAGAATATTGTACCCAATACGTCACGGCACATCCGGACGTAGCTTTTAACAATGCTAAGGTTAAGGAAGGCATGCCAGTTGCTTCGGCAACACCATACAACCCTAATTATTCACACAAATTTCAGGGACCACAAAACAGGTTTGATAAAAAGGGTAACCATAATAGTTATCAAAACCAAGGTAACCAATCATTTCAGGGTTCTTCTGCGAAGTACTGGAGATGAGCCGACAGCCCTCGATTCAGGGGTGGTCATAATTATAGGAATTTCCGCAGAGGAAGTCATTATAGGAACTATCCAAGTCATCCATCATGGAGACAACAAGACCATAGTTATAGAGATACTCATTATAATGAATATGATAATAGTAACCATGAGAACTATGACTCAAACCCAAATAGGGGTTAAAATAGAGGAAACAATAATGATTACAGAGGCAATAATAATCGAGGTAGATCACAATACAAAAAAAATAAATCACATCAGGCAAACTCTGCACAGCAAGAGTCACATGAAGCCTATAAACAGACTAAAGATAATAATGATGCTAATAATATGGCATGTTCCGCTTTTGATTTTGGGAGAGCATCTCAGTGCCCCCAATGCAAAACATTATTTGAACCAACTACGGTGTCCACTTTAAGTTGTGGCCATCCTCTTCCCGCTGTGGTAAAGTGGGATGATATAAATATTTATAGGGACTTAGTGTACTGACTGAGATCAGCTGTGAAGGTATCTGTATCTAATATGTGTAGTGTTTTACAGATAACCTTACTTACTGCCACATATTTATATCTCAGTCAGAATTATTCTGGAATATTGTGTTGGCAACGTTATATGTCTAGGGTTATGCAAATGATGAAGTGTAAGTCACCACAACAACAACAGATAAACAATTTAATTATTCCACCACACTTGACAATACTGTGACACTCACAAACAGTCAACACTCTAGAAGACTATCTTAAAAGATCAGTTCCGAACATTAAAACAATTAATTGCCCCTCTTTAATTAAGTTAGTGTCATTTACGAGGGGTACATAGTGTTGAGCTCTTTTGGCCACAGTGGGCTTAACTTTCGTGATGGCGGCAGGCAAGGACTCCTCTGCTCGACTATTCACTGTTTCTGAAGACACCTCACTGGTTACTATAGGGACCCAAGAGTATGTTGTAGCCTCTGGATTCAGCAAACGCTCAGACCAGGTGCGGCTTCAATAACTAGGACCACAGTCCCTGAAACAAGAAGGATGTACCTTCTACTTCAGAACTAATTTATACTATCTGGCTAGACTGAGCACAATACATCACAAACACAGAGTTCAGAGCTTTAGTTTAACTGCTATCTTCTTCTGAAGCAGCTTACTCCAGTATTAACCTCCTTAATGGTTACTACGCCTCTGCACTTTCAGCTATAAGTCCTTCCATATCATAAGGTAGGTGTCAGTGTACTATGTGGTAATTCCATGTAGTGTTACTTTTCTCCGACACCTTCTGTTCAGGTTGGAGCACTATATATATTATAGGCCTTGCCTCTTGTTCGCTACTGAACTGCACATATATACAGACATAAATTATCAATGTACATTCAATTTTCATTAAAAAGAGATCAAATATTTCAACCTACCAAAATTCAAGGAAATAAACACAGATACGTTGACTAGCACTGAATGTAGGCACAAATACTGGCACAAATTCCCATCTGCTTATGTTCCAGGCTTTTATTTAGCAAAAATATGAGCTGGCTTCAACGCACTGTTGCTTTATCAAGCTTATTTGAACTAGTGGTCTCGAACTAACGCTATCAATTAACTATATTAACAGACCTAACCAATCAGGCCATCTCTACCCAATCGTTTGAAAAAAAGTACTCTTACTTCCATCTCCCTTGACAACAAAAGATAGCATTTATAGTCCGACTAATCGTGTTTAGCCTTACATATCATTCCATCCAATCAATTCAAATGTAACTTGTGGCCTATTTCCGTACAATGGTGGTTTAAAATTCTTTCACTGAGCGACTCCGAGTTTTTAGGTTGTCTGACACCCTCATTATTTTCTTTTGCCTATAATTTATTAATTCCTGGACTATTTGCGTAACACTTAACATATTCTGTGTCAGCAAGCCCTAAGGAATCCAAATATCTCAATCTAAGGGAGCTAGGTGGCTGCGTTCAAAATGTGCATTTTCTACCACCTCCTGTTCACTTCAATCCCCATGTGGTGTCTGGGTACTGTCATGTTTTCAAACGTAAACCCATCTAATGTCATCTTTCCTAATAAGCGTTTTCCAGGTTTTTTTAAAACCTAACTCTGGGAAGGGTAGTGTTTTTATCACTGTCCGTCTGAAAAAAAGTTAGTGCATGTGGCCTTACACGCGTGATAGTAGTAATTGTATATCGCGTTACGCTTGTTGGGGGTGGCATTAATAGCGAGACGCGTGTTTAGTGTTGCATGCGTTCCTGATTTTCAGCCCTCCCTTCTTTCCATCCTACATCCATCTGTCCATTCGTAGTGTAATTAATTTAGGTCATACGCAGTGTGCCTCTCAATGTTTTTTCTTAGAAATGCAATACCCGTTTTAATGTGTTGTGGAAACGCTTGTATTATGCAGTGGCTTATATTTAACGTGGAAACGTTACAATTTGCAGACGAAGCATAAAACAAAGGGGATTTCGAGTACTGTCATTGTGACAGCACTGTTCTTTACCATTCTTCTTCCTTTTATAGAATTTATTTGTTAGGCTTTACATTTACTTTTAATTTATATATGTGGATTAGAATTTCTCACGACAAATCCTCCCCTCTTAAAACAGACGTTATATGTCAGTCTATAATTCTATATACACATAGAGAAATTTATTATTATTTCTGGGGCTTACGGTGATTCTCATCACACGGATGGCGGCTTAAAAAATCCGCTCCCAGATTTGTTTTTCCACTTATATACTCTATGCTAAACTCAAATGGCTGTAGCAATAATGACCAACGGAGTAATCTAGTGTTCTCATGCCTAGCTTGTGCTAGAAACGACAAAGGTTTGTGATCCGTTTGCAACTTAAATGCCTTCCCATACAGATAAATATTGAATTTCTTTATCGCCCATATTACTGCAAGACATTCTTTTTCGCTAGTTGAGTAGTTGGTTTCAGCTTTATTCAACTTTCTGCTAGCATATGCCACTGGGCTTAATTCCCCATCCAATGCATCTGATTTCTGTAGCAGAGTTGCACCTAACCCAATATTACTGGCATCCGTTCTTACTACAAATTCCTGACTTAAGTCAGGTAGTTTCAAAATAGGTTTACTTGTGAGCTTTTCCTTCAATTCTTGGTAAGCCATTTCACATTGTGGTGTCCATGTAATTCGATCTGGGTTTCCTTTACGTGTCAAATCAGTTAACGGTGCACATATGGAATTAAAGTTTTTGATATACTTTTGGTAGAAACCACATAATGAGACAAAGGATCTCACGTCTTTCTTGGTTTGTGGTCTCGGGGCTTTCTTTAGTTTCTCTAAATTCTTTGGGTCAGGGGTCATATTTCCCTGATAAACTGTGTGTCCCAGGAATTCCAATTCTTTACATCCAACGCAACATTTGGTTGGTCGGGCTGTTAAATTCGCTTCCCTAAGTCGATTAAACAGCATGTTCAGAGAGTCAATGTGTTCCTCAAAGGTTTCTGTTGCTATAAGGATATCATCCATGAAATTTGTAATGCATGGGTTATTCAGAGGGTCCAATAATTTTCTCATCATTCTAGAGAAGACACTAGGTGCATTCTTCAATCCAAATGGCAATCTGTTAAACTCATAGTGTCCTTCTGAGGTACTAAAAGCTAGATATGGTCTAACCTCAGGCTTTACTGGAATTGATAGTATCCTTTACTCAAATCCACTTTTGAGAAATACTTAGCTTTATTTAGCCTGGCAAACAACTGATTTGTATCCGGCAATGGATCCACCTGTCCTTCTGTAATAGCATTCAGTCTCCTGTAATCTATACAGAGTCTATGTTCTCCAGAGGGTTTCCTTAAAAGTACAACACTGGAACTATACGAAGATTCACTGTGTGAAATAATTCCTTCCTTCAACAAATAGTCTATCTCTTCCTTCAAAGCTTTCTCCTTAGCAAAAGGAATCGAATAAGGCTTCATACAGACAGGTGTGGGGTCTATCAGTTTCATATCATATTCCAATAAGTTTGTATGCCCCGGTCGATCTGTTAACACCTCTGTATGATTATCTAGAACCTGTTGCACTCTCTCCTTCTGATTTTTCGTTAAATGCGTACTGATTTTCACCTGTGCCGCTGTCTCACAGGGGTGTAATGGATATTCAAATGATGAAAGTGGTTCCTTCTTCATCTCCATTGCAATGGACAAGGTTAGCAAGTGTGTCTCTTCCTGATGTTCTCTTTCCAAATATTTCTTCAGGAGATTCACATGATAGATTTTTTCTTTCCCCTTCTTATCTATCTTATAATTGGTTCTAGACACCTTCTCTAGAACTGTATATGGACCTTGCCATCCAATTTGTAACTTATTCTGATTTCCGGGTAAAAGAAGCAGTACCTTCTCTCCCACAGCCAAATCTCTGTCTTTTGCCTTCCTGTTATAATAAGCAGCATGTTTCTTCCTGGCTTGTTTCAAATTTTCATTGGCAAGTTTCCAGCCAGTTTTTAAACGAGTGGTCAGCTCATTTACATATTGGTATGAGGATGTAATATTTTCCTCTGCTTTTTCATCCGTCCACGTTCTTAACAGTGTTACATATGGACCTTTAATTGTGTGGACCTATTTGTCCATGCACCGGTATGGTCTCTTCCACTAGAAGCGCTATAGTGATGATTTTTCTTCCCAGAATTATCAGTCACAAAACGACCGCTACCAATTTTCCTTTTGGGGCTTTCTCCCCACTTAAAATTCTTGATGAGAGATTTCCTCTCTACATCTTCTTCCTCCAGTTTGTTTAAGTCCGATTGAGGGATTGTCGGCTTATCCTGGGGTAAGACATCTGTTTGCACTCTCCGCATAGTGGCCATTGTAAAACAGTTAAGTGAAGCTTGTCCGTGAAAAGGGGCTTCCCATTCCCTTTGGTCCACTTTATCAAATTTATTTTTCTTCGTATTTTCAGGCCTAGTTTTACCCCTTGGCGTGTCCAGGTCCTGATCCATGTTCCCACTTGTGGGTGTTCCCTCATGTGCTATGCTACACCTTTCTACAAAATTCTCAATGTCCCATCTTGCCTTGGGCCAATAATAATTGTGAGCCACCTTTTGGATGATGGTACCTATTTTCTCATGGTCCCCATCTGGTTTCACATGTAGGCTCCTTATTAAGTCTGTCCTATATCTTTTAGGAAGTACCAGCTGTCCCTGACCTTTGGATCTAGCTCCAGTCTTCCTATACATCAACTTGTTTTTCATGTAAAAATCTCCCTTGCCTGGAGTTGTATGACAAGTTAACAATTTCCTGAAACAAGGCTTGAGGGTCTTATCCCCAGCCTGTGCCTTCCTCATCTCTTCTGGAGTGGTATCCAACATAATATCCTCCTCCTGTCTTGAGGTCGACCTGACCTGAAGGGTGGCCATATACACAGGTTTCCTTCTGCAATGGTCAGTGTCATGATTGTCCATCTGACAATTCTTACACCACCTTTTTCCTTGGTTGAAAGATTTTCTTTCATCATATTTCCTTTCATCGAATTGTGGGTTTTTATTTTTATTGTCATACCGTGGCCTATCAAATTGGTGCTTACCTTTGTTTTGATCCCTATGATCAAATTTATTAAAGTTCTGTGGTGCCCTAAAATTATCCACCTGTTTCTTTTTATTACCTGATACTTCTGCTTGGGCCGCTTGATACCTTTCTGCAACATTTAGCAACTCACCCAGTCTCTCTGCACCTTGTTCCATGAGAAACTTTCTCAGGTCTGGAGCCATGGACTCTCTTAATTGTTCTATAAGGATCATTTCCTTAAGATCTTGGGTTTTCCCAGAGAAGTCCATTTCTCCAAGTATGTCTCTATCCGTGCAGAGAACTGGTGATAGGTTTCACCTGACAGTAGTTTAGCATTCCTAAATTTTTTTCTGTAAAATTCTGCGTTCTTCTCATATCTTAACAAAAGAGCCTGCTTTAGCATGTCATAATTTTCCTGATCATCCCTGTGCATTTTGGCAAAAACTTCATAAGCTGCCCCACGAAGTCCTTGAGATAACTTTAAGCTCCACCTTTCTCTCTCTAACCCATATGTGGTAGCTAATAATTCGTATCTATTTATATAGCTCTCAATATCATCGTCTTTCTCAACAAAATGATCTAAATGAAAGTTCATAGCTGAGGTTGAGGCTCCCTGAGTAGCAGTAGCATCAGAGGCAAAGGGACTGGCACCATTTTCAGGAGCATGGCCCTGAAACTCAAACTCCCTTAGTCATAGCTCATGTTCCCTTTGTAATCTCTTCTCCTCCTTTTCTGCTTCCCTTTCTGCAGCTAATCTCTTCTCTTCCCTTTCTGCAGCTAATCTCTTCTCTTCCCTTTCTGCCTTTTGTTCTTCTACTTGGAGCCTCTTAATCTCCCTATCAGCCTCCAATGCTTTAGCCTCTTTGTCAGCCTCAATCTGCAACCTCTTAATTTCTTTTTCAGCCTCTAACCTTCTTTCGGCCTCAAACCTTCTTTCTTCGCGTTCAATAAATTTGTCACATTCAGTAGTGACATAGGTAATCATAACTTGCCCATCTAATCCCAACTCTTTTGCAGTCTGTACAGCCGCAGATCGAAATTTGGCCAGGTCCGCCATTTTATATCAGGTAATTAAATAAAATATCTAACTAAACAATATAATCTGTAATTATATATCCAATGGACAAAACAGGCACCAAGAGCTCAACCTTATTTAATTCCACCCAAGGATACCTTTAAACTTTTTATATTCCCTGAAGTGAATTACCCCCAATATTTATACTAGTAAAGGATTCAATATCCCGGACCGGACCCCAATATATGTGGTAAAGTGGGATGATATAAATATTTATAGGGACTTAGTGTACTGACTGAGATCAGCTGTGAAGGTATCTGTATCTAATATGTGTAGTGTTTTACAGATAACCTTACTTACTGCCACATATTTATATCTCAGTCAGAATTATTCTGGAATATTGTGTTGGCAACGTTATATGTCTAGGGTTATGCAAATGATGAAGTGTAAGTCACCACAACAACAACAGATAAAACAATTTAATTATTCCACCACACTTGACAATACTGTGACACTCACAAACAGTCAACACTCTAGAAGACTATCTTAAAAGATTCAATGATAAATTTCAGATATGTACATATGTATTGATTTTCTCTACAATAGTGATCCTGATTCAACTACACAGTGAACCAGGCAATATAATAACATGTAATTTCAAATATTATGTACACAGATATAAATGTGGTCTTTGCATTGACATACAATATTAGTATTCTATGTGTGTGAGTTGTGATGTGGTAATATGAGGTAATACTGGTTTTGTTCTTCAAGATAGATTCTTATTAGACATCATGACTGCATGTGCTTGTGTATGTTTGGAACTAGTATTGGAGATGGTCTCAGTTCCGAACATTAAAACAATTAATTGCCCCTCTTTAATTAAGTTAGTGTCATTTACGAGGGGGTACATAGTGTTGAGCTCTTTTGGCCACAGTGGGCTTAACTTTCGTGATGGCGGCAGGCAAGGACTCCTCTGCTCGACTATTCACTGTTTCTGAAGACACCTCACTGGTTACTATAGGGACCCAAGAGTATGTTGTAGCCTCTGGATTCAGCAAACGCTCAGACCAGGTGCGGCTTCAATAACTAGGACCACAGTCCCTGAAACAAGAAGGATGTACCTTCTACTTCAGAACTAATTTATACTATCTGGCTAGACTGAGCACAATACATCACAAACACAGAGTTCAGAGCTTTAGTTTAACTGCTATCTTCTTCTGAAGCAGCTTACTCCAGTATTAACCTCCTTAATGGTTACTACGCCTCTGCACTTTCAGCTATAAGTCCTTCCATATCATAAGGTAGGTGTCAGTGTACTATGTGGTAATTCCATGTAGTGTTACTTTTCTCCGACACCTTCTGTTCAGGTTGGAGCACTATATATATTATAGGCCTTGCCTCTTGTTTGCTACTGAACTGCACATATATACAGACATAAATTATCAATGTACATTCAATTTTCATTAAAAAGAGATCAAATATTTCAACCTACCAAAATTCAAGGAAATAAACACAGATACGTTGACTAGCACTGAATGTAGGCACAAATTCCCATCTGCTTATGTTCCAGGCTTTTATTTAGCAAAAATATGAGCTGGCTTCAACGCACTGTTGCTTTATCAAGCTTATTTGAACTAGTGGTCTCGAACTAACGCTATCAATTAACTATATTAACAGACCTAACCAATCAGGCCATCTCTACCCAATCGTTTGAAAAAAAAGTACTCTTACTTCCGTCTCCCTTGACAACAAAAGATAGCATTTATAGTCCGACTAATCGTGTTTAGCCTTACATATCATTCCATCCAATCAATTCAAATGTAACTTGTGGCCTATTTCCGTACAATGGTGGTTTAAAATTCTTTCACTGAGCGACTCCGAGTTTTTAGGTTGTCTGACACCCTCATTATTTTCTTTTGCCTATAATTTATTAATTCCTGGACTATTTGCGTAACACTTAACATATTCTGTGTCAGCAAGCCCTAAGGAATCCAAATATCTCAATCTAAGGGAGCTAGGTGGCTGCGTTCAAAATGTGCATTTTCTACCACCTCCTGTTCACTTCAATCCCCATGTGGTGTCTGGGTACTGTCATGTTTTCAAACGTAAACCCATCTAATGTCATCTTTCCTAATAAGCATTTTCCAGGTTTTTTAAAACCTAACTCTGGGAAGGGTAGTGTTTTTATCACTGTCCGTCTGAAAAAAAGTTAGTGCATGTGGCCTTACACGCGTGATAGTAGTAATTGTATATCGCGTTACGCTTGTTGGGGGTGGCATTAATAGCGAGGCGCGTGTTTAGTGTTGCATGCGTTCCTGATTTTCAGCCCTCCCTTCTTTCCATCCTACATCCATCTGTCCATTCGTAGTGTAATTAATTTAGGTCATACGCAGTGTGCCTCTCAATGTTTTTTCTTAGAAATGCAATACCCGTTTTAATGTGTTGTGGAAACGCTTGTATTATGCAGTGGCTTATATTTAACGTGGAAACGTTACAATTTGCAGATGAAGCATAAAACAAAGGGGATTTCGAGTACTGTCATTGTGACAGCACTGTTCTTTACCATTCTTCTTCCTTTTATAGAATTTATTTGTTAGGCTTTACATTTACTTTTAATTTATATATGTCGATTAGAATTTCTCACGACACCCGCTCTTCCTGCGTCAGTCACGCATGATGGAAGAGGTTCTCTTGTCTTACATAAAGGTTTAGTAAATGACAATCCAGTCTCAGTTCTTTTTGATTCTGGATGCACCACAATTGGTGTTAGGCAGTCACTTGTAGATCCTTCTCGTGCCACAGGAAAAGTAGTCAAATGTGTAACATTTGGCACCACCTTAGAGAAATACTCTACTGCTATCATTAGGATTGCTACTCCTTTCTTTACAGGAGATGTACACGCATGTCTTCTGCCGAATCCGATCGCTGATCTTATCATCGGTCGTATTCACGGAGTCAAAGAATGCACTCCACAACAAATTTCCGTTTGGGAAAAACAAAATATGCAAATTGCTAATGCTGTAGTCACTAGAGCTCAAGCTCTTAATATGCCTCAAACTTCATCTACTGAAGATAATGAAGTGCATAACCAAGATGATCCCTTGTTAATTTCTCGTGACTCGTTTATAAAACAGCAAGAAGATGATCCGACTCTAAAGAAATTCTTCACTCTTGCAACAAAAGGTGATCCGAATAAAGATACAAAGCGTAAATCTTGGATTACAATGAAGAATGGCGTACTTGTACGTATGGTGCAAGACTCCATTAAGTCAAGTCATTCTCAGATTCTTGTACCCAAGAATTTGAGAGTTAAAATTTTGCAGCACGCTCACGACTCTCAGTGTGCTGGACATGATGAGTTTTTCCCGTACTGTCAAGAGTTCTTGCGGCTTTCTTTTGGCCATTTGTGAACAAGGACATACGGATTTATTGTCGATCTTGTAAAGTATGTCAAGAAGTGAAATCCAAAGGTCCACGTCATGCTGCACCTATTCAGGCTGCAGACATTCCTATTTGACCATTTCAGAAAATGGCGATAGACATCATTGGTCCATTTAAGATCAAATCTGCTAGAGGACATCAGTTTATCTTGACGTGTGTTGATATGTGCACACGTTGGCCAGAGGCTATTCCTCTGAAGAGCATTACTACTGCTGACATTGCAGATGCTCTTTGGCTTATATTTTCTCGTCTGGGATTCCCCGGAGAGATATTATCAGACCATGGCACCCAACTAATATCGGATACCATGTCTCAAGTAATGTCTACTCTGCAGATAGAGAGATCTTTGAGTAGTATCTATCATCCTATGTCCAATGGGATGGTCGAATGGCTAAATAGAACACTCAAAAACTTACTAGGGAAGATAACTGAGGATCATCCTCAAGATTGGGACAGGGTTTTACCCGCGGCCCTCTTCGCTTACAGAGAGGTCCCCAATGAACATACAGGATTTTCTCCCTTTGAACTTGTCTTTGGCGCGCGACTGTGCAGCCCTATGTCTTTGCTTCATGATCTCATAACCGCTGACAATATTACCGATGACACAAAATCTTCTTACAAATATGTCATCGCGCTGAGACAAAAGATTATCGAAGCATGCAAATTGGCAACTTCTTCTTCTGAATTTGCTAAACAGAAGGCAAGACAATTTGCCAATAAGAAAAGAACCTTACGACAACTTTGTCCTGGTGACAAAGCATTTGTTTTGCTACCTTGTAGGGAAAACAGACTTCTTATTTCTTGGAAAGGTCCGTACGATATAATCTCGAAAATTTCAGATGTTGACTACATTGTCGATATTGATGGAAAGCATAAAACCTTCCACATCAATATGCTTACGGAATTCCATGAACGTCCGGATTATTTACAGCCTATTTTCCAGGCAACGGACGATTCACCAGTCCAACATGGTCATTACTCATCACTGTCCGTAATACAGGATGAGGAAACAAGTTTTTCAGATGTAAATCTTCCTCTTCCGATGATTCCACTTCATTCTAGTGAATCATGGAAAAATGTTACTGTCTCTCCTGATTTATCTCTAGGAGAACAGCGACAAGTTTCGGCTATGTTACAAACATTTCAGGATGTCCTTACTGACATCCCTGGACAAACTCATGTCATTGAACATGACATTATTCTAACTGACCATAATCCTATTAGGGTCAGACCTTATCCTATCCCTATACATTTTCAAGCACAGGTTGAGAAGGAGTTGGATGAGATGATAGATTTAAAAATAATTGAACCATCCACTTCTGCATATTCTTTGCCGATGGTTATTGTTCGAAAAAAAGACAATAACATACGTCTTTGCGTTGACTATCGCAAATTGAATCAAGTTACGAAGTTTGATGCTGAACCTATGCCTTTACTAGAAGAGCTACTTACTAGGCTTTCTAAATCTCATTTTTTCACTAAACTTGATTTGTCTAAAGGATATTGGCAAGTTCCTTTATCTGAACGCGCCAAACCAATTACGGCTTTTTCAACACCTAGAGGCCTTTTTCAATGGAATTTCATGCCTTTCGGCCTTATGAACGCACCAGCTACATTCGTACGCATGATGCGTCGAATCCTATCTTATCGGTCAGATGTCATTGCGTATCTAGATGACATCTGTCTTTTCAGCGATACTTGGGAAGATCACTATTCGGAGTTAGTTGAATTACTGTCTACTCTACGCGAGTATAACCTGACAGCGAAACCCTCTAAAGCCTGCATTGGTTTTAGCGAAATTTCTTTCCTAGGCCATCGAGTTGGTCATGGTTTCCTAAAGACAGAGGACCATAATATCACTAAGATACTTAAAATCTCTATTCCTAAGACTAAAAAGCAAGTGCGAAGTCTCTTAGGTCTTATTCAATTTTATTGAAGATTCATTCCGAATTTATCCTCTATCATGGCACCTCTTTCTACACTACTAAAGAAAGGGTCACCTAATATGGTCCACTGGTCACAGGAATGCCAATCCTCTTTGGATAAAATTAAAACGTTGTTTTCAACACCACCTATTTTAGTGTTACCTACTAAAGATAAGACATTTTTTCTTAGGAGTGACGCTTCATCCACTGGGATTGGAGCGACACTAATGCAAGAGTACTCTGGAACTCTGCATCCTGTAATGTATACCTCCAGAAAACTTAATGCTGCAGAAAGGAATTTTTTGGTTTTAGACCGTGAACTATTGGCTATGGTCTGGTCAATTCTCAAACTACAAAGATTCCTTCTAGGTGCACATTTCATAGTAGAAACCGACCAGAAAGCTCTTACGGCTATACAGAGTAAGAATTTGAAGAGCTCGAGGTCTACTCGATATGCAATTGCTCTTCAACCTTTTCATTTCTCGATACGAGCTATCCGTGGATCAGATAATGTGATGGCAGACATTTTGTCTAGATGCCCACATGATTCCACCTAACTGTTGGGTCTTGGACTTCTTAACACATCTAACTCTACAACAGTTCTTTTTCTATATCAAGATAGATACACATGGTAATTTGTAATATAGTGATTGTATCACTGCTATCACTACGTTCATTGATATATATTCACCGCTGTTCTTTGATGATTTTTCTTCTTTGTCAATCATGTACTTATAGTGCTTAAATATGAAATTGTTATATGCATTGTGTCATTGCCAGCATTGTAGTATACGTTGGTGGCACCTCCCTGGAAATATTTATACTTAAGAGAAATGCTTTCTCTGAGATGTTGAGATATATTCTCACAAGTCGATCTATGCTTCGACTTTACCTTAATTTGACATTATAAATTGCTATTATTAGTCATCTGCGCATTATTCGTGCGTTGTGATCCTATTGTATGTTGCTCTCAGATGAAAAAAAAAAAATTTCATTTTTTTTTCCCCCGGGGGTTGCGGTAGTCTGTTACCAACAGATTACTGGTGGCAATGTATGTAGTTATTATAATATTTATTTTTCTGAGGGAAAGTATTTGTTTTTAGAATCAGGATGCTTTCCTGGCCAAAGATATATCACCCATGATTGATTGATACTTTTGTTATATGGGTTATCTCCCCTGGATATCGAATTTGGCGTATGAATCCAGATTTCGTTAGTCTGTTCCTTGTTGGGCCAGAAACAGATTGTTCTTGCTTAGGTTTATGCAGGAATGTTTATGGTCCGAGTCTATGTTTACTCCGTGTCTATTTGAGACGATTCGGTCTTATATCGTGATATCTTTGTATGTCTAAGTGGGACTATTTTTCCTTGTACTGAACTTTGGGGTCAGGCAGTTTCTGCGCAGGGGGAGACGAAAAAGGGTCTTCCGTGATAATGGAGCCTGGTGAATGCCATGTCGGAGACCAGTCCGAAGTTTGTTGATCGCTGTGATCTATTATGGGGAAGAAGATAGTTTCTGATATGATTATTAAGTCTATGAGTTCCCCAGTGTTTATTCTGTAACGCCAGGAGAGGGCGTATGTGTTCTGCTAGTGTATTTTCCATGCCCAGGTAAAAGAACTTTTTACTGAACTTTTCCTTGCTAGGCTTAGATGGGCAGATGTCTACATGATGATTATCTATATCAATATGTCGGGATGACATGTTACCTAGCAGCACTGAATATGATTGTATGCAGCAGTTATGATGAAAGAATATGCTGATTCTTGTAGAAACATTTGTGTTCATGAACAAAGCCTTTATTGAAGCTTTGCTATGCATCTGTATAGTGAGTAATGCTCATTGGAACCAGAAGCCATTTTGGATCCTATTTTTGTCGATCATCGATCAGAGAACAGGAATGCCCCTTATTATCAGGTGATGATTAAGAGATCACAGTTATAAGAAAACCCAATACTGGTGGGTTAACATTGTCTTCAGAAATATTTGCTGAACTTTACCTAAAGGAATCTTCGCTAGAAAAGAGGTTCTGTCTAGGAGTCATGCTTGAACATTATTTATTAACTGACATGATCGGTCAGTAAGGCCTGATGATTATATTTATAAACAGTGGAAATCTAAGTGCTTGTCTACGGACGTTCCATTGTAGTGTTCTTCAACATGAATGCCAACTTAAGATTGTAGACCATTGATCAACAGTATGATGATATATGTCGACCTGTTTTCCTGTAACTATACTCGTACTGTCCAAGTGTGTGCGTCCAATTAAACAGTATGAAACGACCACAGTAGTCTGCATCATTAACTTCTAACTACGTGTGAGTGAGTGTTTGATCTTCTGGTCAACTCTTCAGAACAATCCATGCATTCGCGCATTGACACTCACATTAACACTAATGGTCAACATTACATCCTTGTCGGGGCCTCATTACGTTTTGGGACAAGGTGACCTGTATGCTCAACACTGTGCCGGTTTTGAGTTGACCATTTACACCAATACCAGCTTTATTAACGTGGTGACCCATTTAAAGAACATTGTGACTGGATGAGCTATATCACAGAAAAGCACTTATCAATTTGGACCTTATCAAACCTCTCTCTTCAGACAGATATATCTACTCTGCCCTGTTAACAATCTCTCTCTTCAGACAGACATATCTACTCTGCCCTGTCAACAATCTCTCTTTAGACACATAGATATACCATGCCCCATCACCGATCTCTGTTTCCACAATTCTCACCTGTGAGTCTGGGCATCTTCATCACCCTGAGCACTAGAACCTGTTCAAGAAGTTTATAAACATGAGATATGTCATGTACTCAATTATGTTTACAAAATCAGTGGTTTATGAGGGTAGCATATTATATATGTTTAAAAAGTCAGTGGTTTATGAGCCAATATATAAGTGATCTGTGAACACAGACTCAAGTAGACTTTTTTATATATATTTTAAAACTCAATAGTATATAAAAATAATTTATAATTAAAAAGTCAGTAGTATATGAAAATTATATATATTTAAAACTTCAGTATTATATGAAAATTATATGTCTTTAACAAGTCAGTAGTATACAACATTATTGAAACATTCTAAGAAAAATTCAATGTTGAATATATATGTAGCATCTTCTAGAAAAATGAATAAATTCTCAGCGTGTGATTTTGAGAATAATGAAAAGAAAAAAAATGAAAAGAAAAACAAACAAACTTTAGTTTGGTTAAAAATGTGGTGTTTATCTTCAGATTCTCTGCTATCTAAATGCATAGGTTATATCTTTCAGAAAAAAAAAATGATCACTGATATATTTAACATGCATTTGCAAAGCAATGATCCTCTCAGAAAACGTAATATGAAACCTGACCATTTCTGAATTTGACATCTTGTGTATACATCTTAAAAAAGGCAATGGTTTTCACTAAATTTTCCAATGTACCTGTTTCACCTGAATAAAGGTATTTGGATGATGACAGCAGAATCTCAAAATGCCAAAATATGAAAGATTTTGTGAGATTTCTTCACATTTGGCTGAAATAGTCATACATCTTTGTACTGGATTATTATGTCATACTCTAACATGAAATAGACCACTTCACTATAGAAAGAAAATGGAGACGCTGCCTACAAGATGTTAGAGTAAAGAGAGGAGCTGACGTAGTGTCAGACCACCACCTTCTACTGGCATCACTGAGGATAAAATTGAGGGCGCGCAAAGACAGAGCAGAAAGATCAAGCCCGAAGTATAATACCCAGAACATTATGAACAAAGACACAAGAGTTCAGTTCAACCTAAAGTTGAGAAACAGATCTGAAGCACTGGAGAACCTTGAAAAGGAAAGTATTGATAACCATTGGTGCACAATTCAGGAAGCATGCAGGAATACATGTGAAGAAGTTATTGGCAAAAGAGATAAACAACAGAAGGAATGGCTCACAGAAAACACATGGAACCTCATAAGAGAAAGGAGAGACATCAAACAGCAAGTAAACAACTGTGAAGAGGCAGAAAAGAAAACACAACTGCTCACAATATATTGGGAGCTAAACAGGAAAGTGAAAAAGAGTGCCAGGCAAGATAAAAGAGAATTTATTGAAAAACGAACAGAGGAAGCCGAGATTGCGACAAAGAAGGAAACTTAAAAACATTATATATTACTAGAACTTTATCTAAGACACAGCTAAACCACAAAACAACAGTGAAGAGCAGAGAAGGTCAAAGCATTAGCGGGACCCAAGATGCATCAAAAGTGAGGAATGCAGTAAGCGACCCATAGCTTGACTGCCTGCATCAGGGTCAGCGAACCAGAGCTGACCAAGACCCTACTCGACCTCCATGTGGTGGTCCTGGAAGCAGGCTGCATCACTGCAGTCTGGCTGTGGAGTAGGGATCGAAGAGGGAAGGCAAACCCGGTCCCAAAAAATGCTGTGCAGAAGTCGGATGTGTCGACCGAAGGCGCAAATACCGCAGGTTCACTGTAAACGGACACAACGCAACCAACATCCCTTTCAGGACGAATGAGGAAGAAAAGAAGAAAGTATTAGCAATGAAGAGAAACAAAGGGCCAGATGGGCTGAATATTTTAAGGAAATCCTAAACAGAAATCAACCAATACAGCAACCCATCATAGAACCAGCAGAAGAGCCACTATAGTGCAACATAAACCCACCCACTAAACAAGAGATCTCTCGGGCAATAAAACAGCTGAAAAATGGGAAGGCCGCAGGACGAGATGGAATACCACCAGAAGCCCTGAAGGCAGATATAACATACACTACAGAGTTGCTACACCAGCTCTTCAAGAAAATCTGGGAAAAAGAGGCCATCCCAAAGAGCTGGAAGGAAGACCACATTATCAAGCTGCCAAAGGAAGGAAACTTGGCTGTATGTGGCAACTGGAGGGGTATAACACAACTAGCCGTGGCTGGAAACATTTTGACCAGAGTTTTGTTGGACCTTATTAAGAAGGCGGTGGATGACAAACTTAGAGAAGAACAGGCAGGATTTCGTGCAGGAAGATCATGTACAGACCAGATAGCAACACTCAGAATCATCATAGAATAATCAAATGAGTGGCAGACTCCCTTGTATGTAAATTTTGTGGACTTCGAAAAGGCTTTCGACAGTATAGACCGTACTGTGATATGGAAAATCCTAAGAAAATCATTATGGAATCCCAGAGAAATTCATTAAAATCATACAAGATTTCTACCAGGAGGCCTCATGTAAAGTAGTACACAAAGGAAAACTATCTCAGCCCTTCACAGTACAAAGTGGAATCAGACAGGGGTGTCTGCTATCACCAACAATTTTTCTCACCGTCATAGACTATGCTATGAGACAGACAACAGAGGGAGAGAAAACTGGAATACAGTGGACATTTAACAAACAACTGGAGGATCTAGACTTTGCATATGATTTGTGCCTTCTGTCACATAGACAGCAAGATATGCAGGAGAAAACGAATAGATTAGTAACAGAAGCAGCAAAGATGGGACTACACATAAATGTAAATAACACAAAAGAAATGAGAATAAATAATAGGCAGACAGACTCGATGAAGATCAATGATCAAGTCATTGTAGAAGTAGAAAGCTTTACGTATCTGGGGAGTAACATTGACAAAGGAGGGGGAACAGCTGGTGAAGTCTGCTCAAAGATAAATAAAGCCAGATGCGCTTTTAATGCCCTTCGACTAATATGGTACTCCTCAGCTATATCCAGAGAGACCAAAATTAGAATCTTTAACTCAAATGTAAAGTCAGTCTTGTTGTATGGCTCAGAGACATGGCATGTCTGAAAGAGTATCACCTCCAAGCTACAGACATTTGTAAATAGATGTCTCCGACGAATCCTCCGTATAAGATGGCCAGATGTAATAACAAATATAGAGCTAAGGAAAAGATGCGGACAACAGCCAATACAAACAGAAAGTAAGGTAAGAAAGTGGGGATGGATAGGTCATACACTCAGAAGAGAAAAATCAAGCATAGCAGAGTTGCCCTTGACTGGAACCCACAGGGAAAAAGAAGAGTGGGGAGGACAAAGAGAACTTGGAGAAGAACTGTTGAAGAAGAGGCTAGGTAAATTGGAATGACTTGGGCACAGCTCAAAAAAGACAGCCTAGAATAGAAATCGATGGAGAGCAACTGTTTCTGCCCTATGTTCCACAGGGAACGAAAAGGAATGATTGATGATGATGAGCATGAAACACTTTCTCTAAATTCATCATCATCATTATTTTCCTTTGCACTCCTTACAAAGCATGGAGTTGTTGCAACAGCTGGGCCCATTCGTTACAGAAAGCCTGTACCAACCATTCACATGATCTAACAGCTGTGGTTTCTGTAGCAATTTGTTTGATATGATTGGATCACCAGTCACATTTACAACCTCATATAAGTCACCCTGTATGACATGATTGGATCACGAGTCACATACACAACCTCGTATAAGTCACCCTTGGATCACCAGTCACATACACAACCTCATATAAGTCACCCTCGGATCACCAGTCACATACACAACCTCATATAAGTCACCCTCAGATCACCAGTCACATACACAACCTCATATAAGTCACCCTTGGATCACCAGTCACATACACAACCTCGTATGTCACCCTAGGATAACCAGTCACATACACAACCTCATATAAGTCACCCTTGGATCACCAGTCACATACACAACCACATATAAGTCACCCTTGGATCACCAGTCACATACACAACATCATATAAGTCACCCTTGGATCATGAGTCACATACACAACCTCATATAAGTCACCCTTGGATCACGAGTCACATACACAACCTCATATAAGTCACCCTTGGATCACCAGTCACATACACAATCTCATATGTCACCCTTGGATCACCAGTCACACATGCAACCTTGTATAAGTCACCCTTGGATCACCAGTCTCATACACAACCCCATATAAGTCACCCTTGAATCACCAGTCACATACACAACCCTGTATAAGTCACCCTTGGATCACCAGTCACATACCCAACCTCGTATAAGTCACCCTTGGATCACCAGTCACATATCCAACCTCATATAAGTCACCCTTGGATCACCAGTCACATACACAATCTCATATAAGTCACCCTGTATGACATGATTGGATCACCAGTCACATACACAACCTCATATAAGTCACCCTGACATATGTTAGAGTGATGTCCATGACTGGATCACCAGTCGCATACACAACCTCATGAGTCACCCTGTACAACATGATTGGATTACCAGTCACATACACAACCTCATATAAGTCACCCTTACGACATGATTGGGTCACCAGTCACATACACAACCTCTGTAAGTTACCCTCGGATCACCAGTCACATACACAACCTCATATAAGTCACCCTCAGATCACCAGTCACATACACAACCTTGTATAAGTCACCAATGGATCACTAGTCACATACACAACCTCGTATAAGTCACCTTGGATCATCAGTCACATACACAACCACATATAAGTCACCCTTGGATCACTAGTCACATACACAACCACATATTAGTCACCCTTGGATCACCAGTCACATACAAAATCTTGTATAAGTCATCCTTGGATCACCAGTCACATACACAACCTCGTATTAGTCACCCTTGGATCACATACACAAACCTCATATAAGTCATCCTGTACGACATGATTGGATCACCAGTCACATACTTACTTACTTACTTACTTAGTCGTTCCCCTTCTACCGTGAGGTGTAGAGGTTTGGAAGAGAGAGCGCCAGACCATTCTATCAGCTGTCTTCTTCCTGGCCTGGTTCCATTCTAGTCCTCGGTCCTTCAAAGATTGTCTAATGTTGTCCTCCCAGCGGACTCTGGGTCGTCCTGGAGGTCTGGATCCCTGGCTCTTTGTTTCCCATGCTTGTCGTGGTAGCCGATCTTCTCCCATTCTGCAGACATGGCCAAACCATCTTAGTTGGGACTGATCTATTTGGGTCTGCAGCGGATGGGATTTTAGGCCTTGACGGATCGTCTGGTTGCGGACCATGTCTCTTCTTGTTACTTCAACCACTTTCCTCAGATACCTCATTTCTGAGGTTTGGATCTGGCTTTTGTGGGTTGTAGTCATTGCCCACGACTCGCATCCATATGTCAAGCCTGGGACATAGGTGGAGCGGTATACAGCCATCTTCGTTTTCTTACCAACCTCTTTCTTGCTGAGGAATCCACGATTTATGGCCTGAAAAAGTCTCCCAGCCGCTGCTTTTCGAGTGGCCAACTCTTCTTTCATGCCTCCCTTTCGGTCTATAATAGCTCCGAGATATTTAAAGTGGTCGACCTGCTCCAGGACCTGTTCTCCCAACTTAATCTGATGTTTTCTTTCTTCTCGTGATATCACCATGGATTTTGTTTTAGAGCTGCTTATGACCATCCCTCTCTTATCCAGCTCTTCCTTCCAGACTTGCAGGTTGGATTGGAGATGTGCCTCTGATTTAGCAATCAGGGCAACATCATCAGCAAATGCCAGCTCCGAAATATAGACCTGTCTCATCTTCCAGTACCCCACTGAATACTTTCTTGTTCTCTCCTTACATGCCTTGATGACATCGTCCATAAGGAGTATGAAGAGGTAAGGTGATAGGATATCACCTTGTCTTACACCAGTGGTGGTTCTGAACTCTTCTGACTTATGGTTTGCTGTCCTCACATAATTTCTGCAAGACTTGTAGAAGCTCTGTATAGCATGAATCAGAGGTGCTGGAATATTCTTCCTTGCCAAACAGTCCCAAAGTTTGCTCCAGGGGACCCTGTCAAACGCCTTTTCCAGATCTATGAAACATAGATGGATCTCACTCTTATACTCAAGGGCCTTTTCACTCAGCTGTCTGAGTGTGAAGATTAGGTCTTGAGTACTTCGGTTTGCTCGGAATCCGCACTGGACCTCATCCAATTGTGGCTCAGCTAGGCGTCGGAGTCTCTGCTCTAGGATTTTAGAGTAGATTTTACCAGGGACACTGAGAAGGGATATGCCTCTATGGTTTCCACATTGTCGATTGTCACCCTTTTTGAAAATTGGTGTTATGATGGCAATCTCCCAATCCTTTGGTATGGTCTTGTTGCACCATGCTGCCTGTAGGACCTTTAAGAGTAATAGGTCGCCTGATGCTCCCATGTACTTAACCATTTCTGGTGTTATATACCATCATGCCCTGCTGCTTTGCCCATCTTGATTTTCTCTAGTGCTGCCCTCAGTTCTTCCATCTTTATGTCATCTTCACCATCATTGGTTTTCTCTTCTGTGCTAGTGGTTATCATTTCTGAAGCTTCACCATGCTCACCATCCAGGAGTTCTGAGAAATATTCTTTCCATCTTTCCATTACTTCCTTCGGGGCAGTAAGCAATTTGCCTTGCTTGTCCTTTATAAATTTGAGAGGGCATTGTTTTTCCTTCCTCATGTTCTTTAGGGTCTTATAGAACAATTTCTGGTTTTCTTGTGCATCTTTTTCTAGCTTTTCTCCAAATTCTTCCCAGGACTTCTGTTTTGCTGCTAGCACTTTGTTCTTTGCTTCTGTTCTGAGTGTCACATATTCTCTATATTTTTCCATTTGTCCTGTTGTGTTTTTAGCTCCTAAGTATTGTTTCCATGCCATTTTCTTCTCTCTTATTTTCTCTTTGACTTCCTCTGTCCACCAAGGTGTCCTCTTTCTCTGGTTCCCAAGTCGGACTTCACCGCATGCTTCTGCAGCAGCTGTCTTTATGATATCCTTGAATTTATTCCAGAGGGTTTCCAAGTCATCAGGTCGTTCTTCTGTGTTGCTCACTGCTGTAGCAATGAGCCCCTGATATCTGGTCTTAATTTCTGGCTCTCTCAGCTTGTAGGTCCTAATGCTCATTTCTCCTGCTCGTTTACTTGGTTTCTTGCGTGATGTTGGGCAGTTCCTAGGCTGAGCAACTCTTTCAGTTGTTCGTTTGATTGTTAGCAGGTAGTGATCACTTCCAATCTCTGGCCTCCTCCAGACTCTTGCATCTCGGACATATCTGAATGAGCTTCTCCGAACAATGGCATAGTCGATCACTGACTTCTCATTCTTGGTTGGTTCACATCTAGTGTATGCATGTATGCGCTTATGGGGGAACTTTGTGTTTGTAATGATCAAATTCTGCTCACTGCAGAATCTAAGGAGTCGCTTTCCATTGTCATTGAGAGTATCTTCTCCATATCTTCCGATAACTCCACCCCATCTAGCATGGTCATTTCCAACCCTGGCATTAAAATCTCTGAGCATGATAACTTCATCTAGGCAGTCATCCACTGTCCTTTGAAGCAGCTCGAAGAATTCCTCCTTGACCTCTGCTCTCTCATCCTCATTTGGCCCATACACTATGACCAGGTTGACTATGGTTTCTCCTTCTTTTAGTTTTACAACCATAATGCGCTCCAAGACAAAGTTCCATCCCTTGATACTATCTTTTTGATTTTGGGCCACAATGCAACCCACGCCCCCTTTAGCTCTTTCAGATATGGGTACACCACTGTAGAGCAACGTGTTGCCATCGAGATCCATGACTCCTTGTCCTTTTTTCTTCGTTTCCGTTAAAGCCAGGATTTCTAGTTTTGCTTTCCTCATCTCTTCCACCAGCTCCTCTTCCTTCCCATTTATACTTCTTGTGTTCCAAGTTCCATAAGTCGTAGTCCGTTCCAGTTCGTCGCCTTTAGAATCAGTCCGGTTTTCTCTCTTGTATTGCTCGTAATCATAGTTTAAGACAAACAGGTGATTGGCCTGTTGTGCCTTTGCATGGTGGAGGGGCTGCCTCCTTACGGCCTCCATGCAGGCCGCCCTCCTCCTTTTTCATCCGGGCTTGGGACCGGCATAGGCGGAGTTCAGTCACATACACAACCTAATATAAGTCACCCTGTACGACATGATTGGATCACCAGTCACATACACAACCTCATATAAGTCACCCTTGGATCACCAGTCACATACACAACCTTGTATAAGTCACCCTTGAATCATCAGTCACATACACAACCTCATATAAGTCACCCTTGGATCACCAGTCACATTCACAACCTCATATAAGTCACCCTGTATGACATGATTGGATCACCGGTCACATACACAACCTTGTATAAGTCACCCTTGGATCACCAGTCACATACACAACCTCGTATAAGTCACCCTTGGATCACCAGTCACATACACAACCTCATATAAGTCACCCTGTACAACATACGTTAGAGTGATGTCCATGATTGGATCACCAGTCACATACACAACCTCATACAAGTCACCCTGTATGACATGATTGGATCACCAGTCACATACACAACCTCATATAAGTCACCCTGTATGACATGATTGGATCACCAGTCACATATACAACCTTGTAGGCCTATAAGTCACCTTTGATCACCAGTCACATACACAACCTCATATAAGTCACCCTTGGATCACGAGTCACATACACAACTTCATATAAGTCACCCTTGGATCACCAGTCACATACACAACCTCGTATAAGTCACCCTTGGATCACCAGTCACATACAGACCTCATATAAGTCACCCTGTATGACATACGTTAGAGTCATGTAGTCCTCTTCATTCTTTATCGTATCAAAACCCCCCCCCCCCATGGAACTTTATCCAATTTAACACACTGTTAAATAAATATCCCATTTTAACAAAAATTCAATATTAACAGAAGGAGTAACAAAACGTTCGAGGCAAAATATACAAACCACCGAAATGTTTTCTACGTTTTGCACTCTGGATTAATATATCAAATAGTATGCACTGAAAAGAATGTAAGAGCTGTGTTGCTACATCAGAATAATAATCAATGTAATGAACATGTAGGAACTAAAAAAGCAGGTGTATTTAATATGAAAGAGTGTCCCAGCATGAAGGGAATCATAATATCTGGTAAGACAATGGACATAAAAAAGCATGCAGTAAGACATTTAATGAGGATTCATAAAATCTGTGTAAGACATCAAAACAGGGATGTAATGCCATAAACTATAAAACTGTGTGAAAATTAACACACAAGCAAACAATAAGACAAAAAATTGGCGTAAAATGCATTCTTACACACAATACAGGAATGTTTATGCAGACTGCATTTAGTGTCCAGTTAATACAACAGCAATATGGCAGGTCTACATTAGTTTCTTTAAACAGGGACTTGCGCTGTGAAATTCCATTCTGGTTAATTGCAGGGCAGATGTTCTGTTCAATTTGTCTAGTGACTCACATTAGGGCCTGTTCTCTAAGTGTGCACATACATATGAAATAAATATATAATTTAATATTATATGAGGTGCCAAGATCCTGGTCTCATGGGAGTAGCTCTAATGATCAGAAGTCCTCCTGTTGTAACGCTCAGTACAGATTCCTGTCATCACAAAAATAACTTTTCAATGTAGAGATCAACTGATTTTAAGTTTTCAGATAAATGTTTCATTCATTTAATTGTCGCAAGTTTCCAGTCCATCCCCCCAGATATTAAAAAAAAAACAACAAGCCAGAGTGACTGGACAACATGGCCAAGCTATTTAGTAAAAAAAAAAAAAAAAAAAAAATACAACATAACATCCACTCTACGCTCTATACAACAAACCAGTGTGCTCCATCTCAAGTGTTGGATGTGACCTATCGAGAGTCTGTGGTACGAACTAATGTATCATACAAACCATCCTTACCCTTCGATTCCCCTAGGAGCATAGGCATTCAACATAAGCAACCACATCTTCTTGTTCTGTGCCATCACCTCAGTATCTTCCCATGCCTTTTCATTTCTGTATCCAATTATTTTCTCTCTATGTGTTTTCTCAGTCTCCCTCTATCTTTCTTACCTGGGGGGATTCACGAATAAAAACTACCTTGTAATGCTACCATACACAAATTGAAGACAACAAATGTGTGATCTGAACTTTTTGAGTGAGATTTCAGGAATGATCTTCATCACAAGGTGTTCAGGGCACCTGCAATCAGATCTTAACAGAAAGTGAATAATACAGAATTTACAAGATTAAATCATTTTATGTCTCTAGATACAGGAAAACCCTAATTAACAGACTGATATCAAAAAATGTTTCAAGTTGCAAATATTCAAGTTATTGTTCAGAAATTATATCATTCTCTCAGGGCAAACCCATAAGTGCTCAATCTCCCTCAACAAGGGTATGAATGCTGACTGTATCTAAAGTACACTGTAAACAATCAAGTTAAAGATGCACTAAAGTGTAATAATCCTCTAGGTTTGGTCTCAGATGACAAAATGCAGCTGCTGTGGTGCTGAAGACAAATTAATTGCATGCATTATAAAACAGATTTTTAAGAAGCCTGTAGGTACTCAAGTAAAGCATAGAAGGTGCAACTGACAAGCTGGAAGCAAACCTGGAAATATAAAGCATTCATTTATAAAACAAAGTGACTGCAAAAAAAGAATGGGAAAATATATAGCTTTACATAAAAAATAGAAACATGAACGTCTCTGAAAAAAAAAAAGATTTTTGTCACACAATAAAACTTCTGACGGGCATGTAAAAGCACATATATAAAAGAGGCAAAAAACAAAAATAGTTCAACCTTGGAGTTGAACCTTGGACTGTTTTCATTCCATGTGCAGAGAACAAGATGCTGTGAAATTTATCAAGTGAGATATTAAGTGGTGTAGATACCTCAAGATACCTGGATGACGGACTCTGTGACTCCACAATTGGGGGCCCTATATTTATTAGCATACTTAAACTTTAAATGTTAAAAAACAAAAAAATCAAAAAGAATTTTGTCCAGAAAGAGCCAGTAGAGAATAATCTTGCAATCCTGTCCACAATTACATCCTTACATGGGAAATACAAACTAAATTTAACAATGTAAAAAGGTTATAATGTGACTATTCTGTACTTCTGTGGGGGTAGAGGGGTGCAATTGATCAGTTTGTAGAAGCTGTATTTACACCACTAGAGACAATACAGTCCCACTGTTTCAGGCAAACCCATCTAAGAGCAACTGTTCATTAGTCATAAAGAACACATTTAACTGGCTCAAATAACAATACATGATTAAGTTACAGATGCACCACATTTTTAATTGGTTCAAATAACAATACATAATTAAGTTACAGATGCAATATAAAATATTTTATGCCTTACATATGTGATCACGTCAAAACTCAGTGGGTTTGGAAACAATGCAACAGCATACATCAGAGCACGATATTTGCATAATCATAAGTGATACAACAACATCTATAAATAGTGATGATGTCATGAAGCCTAAGGGAACTGCATGACATCTCAAATCAACAGACTATAAGCTTCGGACTTGGTCAATTTATGAGAAAAATATTTAACAAACAGCCACACACAAAAAAAACCATCTAGAGGTGACATATAGTGTTGGGTTAGCTGAGATCTCCACCTGCACAGAGGTCATCTTCACCAGGTGCACGAACATCGTACTGACTGATCTCACCTGGGAAAATATTTAAAAATTGCTATTATTACACTTTATTTAATAATTAATATAATTATTATTAAGTTAATGTGATACAAGCCCCCACTTCCCATGATAAGAAAGATGGGTGTAAAAGATGACAAAACTGAACAATGATCTAGAACAGGGGGTCGACAACTCAGGAGCTGTGGGCATCTACTTTAGATCAGCAGAGCTCTCCACAGATCTACCTTGATAAATTCATGTCTTTTTTTTTCTTGTTTGAGAGTGTTTAGATTCTGGAATAAGTGCAACCTTATTGTAACTTTTATCTCTGCTGGATGATCTATTTCCTGCAATTCCATCGACAGAGCAGTGGACAATTCAAACTAAATAACATTTTACGGAATGTTAACTTAACTTCAAACACAAAATCACTTTAAATCTCATACAGTTCACAAAATAAATTAATTTTAGTAACGTAGCTGTATGTTTTCACTGGGAATGTTGTGAAAGTACCTTTTAATATGAGGATACCACACTTTTAAGTGTCAGAAGGAAAGGGCTAATCTGCAATTTGTTTAGGCAAAAATATTTTTTTTTCTCCAATGGAGCTCTACCAAATAATACCCTGGGATCTACCGGTACATCAAGATTGATTGGTTGCCAACCCCTGATCTAGAAGATAATGCTATACTGGTGGTGCTTCTTATACTTTAATGTTATCAATAGGTGATAGATTTTGGATCCATGCTCCACAAGAAACACAAGGAGAAATTATGACAATTACCAATAGATATTTATATCTATAGCAGAAAAACACAAAGGTATTCCTAATACAGATAATGTCATAGAGAGAGTGAAGTGTTAGAGACTTTACTATACTTCTTCTTCTTCTTCCTCGTTCGTCCTGAAAAGGACGTTGGTTGCGTTGTGTCTGTTTACACTGACTTTACTATACTATGTTTCAGCTTTACAAGGTGGGCTGATCAGTTCCCTTCTTCACTACCTTTGCCTTCCCTAACTTAAGAGCAGAGTCAAGTACCATTAACAGATGGGTAGACTGCAGCATGACGCTACCTAGTTTTGAACCTGGTAACTCTGCTTGAGAAGCAAGTCTCCTCAACCCTGTGCCATTTAAAACTGACCTATGTATAGTAAATTTTATTTATATTAAACAATACATTGAACAAAAACTTCAGCTATTTAACATTTGTGGGACAAGTACTGCCAAGACACATTAAAATACAAGAAATAATACAATATAATGTCAGGACATCAAGAGTGGTATAAACAGATTTCAGATAATTAATTCAATTAGCAAATAAAGCAATTTTAGAAGGTTCCTCAGAACATGGCCATTATTACTAAAATTATATGCAGACATATCTCACTCGTTGGCATCCATTTGTGTGTTATTTCATTGTGGATCTGGCCAATCAACAATAAGGGCCGGCTAGTTTGGCCACCGCTGTTGTAGACAAATACTAGCATCTAAACTCACAAATTAAAACTGAGAATCATCAAGTGGTTTTATAACCTTCATCACTCTATGGTGTACAAATATGGACAATGATCAAGAAGTTGTAAGAAAGAATTGAAGCCCTTGAGACGTGAATACACAAATGGGGCGCATCTCACGGAAAGTTAAGATAACAAAAAGGTCCTAGAAAAGCTAGGAATGACAAGAGAAAAAATAAAGGAGATCAAAGTTAGACAGATAAAATACTTTGACCACATAAAAAGACACAACAATTTTCTGAAGACCATAATGGAAGGTAGAGTTGGTAAGCAAATCTGTAAGCACAAGACAATGCTCTAAATCAAATGAGAAAATAACATCAAGAGATGGACAGGAAAGAGTCCATTAGAGTGTACCATCAAGACATAGAGACAGAAGACATTGGAGATCCATTACAGCCAACCTTTGATATGGAGATGGCAGCTGATGATGATGACAACTCCATTATCTTCAATATCAGGGAATCCAAGCTACATTATTTGTCAAACAAATTTCATCTAGAATCTGGGCATACTGTTTTTCTAACACAAATGCTGAATACAATACATTTTGAAACACTAAAGAAGTATAACATACAACAAAAGAAAATATGTATGTGGTTCCCTTATGATTATTGATTATACTATAGTATGAGTGTTTTTGTGTGGGTTGAGTGCTGAGTTGGGGTAATCTTTTAGTATGTTGGGTGTGGGGATGTATTTGTATGTGGCTGTGTGGACATGTTCATGTGCATTTATGTGTGCCTGATTGCTGACAGTTTATGCATCATATGAGAATTCTGTTCACAGCACACATGCTGTTCACAAATTTATGCTGGTTGTCTTCATGGTTGTAGTAAGGTGATGTATTCATTGCTTGTTGAATGGTGAAACATTGGCTTACTAGACAAGCCTAGATCGACAATAATGCCATAGAAATCAACTTGGCAATGGCTGTGAAAGAGCGACAAGCTCAGTAGCCTTAGTTAAACCACTACTACTACTGGTAGTAGTGAAGTCATTTACTGACTGCACAGCTCGCTGCAGTATGGTGATTCATTTAGTAGAGCTGCTACCTGTAATAGAACAATCTATTGGCTAAACTGCTTGTTTTATAAGGGCAATTTATCGTTTGTATTAACAGCTGACTGTTGTCCTGTAAATATTTTGTTGTGCTGCTTCTGCTCATTGTAAAATAAGTTGCATTAATGGCTATAGCCAGATTACTTCCTTGTATTAATGGTTGTAGGTAGTTAGTTGCTTATCCTTTACAGGACGTAGCAATCAACCCCAGCTTTTATTGGCTGTTTTGGAATTTTTCTAGGCAATTTTTTACGTTCAATAGTTTGCCATTGCTTTCTGAACGGTACGGCACTTATACCATTGTTAAAAATCCACACAAAGCGATCTGCTACCAAACCGCCTGCAGCAGGTTTCGAACTTGGTATATCTGGATTATGAAACTGCGTTCATATCCATTAGGCCACAGACACCTAAATGATTGTAGTAAAGTGACATATTTGTTGTATTAATGGCTGTAGTAGAGTGACATATTTGTTGTATTAATGGTTGTAGTAGAGTGACATATTTGTTACATTTATGGCCATGGTAGTGTGACATATTTGTTATATTTATGGCCATAGTAGTGAGACACATTTGTTATATTTATGGCTGTAGTAGTGAGACATGTGTTATATTTATGGCTGAAGTAGTGAGACATATCTGTTATATTTATGGCTGTAGTGGTGAGACATATTTGTTATATTTATGGCTATAGTAGTGAGACATATTAGTTATATTTATGGCTGTGGTAGTGAGACATATCTGTTATATTTATGGCTGTAGAGGTGTGACAAATTTGTTATATTTATGGCTGTAGTAGTGAGACATATTTGTTATATTTATAGCTGTAGAATTGTGATATATCTTTTATATATATGGTTGTAGTAGTGAGATATATTTGTTATATTTATGGCTGTAGTAGTGTGACATATATGCTATATTTATGGTGAAAAAGTGAGACATGTTTGTTATATTTATGGTTGTAGTAATGAGACATATTTGTAAAATTTATGGCTGTAGAAGTGTGACATGTTTGTTATATTTATGGCTGTAGAAGTGTGACATGTTTGTTATATTTATGGCTGTAGTAATGAGACATATTTGATATATTTATGGCCATAGTATTGTGACAAATTTGTTACATTTATGGCCATAGTTGTGCGACAAATTTGTTACATTTATGGTTGTAGTAGTGTGACATATTAGTTATATTTATGGTGTAGTATTGTGACATATTTGTTATATTTATGGCTGTAGTAGTGTGACATATTAGTTATATTTATGGCTGTAGTAGTGTGATATATTAGTTATATTTATGCTGTAGTACTGTGACACATTTGTTATATTTATGGTTATAGTATTGTGACATATTAGTTATGTTTATGGCTGTAGTAGTGTGACATAGTTATATTTATGGCTGTAGTAGTGGGACATATTAATTATAAGTATGCCTGTAATAGTGTGACATATTAGCTATATTTATGACTTTAGTAGTGTGACATATTAGTTATATTTATGGCTGTATTGGTGAGACATTTTAGTTATATTTATGGTGTAGTAGTGTGACATATTGGTTATATTTATGGTTGTAGTAGTGTGACATATTGGTTATATTTATGGCTGTAGTAGTGTGACATATTAGTCATATTTATGGTTTTAGTAGTGTGACATATTAGTTAAATTTATGGTTGTAGTATTGTGACATATCTGTTATATTTAAGGTTGTAGTAGTGTGACATATTCGTTATATTTATGGCTGCAGTGGTGTGACATATTAGTTATATTTATGGCTTTAGTAGTGAGACATATTTGTTATATTTATAGCCGTAGTCATTCATTCATAACCCTCCACTCCCAAAGGAGCACAGGCCTTCAACAAACACATGCCAAGTCCTCCTGTCACGTGCCATCATCTCAAGTTCTCTCCACGTTCTCCTCATCATTTTCACCTCTGTTTCCAGCTCTCTTCTCCATGTGCTTCTTGGTCTACCTCTGCTTCTCTTGCCCTGGGGGTTCCAGAACAAGGACTGCCTTGTAATGCTATCAACAGGTTTCCTAAGTGTGTGTCCTATCCATCTCCATCGTCTTCGTCTCATCTCTTGTTCTACTGGCACTTGTCTAGTTCTTGTCATCAGTTCCACGTTGGTAACCTTGTCATACCATTTTAATCCCTCTATTCTATGCAAGCACCCATTTATGAAAGTCTGTAGCTTTCTGGTAGTTGTCTTTGTTGTTCTCCATGTCTCAGAGCCATACAATAGGACTGACTTCACATTTGAGTTGAAGATTCCCATTTTCGTGTTGGATCCGATTTCTCCTGATCTCCATACATTTTGTATCCTCAGACCCAACTGCTGTGACCTCCCATCAAGCGCCCCCAATCTGCCCTGCATCTGATTATGGTTATGGGACAGAAGAGCTAAGTCATCAGCAAAATCCAGATCATCCAACTGCTTAGTCAGAGTCCACTGGATTCCATTTCCACTGTGTGCCGTCAACGCTCTCGCAACCCAGTCTATTGCCAGTAAGAAAAGAAATGGAGACAAGAGGCATCCCTGTCGCACTCCTGCCCCTATCCCAAACGGCTCTGCAAGCTGTCCCCCATGAAGAACTCTGCATGTCATGTCTTCACACGTTTTCTCTATTAAATTAATGACCCCCAGGGGAACTCCATAATGCCTCATCAATCTCCAAAGTGACCCTCTGTCTACACCATCAAATGCCCTTTCGTAGTCCACAAATCCGATGCACAGTGGTGAACTCCATTCCAGACCCTGTTCAACCACTATTCTCAAAGTGGCCATCCGGTCTGCACAGGATCTGTCCTGTCGAAAACCCGCCTGCCCATCTCTAAGCCTCCTGTCCATGGACTCTTTCAATCTCTCAAGGATAATCCTGTCCAATACCTTTCCTGGCACTGAAAGCAACACCATTCCTCCACAATTTGTGCACTCCTGTAAATTTCCTCTCCCAGGCAACCCAACCAGACATCCTCCCCTCCACTCCGCCGGCATTTCCTCCCCCTCCCAGACCCCACCAAGTAACTTATATAACATCTCTGTAGCCGTGTCGACATCTGCTCTGATGGCCCCCGCCGGAATGCCATCTGGTCCAGACGCCCCTCCATCTCCCAGAAGCTCTATGGCCCTCTTCATTTCTTCCCTCACTGGTCTCCCACCGCTAATTTGTAGCTCCTCCTCTGCTGGCCGGATGTCCGAGGGGTCCCGCGGAGCTGGCCCACCGAGAAGGTCCTCAAAACACTCTGTCCACCTCCTCATTTGCTCCCGTACATTGCCGAGCAGTTTTCCATTCCCGTCTTTCATGAAGCAACCCGCCTGCCCGTATTTCCCTGTTAGCCTCCCTGCGCTGCCACACAGTTCTCTCACATTACCTTCGGCTGCAGCATCTTCTGCCTCCCCCGCCAACTCCCCAATATATTTCCTCCTGTCTCCTTTGATACCTCCCCTTACTTCTCCGTCCGCCTCTGTGCACACCTCCCGAGCCCCGGAACCTCTGGTTTTGCCTTCGTTCAAATCCGCCCTCCCGTCTTTCCTGTCCCCTACCCTATCAATGGCCTCTGTTGCCATCCATGCCCTCTGCTGTCGCTCCCCCTTCCCCAGCACCTCTTCACATGTCCCATTCCATACCATTCTGATCCGCTGCCAACAGCCCTCTGCACCTCCTCCAGCTGTTGGAGCACCTGAAATTTGTCGGATACTGTAACCACAAATTTGTCTCTTGTTTCCCGATTTCTTAGATGTCCTACATTAAATTGTTGTCTATAATTTTGCATTGCTGCATATCTCTTGAGTTTCATTTTTACTTTGGCTATCAGAAGGTGGTGGTCTGATGCCACATCTGCTCCTCTATATACCTTTACATCCTGCAATGATGATCTAAACTTCTTGTTTATGCATATATGATCAATCTGATTTTCTGTTCTATGGTCTGGTGATATCCATGTTGCCTTGTGTATTCTCTTATGTGGAAACATGCTTCCTCCCATAGCCAGTTGATTTGAAGCACAGAAGTTTGAGAATAGTTCCCCATTTTCATTCATTATTCCTAGCCCCTGTTTTCCCATGACTTCTTCAAATCCGGTGTTGACTGTACCTATCTTTGCATTCATGTCACCCATCAAAATTGTGATGTCTCTTCTTTTTACTTTTTCCATAATTTCCTGTAGTCTAGTATAAAATGCTTCTTTCACAGACTCTTCTTTGTCATTAGTTGGTGCATAACATTGGAAGACATTTACATTTATTTTCTTTTTTGCTGTTTTAAAAGAAGCTGTTATTATTCTGGAGCCAATGGCTTCCCATTCAATGAGTGCTTTCTGTGCTTCTTTAGATAACATAAGAGCTACCCCTTCACTGTGGTGTGAACTGTAGTAGTGAGACATAGTAGTTATATTTATGGCTGTAGTAGTGAGACATATTAGTTATATTTATGGCTGTAGTAGTGAGACATATAAGTTATATTTATGGCTGTAGTAGTGAGACATATTAGTTATATTTATGGCTGTAGTAGTGAGACATATTAGTTATATTTATGTTTGTAGTAGTGTGACATATTAGTTATATTTTTGGCTGTAGTAGTGTTACATATTAGTTATATTTATGGCTGTAGTAGTGTGACATATTAGTTATATTTATGGAAGTAGTTGTGAGATATATTAGTTATATTTATGGTTGTAGTAGTGAAAGATATTGTATATTAATGGCTTTAGTAGTGTGACATATGTTGTATTAATGGCTGTAATAAAGTGACATGTATTGTATTCATTAACTCTTACTATACGGGAGCTAAACCCGCGTTTTTACACGCTAGTTTAGCTATCGTTACCGTCGCGCGCCACTTGAACTGGCGAGCCATAAAAATGGTACTAAACCCGCGCCACTTCACGGGGCTTGCCGGATACTAAGAGTTAATGGCTCTAGATATGTGTTTTTTTTTAGGTGTAATAATATTCGTTTGCTGTGAATGAGAATAAAGAAGCTGAGGAATAAAATTCACAAATCTAGCACAACATAACAAAAATATAGGCACCTTGGGAAACAATATAAACACTTACATAAACGTGCTAACATGTGCAATACATTTTTAAGAAAATACCTCAAGCAGCTCATTTTTGTTTTAAAAATATGACACATAATTGCATCCACTAAAAAGCAAGTGTGCCAGTTAAGAAATGAGAACTTTAACAACATTTAAGTGAATAAATGGATGAAGTGAATGGTTAACAATCAGATACCATGACTGCTGGAAGAATAAAGAAAGAAGGAAACAAGAGGCCTGTGAACAATAAATAATAATAAATGAAAATAAGTATGTGGCAGGCACTCAAATGAAAGAAAGAAAGAATCAGAACACTAGACAAAAGAAAAGTAATAGAAGTGATAGGTCACCAGTCGGTCCCTGGTTTGATTCCCCCATGAGATTATCACTTCTGTTACTTTTATGTTGTCTAGTGTTCTAGCTCATTCTTTCAAATGCCTGCTACATGTCCATTATGGTTTATTATTACTTGCTGAAAGAATACGGTATCAAACATAAGTAAGGGAGATCTGCCGCTGTCATTAACTCTTGTACTTCCAGGCAATCTTTCATCTAACATTAACTGTGGTTTCACACTAGGGTGAAAACTAAATGAAGCAATTAAGATGGGAGCTTAATGGTAAATGATAGACGGGCACATTTACAATACCTCTATAAGAAGAAGTGGTTGTTAATGTTGTGTTGAACGAACAGGAGGAGGAAGCAGTGCTCATCTGTTGAGAGGAAGAGGAATCTAGCTGGGACTGGAGAGACTGCTTGCCATCTGTGTCTAAGACCTGGGATATATCATGAGATGAAATGGACGGAGCTGAGGTTTTGGCTTCCCCGTCTTGTTTCTCTTTTTTGGCCTTTTTCATTTCCTCCCATTCTACCATGGTATAAACTTTTTTAGTTTCTTGGTAAGGTCCCCATACTAAATATGGGCTTTCTGCACTCTCTGGTTCTTCATACTGAGAGAACCTGAATGGTTCTCGCTTGGATTTAGGTCTTTGTTCCGAAACTGGTCGTCGTTGATGGGAAGGACTAGTGACGGTGTGCTGAACAGTGACATGCCGTTGCTTGTGCTGGTTGGAGGAGTGGTGCTCTTTACTTTCTTTAACGATGGCCACTTTTGAGACCTGTATGTGCTCGCTATATGTACTCTTCTTTTCTGGACCAGTTCCAGAGGTCATGATGTCTGACTCTGTGGAGACCTGTATGTGCTCGCTATATGTACTCTTCTTTTCTGGACCAGGTACAGAGGTCATGATGTCTGACTCTGTGGAGACCTGTATGTGCTCGCTATATGTACTCTTCTTTTCTGGACCAGTTCCAGAGGTCATGATGTCTGACTCTGTGGAGACCTGCATGATGTCGCGGCAGTTTGTGTCACTATCTGTAGAGTGTACAGTACCTTCTGAGCTATCAATACTCCAAGTTGCTGATTCATTACAGCCCATCATATTATTATCACCCTGGAGCAAATACCTTGTTCCATCCTCTTTAATATATTTTTTATCATCATTGGCTTCTAAGGAATCGGTTGACGTTTGCATGATATCTTCACATGCATTACTTCTATCACCTTGGCTTCCACTGAAGTGTCCCCCACTAGAATTCCCATCTAGCTCAAATGAATCACCAGACTTAATCATTTGGTCATCTTGACCAATAAGAGAATCTGTATCAAACTTTGCTGAAGTGGAATATTTCAACTGCTGTTCAAAAATAAGGGAGTCTGTAGACAGCTGCATTAACGTTTCCCCTTGAAGTGAGTCAGTATCTATATCCGCTGCCGGCACTACCTTGGGCAAGGCTATATCTGCTCCACCAAAAATCACACTAGATGTCATTTCAGTTAATTCAGAACTCTCACCATCAAGAGAGTCGGCATCTCCCTCTTGGTCAAGCCTTGCTCCATCACTAAGAGAGTCTTGATCAATTCCATCATGACCTTCTTCTTCCAGTGAGTCTTTCTCATCTCTTTCATCCACCTCATCTCCCTCACTAAAATCAGCAATTTCAAAATGACCACAGTCCATCAAAACTCCTGACTCTAAAATGGAGACAATCTTCATAGCTTCTTCCTCAAGTTCAGATGGTAAAATAAATTCTCTCTCTCCTTTCTCAAATTCTTTCAGAGATGGCTTGCTAGAACTTCCTACAGAACTCTTTTTCTCATAAGAGTCTGCCTGGCATTCTCGTTCAAACCTCTCAAAATCAGCCAGCGAGGAGGCAACAGAAGTGGATGTAATCTCACCTGACTCTCCAGAACTCTTGCTTTCTGGTGTCTGTTGCTTCTCTACAGAACTAGTTGAGCTGGACACAACAAGTGCTTGTTCTAGATGTTCAAATTCTGCCAGAGATGATGCAATCGATCCAACCTCTTCTCCTTCTCTCAATTTTGAGAATCCAACAAGTTTTCTTTCATCATAGGAACCACCAAAATAGTACTTCTCTTTATCCCTCTCAACTGAACTCAAAGAACTGGAAAATGGTATAGCTTTTTCCAGCTTCTCAAACTCAGCCAATGAGGAAGAAACAGAGGCATCATCTCTCTCTGCACTTCTTCCAAAAAAACGGTAGCTGTATACTCCTGGAGACTGTTGGATGTTTGCATCTGGTGAGCTTCCAAAATGGTCAGACAGGCCTGCCTCTGATTCTAAGTCTTCCCGTTCAGTCCTTTCAAACTTGTCCTCATCTGAAATTTCTGTTATGACGGACAGTACAGCATTGTCTGTAAATTCAAATTTATCACTCCCATTGGAGGTATCACTTTCTCTATCCTTCTCTTCAGGCGTGACGGATGTCAACTCTGGAGACTTTTCCGGTGATGTGTCATCTTTTTCTGTGTCATCTTGATCATCTGCTGTGTCATCTTGGTCACCTTCTGTGTCATCTTGTTCATCTGCTGTGTCACCCTGGTCATCTTCTATGTCATCCCCCATACCCCACTTTTGCCCTTCTACAAAAGACACATGAATATCTGAAGTGATTGAAGAAGTCATTGACGCAATCTCTGCAAGCCTGTTCTCATCTGGTGCATAATCATCATCATCTTCAGCAGCCACAACAGTAGCAAAACTGTCCACACTAGAGGAATCTCCATAATCCTCAGGACTGAGTGAGGGTTCGACTACTTCACCTTCTACCAACATGCATGACTCTGATTCAAGATCCGCACTGAAATACAACTGCTCATTGTCAAATTCAGCTGTGTAATCTGTTTCTGTAAATATGACACCTGATCGTGAAACACTTCTCACTAGAAAAGAATGCTCCTCTTCAGGGCTCTCAGATTGTTCTTCAACAAAGGATTTTTCAGATGAAGGCCTCTCTGAAGCCTTCTGCAGGAAACGTGTATGGCTGTTGTCTGTTTTCACATCTTCATGCTTCTCTTGGATCCAGAACGCAGAACTGGTTTTCTCCTCAACACCCTCCTTCTGCTGGTGGACCATTTTTACTACCTTTTTCATAAATCCGTCATCATCATCTTCAGATACACTGTCAGGATGTGAAGAGCATACATACAACTTATTTTCTCTCAATTCTTCTTGTAAATTTTCAGCTAAAACGACTCCAGTGCTATCATAAAATACTTGTTTGACACGAATTACCTCACTTCTTCTGACTGATTCAGAAGATACTTCTTGATGTCCATTGTCATCTCTATCAGAATCCTCACTTGTTCCTTGCTCAAAAAAAGTCTGTTCCATGTCTGCAAGAACACGTACAGTAGTATCCCTATCCGAATGAAAGCCTCTCAATAATTCTTCTTCTGTTAAATCTTCAGGTGTTGCAGCTATGGAGGATACTTTTACTTTCACATCTTCCAGAATGGAGTCTACAAAGGTAACAGCTGCTTTCTTCAAGACAGTTGGGTCTTCTTCATTTTCATGATCATTTTGGTCTGACATGAAGAAGTCACATACTGGTGGTTGCAAAGCTTCTCTCTCAACAGATGTGAGTTTGCCATCGAATAGTTCTTGTTGTTGATCACCAAGTGTGGATGAAAGAGGCATGCCCAAGTTTGACTGCGAACCTGATGTTACACATATCATGTGAGTGGGTGAACGATGACCAGGAGAGAGTATTTCACAACTTTGTTCTTTGGCATCTTCTGTCCCTGAATCAATAAATTCTTCTTCTGTATCTTCTGCTCCTTCGTCTTTTTCTGAATCTTCTTCTTCAGTTCCCATTTCTTCTTCTGATTCTACTGCACCGTCTTCAGTTCCTTCTTCTTCTTCTGATTCCACTGCGTATTCTTCAATTCCTTCTTCTTCTTCTGCTGTGTATTCTTCAATTCTTTCTTCTTCTTCTGATTCTACTGTGTATTCTTCAATTCTTTCTTCTTCTTCTGATTCTACTGTGTATTCTTCAATTCCTTCTTCTTCTTCTGATTCTACTGCATCTTCTTCAGTTCCTTCTTCTGACTCTCCTTCTTCTTCTTCTGCAAGTGACTCTTCTAGTCTGAATAACTTTTCTTCTCTTTGCTCTTGAAACACTTTTCTTTCACTCAGCTCAAAAGCTTCATCCCCTTCCCTCTGTACCTGTTCATCATGTAACAATAGATCGTCAGTCATGGTATATCCTTTAAGTATAGCATTGTCTTCTGTTTGTTCTTCAAACACTTTGCCCTCATGCAACACCAAATTTTCATCACTTTCCTGCTGAATGTGTACATCTTGCAACAATAAATTCTCAGTCACTATAAATCCTTCAAGTTCAGTCTCCTCTTCCGTCTGCTCATCTTTCCCTTCTTCCTGTATCTGCTCATCTTGTAACAACAGACCTTTACTCACAATATATTCTTCTATTTCTTCCTCAAACATTTTTTCCTCCTCCAGGTCCAAATAATCTTTCCTTTTCTCCTGAAATTGCTCATCTTGTAACACAAGACTTTCACTCACAATATTTCCTTCACCTGTTTGTTCTTCAGACATTTTCTCCTTCCCCAGGTCCAAATATTCACTTTCTTGTTGCCTCCTGTAATCACTTTGCAACAATGGACCTTCATTCCCAGTGTATCCTTCTAGTACGGTTTGATATCTTTCATCAGATGTTCCTTTAAAGGCCCTGTCTATATTACTATCCACAGCTCCTGTGGTACTGTACATGGTATCTTTATTAAAACTACTCACCTCATGTACTTCATTATCCTCTTTTGAGTATTGTCTACAAACTGAGATTTCCTGCTCCATATATTCACAAAGTCCTCCATCTTCATGCCCACCTGATAAGCGGATGCTTTTCTTCTCATCCTCTGATAATGAAGACCCATGTTCGGTGTCACTCATGGATACTGATGGTGATTCGGACTGATACTGAAGCTTGAGCTGACCTGAACTTGTGGATGTCGGCTGTATGGGCTCTTCCACTACAGGGTAACCATTGCCCTTATCATCTTCTGGTTGCTGGATATCTGGTTTGGCCTGAATTATGTTTATGACTGATGGCTGGATCATGTCTTCACCATCTGATTCATCATCTTTACTGTCCAATTGCCTGTATGGCTTAGTTTGTAATGTGATATCCCATACTGGCTCTTTTAAATCTTGGTCTTCCTGCATAACATGTTTAGTTTTGACACTGTCTATGAAAGACAGCTGAATCTGCTGTTCACCATCTGGGGGGACACCATCCTTTTCTTCACTAGTTTCCTGGTCCTCAGTTTTGACCTCGCTGGCCATAACAAATGTTGGATGTACAGGATATTCTGCTCTTTCATGGACACCTACTTGTTCTGGCTTCTGAACTTCAAGTTTAGCTTCCAACACACTTGCAATTTTTACTTCAAAGAGATCAGACTGGCTAGCTGGAAATTCTGACCCTCGATCTCCATCTTGTTGTCTCTCATGTAAAATTACTTCAGAACATTCAGACAATGCCATTTCATCACCTCCATTATAGCCAGGAATGTGACCTTCTTTAGTTGATCCATTCAGAACAGAGACTTCAGTGACATCATCCAAGTGAGCTACTTCTAGCTCTCTACCAATAACGTGCTCACCTAACAGATTTTCATGTTCAACATGTGGCACAAAGTCATTCTTCTTCATCTCTCCTAGTGTACCAATTTGTGAAAATCTAATATCAGCAACAAGTTCTAACTCTGGTGAATCCTCGTCTGATTTAATATCACTGATTGTGACCTCCTCATGTGGTGAACCCACACCGTCTTCCTGGAGTGTTGTACTGTCTCCATCATCAAAGTCTATCCCATGACTGATCATCTTCAGAACAGTGCTCCCACTCTGAAGACTACTGGTTAGGTCTTCTATGACAGCTGAGTCCAAGGCGTGAGGAGCATGTGGAAAATATAGATCATCATCACGCTTGGCTAGTAAGTGATCATGAGGTATTCCTGGCCTTTCATGTGAAAAGTTCATGTCACAGCAAGGTAACAAGGCATCCATTTCAAATACTTCATCCTCTGGGCTAGAGAGGACAGATTTTCCAGAGATTTCTATGGGTCCTTGCTTCTCCACAGTGTCTGGTGAAATGTCTAATGTTGCAACAAACCGGCAAACACTACCACTGTCCAAGTCATAGGATGCTGCTAACAGAGTAGGCTCTATTGAAAGTTCGGATGATGATGATGATACCTTAAAGTCATCGACTGAATGCTCGGACACCCTGGTAACTAGACAGTCTGACTGAAAAGTAACTCTCTTTTCTACAGGCTGTATTGCTTTAGGACCTGTGTCATCTTCAGTTTCATCAATGCTAGGATTTTCTTCAATTGGGGACAGCTTTTCTTCTGTGGAATCTTCCAATGTTTCTGAAGATTCATACATTTTATTTTCAACAAGAGACTTACCAAGACCATGTAAAGCCCGAGGGAAGTTTGTGGGATGTGCTGGTGGTAAAGATAAAATTTCTTCAAAAGATGTGCTCAGATTTTTACTGCTGCTTCGACCGGAAGGCGACAAAGATCTGTCCTCCTCATCCAGAGATTCGTGGAGAAGTTCATGCTGTGCCATGCGGGACTCTCTACTCACAATGCTAACCACATCACTGTGTTGTTCAAAGAAATGAAATCTTACCTCTGACATTTTTTCACATAAAGGGCTAAAGGAAAATGCAGCACCATCTTCATTTTTGTCAAATAAGAACTTAGATGGCTGTGACTCAGTCAATGAATCTGTGTTCTCAGCCTCATCATGGAACCTTCTTTCTAAAATTTCCTCCTTCATATTTTTATCTATCCATGTTTTAGATGTAAAAGACAGCTCCTGTTCTTGAACAATAGATTCTGAGAGCTGTTGGGGAGTTTCCATTGTCAGCTTAGTAAACTGATCTATTCTTTTATCATATTCTCCTAAACCTGGGCTGCCCTGAACTGAAATTTCAGAAGACTCTCTAGCACTTTCGCCTGGCATTTCTTTATCTATGGCTTCTCCTATCAAATCCACATCTTCTTTCCTTACAACCTCCTCAACTTCCCGTCTGTATTGTTTACCCAGATTTTCCCCATCCTCCAAACAGATCTCACTGAGGTCAACACAAAAAGTCTGGTCATGTTTTAATTTGTCAGGAAATTCAAAAGCCACTGGTTTCTCCTCCAGATTTTTGGGTGAAATGTCACTAATTTTTTCTTTGAAGAGTTCTGATGACAGTGATTCTCCTTCCTTCAAATCTCTTAAAGCCATTTTATGAAACGTCAAAGATCCTTCACCTTCATTGTCATCTTTATCATTTTCAGCCATTTCTTCCTTTAATTTCTCAATTTTGTTGGTGTCTCTATGGCTCAGCCCACAGAGTTCAGATTGCAATGATTCATCATCTGCTACCTTCTCATACAATTCTTCTTTTTCTCTCGCTTCCTTGTGTTCACCAAAGCTAATATCATCCATATCTTTGACATCAGTGATCTCCACAGCCATAAGACATCCATGCACTTCATTATCATCCACCATGACTTCTGTGCTCAGCATGTCACACCCAGTGCTTCTTGTGGAAACATCCAGTGATTCTACACTGCTAGTCTTGCTCTCTTCAGGTGCAACACCCACATCCTGTGACTCAACCACATATTCTGAGCGTATGGTGAAATCCATACAATTCTCCTCAGACTCTTCCATTGATTCTGGGGTAAGGTCAGATTTCTGTGTTTTCTTAATCTTGTCATGGCTTAAGCTGATGGTTACGGCTTCTTTCATGTCACAGGGTGGTTCAGTTAGATGTGTTAAGACAGATGAGAGCTGTTCTTGCGCATCATTCATTTCCAATGTTTCTTCACTCACTTCTTGGATTTCAACATCTAGGGAAAGAAGTGTTAGTCCTTATGGGTTTGGGGGAAAAAAATTGAGTATCTAGATATCAATATTTTTTATGATGATATGGGAAGTGATCAAATGAAGCAAAGGCAAAAGATGGAATGTATTAATGAAAAATTGTCCAAGTATTGTGTTAAGTAATTTGTGATCAATTGTAGAATATGTTCCAAGATTCATCTTAAATTTTCAAGCATTATAGAACATGTTCCAAGATTCATATTAAATTTTCAACCATTTTAGAATATGTTCCATGACTCATGTTAAATTTTCAGACATTTTAGAAAATATTCGAAGATTCATATTAATTACTTTTCAGCCATTTCAGAATATGTTCTATGAGTCATGACAGTTAGGTCTGAAATCAATTTAGATTATGTTTAGTCATGACCCACAGCATGTAAGGACTATCAATGAAGAATACACTAGTAATCTTTTTGGGAACAAGTTAAGTGTCAAGAATCTTACATATACTGAAAGCAATTAAGTTTACAAAAAAAAAAAAAAAACAATGGAGACCACACTACCCAATGGTTCTGACATGAATCTAATATATCCAGCAAATATTCTCAGGTACTGCCTTTATGTGTGACATGTGACTAAAAACATGCGGAGTTTTTAAAATGCAGATAAGTACTTAAATGCAGTGATAGAGTTTTACTGGAAAGATATGACTAGTGATGGAAAACAAAATAAGGAATAAATGTTGCTGCAGTATTCCTAAATACCTTGATCTTCAACACCATGCAGCTGTGCACCTTCAAACTGAGAGGAACTCATTTTATCAACCTCTTGGGGTCTCACAGCTGTTGCCTCATAGTGTCTTTCCTCTTTTGCTGAGGAAATGAAGATATGTTGTTGTTGTTTAACTATGGCTGCTAAGCTTATTGCTCTTTTGTAGCCAATGCCAAATTAATGTCCTTTACATTATCTACAGTGTAGTTCTAGTGTTTTCATGTGGCTTTTCTGCCATTCTGCAAACTGGGTTGGAATTGTGAGCCCGTTTCTTTCTGGGATATTTTGTCATTGAAAGGATCCTCACATCTGGTTTTAAACTAGAAGGAGGAAAGAGAGGCAGTTACTGTGCATTACTTGCCATCCAGGGGGCTCTCCAAATATGCAGAGCTAAAATACTGTACTCTGGTTCTGATGTCCCAAGGAATTGTCACATCCTGCACAAAGCTCCCCACACCTGTCATGTATCCAGTATGCAGCTGAACAGGTAAAAGCCAGAGCTAAGTCTAGGGCTAGAGTTATTCCACCAAAGGTGTGCAATGCTGGGTTCTCAAAATGCTGCACTACAGTAGGAGCTGAGGTAAATGAAGACATTAAAAAAAATTGGGCTTCCTTACTTCATTTCTGTAACTGGTGACGTATCTTAACTCTTTGGAGCAGTCAAGGCTAACTGCTGATTAAGTTTTTCAATGAGGAGAAAAGTTGCCCCTAAACAGAACATGCTGGAAGTCGGCATTCCATGAAAAATTCAAATACGGAATCAACCTGCTTATGCTGAATAACTTGGAAACACAATCTGCTACAATGACGGTCACGTGTTGTCATCAAATAATCTTTCACTTTGTATCCTCCTATGTGCTCAACTAGGGGTTGTAGGGGCTAAGAGGTATGGCAACCGCCTCCAATTAACGGGTTCGATTCCCAGTAGTGGAAATATAATTTATGGAATTTTTTTTTTCAGAACCAGTGGTCCTAATGAAATCGTACTAGCCCCTGGTCTTCTGAGTAGTGAGATCGGATGCCAAGCCTTCTCGGATAAAGGCAAAAACGAAAAAATAGAACGTCCCGTGTGCAAGTTGCAAACATTAAAAATCACACATCAGTTGAGAATTGTAATGAGTAGGCCATAAGGTTGCTACCCTGGCAAAATTTAAAAATCTATCCACCACAAAAACATTTGATAGTATGTGTAATTCCTATATAAATACATTAAGATTCTCGCCGGTGCTGTGGAGTTTGAGCACTGTGCTGAAATCTTCCTTGTATGATCTAAGAGAGGAGACCAGAGTAGTGAAGGAGTTGTCCATGTGCAAAGAAGATAGTTCTTCAAACGATACCAAACCTATGTCTCAGATGGAATGTTTGTAATGACTTAAGTGGAAGCAACTTCTCAATAGTTTCTAATTTGTCAAATAACTTGTTTACACAGTGATCTCCACTTGGTTCAACATTTACATATTGTTTTTAAAATATTTTTTTACAACCCACAAAAGCCAGCTCCAAGCCTCAGAAATGAGGTATCCGAGGATGGTGGTTGAAGTAACAAGTAGAGACATGGTCTGCAACCAGACAATACGTCATGGAATCAAAACCCAGCCCCTGCAGACCCGAGTGGAACAGTCCCAGTTACGATGGTTTGGCTATGTCTGCAGAATGGGAGAAGACTGGCTACCATGACAAATATGGGAAACCGAGAGCCAGGGATCCAGACCTCCCGGACAACCCACAGTAGCTGGGAGGACAAAATTAGATAATCTCTGAAGGACCGAGGACTAGATTGGAGCCAGGCCAAAAGGAAGACAGCTGATAAGATAGTATGGCGCTCCCTCTCTGTGGCAAACCTCTACCCCCCCAAGGGTAGAAGAGGAAGTAAGTTTTTAAAATTTGTATGCATTTAGAATGGTTCTCACTTCCTTGCTCCTACAGCTGTTGTTAGTACATTCATTTCTTTGTTCTAGTAAGACAAATATTACTTATTTTGGTTTACCCCACCAATTAACTTCTTGAATAATACAGATGTTTGCTAAATTACATGCAGGTGAGTAGCCAAATTACGCAAAGGTAAAGTAGGTGAGTGGCCAAATTACGCAAAGGTAAAGTAAGCTCTAACATTAAAGCAGGCTTTAAAAAATCTCTGTATATAACGAATTGAGGGAAACAATTGTACACTGATGCATAAAACCAATAATATTGTTTGGACATAAATCTTTGGCTATGAATAAATAAACAGAAAAATCAACTTCAGCAATGAAATGTGATTCCAGAGGAGAAAGCCATGCATAGCACATATGACAAATGAAATCAAGCCATCAAACAGCATTAAAAATGACAAGAAAACAATATTTAAAAGTAACTGTTGACAGATGTAGTCAGAAGATACAGATAAAAATAATTCACTGGCCATCTGCTGAAATCAGACAACTGAAAAATGTTTTGACAAATGAAAAGATTGACAGAAAACAAAGCAAACGAATGATTTATGATGGCATAACAAGATGACTGGGACAATAATAAGTATCTGAAGTGTCTCCTTCCTTCCCTCATTTGCTCCTTATGGAGCATGGAGCAAGTACTGCTGTTGCTCTCTGCAGGAAACCTGCATGAAAGCAATGATGTGTTGTCATAGTGACAGTTTCTGTAGCAATTTTTTGTTACATGGTGAGATTGCCAGCCCTATGCACAAGCTCACCTTAGTAGCCTCTTATGGCATGCCTGGTACAAGCAGTTATAGCCTTTCAGCTCCCCAAGGAGCACAGGCATTCACAAGATTGATACCATGCATGGAGATATACCTGGAATCATCCTTATACGACCACCAGCTATGCACAATGCTATAGCATATACGAGGTAGCTTCAAAAAGTTCCAGGAATTTGTGTATTGAATAGAAATAAGTAACAATACAGTTATTTACACTACATTTCTTTCAAAATAGTTCCCTTCGGCAACTAAACACTTTTGCCAACGTCCAAACAGCTCTTGGAAACATTCCTGGAACCCATTCTTTGACACTTCTCTCAGCTGCTTTGTCGCATTGGTGATAATGTTCTCAGCATCCTTGAATCTCTGCCCTTTCAGTGCCGATTTTAGGCGAGGGAACAAGAAAAAATCAGGTGGTGCCAGGTCAGGAGAATATAGAGGATGTTCCAGGGCAGTCACATTGTGCGTTGCGAGGTACTCTTCACCAGTAGGGATCGATGTGCTTGCACATTTTCATCCAGCAGAACCCAACTGTTTGTTCACCATTTTTCTGGGTGTTTCCTTCTGATTGCATCTCTTAGACGATGGAGGATATCAACGTACATTTCCTTGTTAACCGTTCGGCCTTCAGGAATGAATTCATTGTAGACAATACCCTGGGAATTAAAAAAAAAACTTCCAACATAACTTTTCCTTTGCTCTTGTCCAAACGAAATTTCTGTGTCCGGGAAGATGAGGGTGATTTCCATTCAGAGGACTGACGTTTTGTCTGAGGATCGTACAAAAAACACCACGTCTCGTCTCCTGTGATTATGTTGTTGAGAAAATTGCTATCTTGATCAGCCACAGTGATTAGGTCTCTTGCCAGTGTCAATATCATTTCTTTCTGTTCAGGAGATAACATTTTGGGAACTATGTGTTGACAAACACAGTGCATGTGCAGTTCATTGTGGAGAATACTGTGGCAACTTCCAAATGATATTTCAACTTCTGAGGCTATTTTATCTACACTAAGTCTTCTGCAACACGAACAACGTTCCGTACACGCTCAATGTTTTCATTGTTTATCGAGGTAGGTGGTCGTCCGCTACGTGGATCAAAATTGACACTAACACGACCTTCACGGAAACGCTTGTGCCACTCAAAAACTTGCGATTTCTTCATTGCGGTATCACCATATGCTTTATTAAGCAAGGTTACTGTCTCTGAGGGTGACTTCTCAAGCAAAACACAAAATTTGACATTTGTACGTTGTTCAATCAAGGACATTTTCAACTCCAACGATGCTTTGTGCACACCACACAAACAAACTTCTGTTCGAGAGTACATGCGAAGGTTACATCAGCCATGTCATTTCCTCAAGGTCACTACCAACTTTTAAAACTATAATCTCCATGACATAATCCCTCATTCAAACATGAGTCGACTATTCCGGGAACTTTTTGAAGCTACTTCGTAGATGTAGACGTGAACCTGTCAGTGAGGCTAATTACACCCTCGTTGACTCTTGAAATCATTCACACACCCCCCTGTGGTGATACATGTTGAGAACCCAACATTGCACACTAAGCTTGGAGGAACCACTTGAGCCATAGACATAAATCTGGCTTTTACCTGGTTGGCTGTATGCAGGAGGATCTCACTATGGACCCATGATAGGCAGGGGAAGTTGAGAAGTGGCTTTGTGCAGGACAAGACAATTCCTTGGGAGAACCCACAACCGTAGAATAGTATTTTAGCTCTGCATATTTGGAGAGTCCCCTTGGATGGTGGAGAATACACAGTCTGCCACGAGCTTCTTCCTCCTTGCTCGGGATCAGGTGTAATGGCCAAGATGGAGAAACTGGAGCTGTGACTTCAAATCAACTTGTTTTAGAATGGCAGAAAAGCCACAAGAAAAAGCTTAGATCTACAGTGTAGAAAAGATAACAAGGAGTCTTCAACTTGGTATTGGATGCAAATGAAGAAGAAGCTCTGTAGTCCTAGTTAAACAACAAGAAAGATTTATACGAGGTCCTCCTGTCGTATGTCATACGCTAAATGCTACTCCATGTCTTCTTCATCCCTTTCATTTATGTGTCCATTTTTTCTCCATGTGTTTTTTAGTTTCCTTCTCCTCACTTATCCTGGTGATTCCAGAACAAACACTGCCTTGTAAAACTATCAACAGCTTTCCTCAAGACATGTTCTATCCATCGCCAGCATCTTCTTCTCATCTCCTGTTCCACTGGCACCTGTCTGGTTCTTGTCATTAGTTCCACATTGTACTTGTCATACAATTTCAAAAGTGGAAACATTGGTCCTATTGAGAACCACATGAGGCATCTCAAGTACTGGAAAGCTCAAAAGACAGACGGCAGTGGAGAGCAATGACCAACAACACTAACAGGCAAGGCAAATCATGATGACAAGGACAAGACATTAGATGACTTTCTGACGTGAAGGATGTGTACCACTGAAAAAATGTACAGCAAAAAACATTCATGCAACAATGAAAACATCTAAAGATGTGCACTGTGGTTTAAAAACAGAAAAGCATAATGTTTTGTTGTTCTCCATGTTTCACAGCAATGCAATAGGACTGTCTTGACTGTTCTAGTGCTTACTTTTATTATGTGACATGTGTATGTGCATAGACATTTATGCCCTGAACTGTGTGTCATGAACTCTGTCTGCATGTAGTGCATGCATTATATTCATACAATTCTAAACCGATATTGAGTGGTCTATCGCATCCATTTTGTGTGACCTTCATATGATTCTTCTTTCACCTTTCAAATCCCCGAGGAGCAATGACCTTCAACAAACGTCTGCCAAGACTTCCTGTCACATGCCATCACCTCAAGGTCTTTCCATGACTTCTTCATCCCCTTCATGTCTGTCTCCAGTTCTCTTCTCCGTGTGTTCTCCAATCTTTAGTCATCCTCTACCACTCTTACCCTGAGGGTTCCAGAACAAGGACTGCTTTGTAATGCTATCAACAGGTCTCCTCAATGTGTGTCCTATCCATCGCCAGCGTCTTCTTCTCAACTTAATATAAGCTAGTGCATGGAGCTAACAACCTCATTGTGTACAACACATTGCTACAAAAAACATTGCTGCCAAGAGTAGATAAATGCTTTAGTGCTGGCTTCCTGTAAGGGAGTCAACAGCAGCAGTGGCACCATGCTTCATATGGATTTAACAGAGAAATTAAAGATGTCAACAGCAGCAGTGGAGCCGTGCTTCATATGGATTTAACAGAGAAATGAAAGATCTCAACAGCAGCAGTGGAGCAGTGCTTCATATGGATTTAACAGAGAAATTAAAGATGTCAACAGCAGCAGTGGAGCCGTGCTTCATATGGATTTAACAGGGAAATGAAAGATGTAAGATGTCAGATATAGTGCTGTCAACACTTCAAGATGTGTACACTGTAAAATCCTTCAATCCCTCACTTCCCTTTTAGCTCCCTATGGTGTATGGAGCCACCACTGCAGCTGATACTTAAAGATGCCAGCATCAAAGCAGTTCAGTGCGTGCTTGTAGTAGTAGTGTCTGTAGCAATCTGTTTTACATGAGGAGGTTTCGTCCCATGCACACACTCACATTTGTTGCCTTACGAAGGAGCTGTGGATCTATTCTGTCTATATGTCCTCAGAGATGTCTGGGAATTATACGGTGCTAATAGTAAAGATCTCCAGTATATTCTGTCTATATGTCCTCAGAGATGTCTGGGAATTATACGGTGCTAATAGTAAAGATCTCCAGTATATTCTGTCTATACGTCCTTAGAGATGTCTGGAAATTATACAGTGCTAATAGTAAAGATCTCCAGTATATTCTGTCTATACGTCCTTAGAGATGTCTGGGAATTATACAGTGCTAATAGTAAAGATCTCCAGTATATTCTGTCTATACGTCCTCAGAGATGCCTGGGAATTATACGGTGCTAATAGTAAAGATCTCCAGTATATTCTGTCTCTTGTGGTAGTGGTTCACTTCAACAGCCAACATGATGCTCCTACTGATATCTCTGTTGCCTTCTTCTTGCCCATTGACATTCAACCTTTTCTTTCATTATTCTTCACCCTTCAAATCTCCATGGTGGAAAAAACCTTCATACCAAGTTTCTCCTGTCCTGTGCCTTCCACTCAAGGTCTTTTTATGTTTTCTTTATCACTTTCATTTCTGTCTCCAGCTCTCTTCTCCATGTGTATTTCAGTCTCGTCATACAGGGTTCTTACTTAGGGGATTCTAAAGCAAGGATTGCCTCAGAGATGCTGTCAACATGTTGCCAACAAGTTATCAATGTTGCCAACAAGTTATCAATGTTGCCAACAAGTTATCAATGTTGCCAACAAGTTATCAATGTTGCCAACAAGTTATCAATGTTGCCAACAAGTTATCAATGTTGCCGCCAACAAACAAGTTATCAATGTTGCCAACAAGTTATCAATGTTGCCAACAAGTTATCAATGTTGCCAACAAGTTATCAATGTTGCCAACAAGTTATCAATGTTGCCAACAAGTTATCAATGTTGCCAACAAGTTATCAATGTTGCCAACAAGTTATCAATGTTGCCAACAAGTTATCAATGTTGCCAACAAGTTATCAATGTTGCCAACAAGTTATCAATGTTGCCAACAAGTTATCAATTTTGCCAGAATGTGCCATAAATTGAATTTCTACTCTGTGCACAAAGTATTCTTAATTTATATTAATTAAATGCAGTGGTTGAGCATACCTTTTTTATTTCCCCTTTATGTATCTAATGATTTTGTTTGGATTGTGTTATTTCCACTTTGTGTACATGTTTCAGTTGGGCATTTTTCTCTTTCCACTTTGTGTATCTGATGTCTTAATTCTTCTTCTTCTTCCGTCCTTAGCCACCGACCGTCAAAGCAGTCAGTGGCCATTACGCCTAGTGGCGTCTTAGGGCAACAGCAGATAGGTTTTCTTTGCCATTGTTTCCCATCACGCCTATTGGCGTCTTTAGGGCAACGGCAAATCAATCCATTTGCTGTTGTTTCCGTAATCGAAGTGACTGGCAAACGGGTGATCAGCCCGTTGTCTTAATTGGGCATGTATTATTTCCACTTTGTGTATCTCATGCTTTTATTTGGTATATGTTATTTCCACTTTCTATATGTTATACTTTTGTTGGGCAAGTTTCTCTTTCCACTTTGTGCATCTCATGCTTGGGTCATTTTTACTTTTACTTTATTTGTATCTATTGCTCATGATGCACTTAATAATTTAATATCACAGTGCATGGAGTACAGAGATGAGAGCAGATACAGACATTCTGCTAGCAAATCACACATGATACTATATACAAATAAGAACAGACATACATTCTGCTAGCAAATCAAACAGGGTACTCAAGTACTCTGAATTCAAGCCAAGGGAACTTAGATCATGCGGCATGATGGAACTTTCACCCTTCCAGAACTTTCCAAAGCTTGGCTACCATTAAAATGAGAGATAACTACTATTTAAATGTAGCAACATGCAAGCATGCACAGGAAGATTTGGTATAAGTTTGTTTAAGGCCTATGCTCCTTGGGGAGCTGAAAGGTGAAGATGAACATGCAAGCACAATAAAAAATTAAAAAAAAGACTTTCACTTTAACAAAAACCTACAAAACAATACATTATTAAATAGCAAAGCATTTACAGACAAAAAACAAATGCATTTGCAGGAAAAAATATAAACAGATGGACACTGATAGACACCTATCACAAACGAGAGAGGAGGGGCTTGATGAGCTGACCAGAAGTAATATCTCATAAATGTCTGCTGTAATAAATGGTATATGTTCCACGCTAATGTTCTGAAATACAAAACATTCTTAAATCTGAAATTCATTAGGCCTCAAGGGTTTCAGGCAAGGGCTGAGCACCTGTAATACTGGTGTCTTACAAATACTGATGGCAGAGTTATGTTATAAAGAGGAATCATCAGGAAACCTGAACTAAAGGATTTTATGGTGATATAATTTATGTACAATGAGGCTGAAAACCTCATAATGTAAAACACATTGCTACAAAACCCAATGCTTCACCAGCACATGAATGCTAGGTGCTGGTTTCTTACAAGCAGACAGACAACTGTGATGGCCCCATGCTCATTAAGGGGCAAATAGGAAAAGGATGATGATGAATTAATACACGCCAGGAGCTGAATATAAGGTTTATCATTAGAGACAATTCAACATAAATGTCATCAAACAATATGATTCATAACTGACTCACCTTCCATGCTGTATTGAGTGATATTCTTGCTAGGCTCAGTCTGATGGTCTAACTCGGAATGGATGGTAGAGTAGTCAGTTATGTATTCAGAACTAGTGTGGAAAGTTTCTCCATATCTGGTTGTTTTATAAGTTTCTTCTGAGGTTGTTATTTCCAGTCTTTCTTCCATACTGTGTGCATAACTAGTTTGCTTTGAAACAGTATCATGGTAGCTCTGTTCTGATAACCAAGTTCTTCCAAAGTGGTCTCCGATCCGAAGTTTAGATGACACAGATACCTGAATGTTCTTCGTTTCTTCCATTTTAGAGTGAACATTTTCTGAATCTTCTTCTTCATCTCCTGCTTTCTCACATTCCTCCCTGGTTATAGCATCATGTGCTGGAATAAAAAAGCTCCCCTCAAACTCTGTGGTAGAAGGTGTGGCTTCCTTCAGCTGACCTTCTTGTGTTTCCTCATGTGAAACATCATCGAAATGAGTTGGAGGAGAGCTATACCCAGCTTCAAAATTCAGGGTCTCCTTAGAATCTTCTTTATCTTGCAAAGCCTTCTGGGAATCAACATAGTCCTCATACATGTCATAAGAAATGTCATCTCCTTGGTGAGCCATTTCTTCACTTCTCCTGTAAGCAATATCCTCTTTTTCATCTTCTGAAGGTTCTTCAAGCTCAGTAGAAACCTCCTGTGACTTCCTTAATTCTTCCTCTGAGGCAGTTATCTTCTCACTCTCCATTTCTCTCATGCAAGCTTGAAACAGCTGTTGCCTCTCTTCAATGTCATCCTCAAGAGGACTTTCACCATACTTCAGAGAGTCTGTGCCATCCACTTGCTGCCCACTTTCAGAGCTGATTCCTGACATGGTGTTATTGTCAGTTCCTGCTGCGGAAACCCGGTCAAGGCCAATCATCAAAGCTGCATCGCTGGAGGCTGATGAGACAGAATCGGCATCCATGATCATCCTGTTTAAGTCTTGCTCCCACTGCATAGGTGATTCTACAGCAGAGAAAACATAAGTACATGCAAGAAACTGATTTTAAAAAAACATCATACAAATCATAATTTTATAACTTGAATACAATATAACTTTAGACTACACATTATATTTGCCGCCTTTAATTTGTTGCTTGCGCCAAGTTGCAATTTCTGGCATTTTTGATTACCATGTTTCAGAATGTCTATAGCATATATTCAGTACCCCTTTCCACGCTTTTTACAAAATCTCTCTTTAAACTTTAGGGTTTGGGGGACTTGTGGGCTTTAGTTACTTACTTTAATTTGGTTTACTGTGTCTTTTTCTATTTCATTTATTGTAATTAAAAGTATGTTAAATATACTTTTACATAATCTAATATATATTTTTGACATACAGTACAAGTGTGTGTGGCCTTTTATAAAAACACATGAACTCTGAGGTTTTTACTTTCACCTGACAAAAGTAGCTTACACAAGTGTTCTAAGAAGAAAAGAATAACAAGGCCAAGGACAATCACACACAGTCTCACCTAGTTCTTGTTCTGGTGAAAACATTTCCTCTCCACCAATGACCTGCTGCAGACTCCCTCTGTCTTCAGAAGTAACCAGAGTGAAGTCAGCTGGGGATGGAGGTCTATCAGATACTGCATAATCAACACTCATTTGTTCCCCTCTTTCTTCCTCTTCATCATCATTATAACCTTCACCCTCTTCACCAAATATGCCTTTTGAAATGTCATGTTGGACAGTGTCCTGCTGTGCTATTTCTAGGGCTAGTGTCATGTTGGTTGTATCAGTAGTTATTTCCCTTGAGATCATCTGTTGTGCATGATCCAATAATGTTGTCACCCTTTCTGTGTCATGCTGAGGTACAAGAGTCAAATGTGAGGGTGATGGAGGCATGTCCAGCTGTTTCACACCATCATTAGCTTCCTCTTCTGATGATGACGGTGAGTTTGCCCCATCTTTATGTTTCCTGGACACTCTCTGCTCAACGTACACATGATGTGGAGCATCACTGAATGTTCTTTCATAAGTGTTCTCCTCGCTGTCTGATTCATTCTCATACATTTCATTGTCTGCTTCATGGCCGTATTCAGACTCTGAGCCTGCCATTGTCTCACTTTCTGCGGTATAGTTGGAGCTACTCAACATCTCACTGGAAGCAGTGTAATAAGATGATGATTCTGTTATTTCATGGTGAATGTACTCAACTTCACTTGAAGAGATGTATTCTGATCCAGAAATGCTTGATGGCAAAAAAGTCTGATCCAATGTTTCATCATTTTCTGGCAAATTTTTCAGATGCTCTGTCTCTTCATGGAGGTGAAATGAATTATCTTTTTCCGCAAATTCTTCCTCCTGGCCTTTACTGGCAAAGTATTCCATTTGTTCCATCTGGGTGTTTCTTACTTTCATTTCACCTGTGGCAGATAAATCATGTACTTCTGATGTGGATAATGCATACAGAGCTGATCTCTGAAGTGACACCATGCTCATACTATCAGTAGGACCCTGGCCCTGGTCATAGTCACCTCCCTTTTGTTCTGCGCTGGTACTCCAAGAATGTGGCAAAATCTCAGGTTGTGATTTCTCTGGCTCTCCATAAGTTGTTTCAAAAGATGCCATCCTTTCTCTTTCACCTTGGTCCTGTCTGATGACATCAAGCAACACCTCAAGGAAGTGCTCACTCCTGTCTATGTAAGTTTCATTAAAAGTGGCTACTTCCTCCTGGAGATTGGTATCTGAGAGTGAACTAGTTTCAAGAACAGATGAGTCAAGTTGCTCCAATTTTGTTTCAGTTCTGTCTTTAAATTGTTCTTCTTCTTCCTGTGAACTGGTTTCAAGAACAGATGAGTCAAGTTGCTCCAATTTTGTTTCAGTTCTATCTATAAATTGTTCTTCTTCCTGTGAACTGGTTTCCAAAACAGATGAGTCAAGTTTCTCCAATTTTGTTTCAGTTCTATCTATAAATTGTTCTTCTTCTTCCTGTGAACTGGTTTCAAGAACAGATGAGTCAAGTTTCTCCAATTTTGTTTCAGTTCTGTCTTTAAATTGTTCTTCTTCCTGTGAACTGGTTTCAAGAACAGATGAGTCAAGTTGCTCCAATTTTGTTTCAGTTCTATCTATAAATTGTTCTTCTTCTTCCTGTGAACTGGTTTCAAGAACAGATGAGTCAAGTTTCTCCAATTTTGTTTCAGTTCTGTCTTTAAATTGTTCTTCTTCCTGTGAACTGGTTTCAAGAACAGATGAGTCAAGTTTCTCCAATTTTGTTTCAGTTCTATCTATAAATTGTTGTTCTTCTTCCTGTGAACTGGTTTCAAGAACAGATGAGTCAAGTTTCTCCAATTTTGTTTCAGTTCTATCTATAAATTGTTGTTCTTCTTCCTGTGAACTGGTTTCAAGAACAGATGAGTCAAGTTGCTCCAATTTTGTTTCAGTTCTGTCTATAAACTGTTCTTCTTCTTCCTGTAAACTGGTTTTAACTAGAAATGAGTCTGGTTTCTCAAATTTTGTTTCTATTCTGTCCACAGAATGTTCCATTTCTTCACGCAGACTGGTTTCAAGAACAGATGAGTCAAGTTTCTCCAAATGTGTTTCAGATCTATCTATAAACTGTTGTTCAAATTCAAAAGACCCCGTATCAGGAAAAGAAGAGTCTAGTTTCTCCAATTCTGTGTCCCTTCTCTCCATATAATGCTGAATTTCTTCATGTGAACTGGCTACAAGAACTGATGAGTCTGTCTCTAACTTTGCTTCCATTATGTCTACAAAACATTCTAGATCCTCATCAGCACTGGTTTCAAGAACAGGAAAGTCTTGTTGCTCAAATTCTGTTTCCATTCTGTCAACAGACTGCTCTATCTCTTTGTGTGAACTGGTTTCAAGAGCAAATGAGTCCAGTTTCTCTAATTTTGATTCTACTCTGTCTACAAATTGTTCCATTTCTTCAAGAGAGCTAGTTTCAAGAACAGATGAGTCATGCTTTTCTAAATGTGTTTCCATCCTGTCCACGGACTGCTCTAATGATTCATGTGAACTGGTTTCAAGAACAGATAATTCTGGTTTCTCCAATTCTGTTTCCATTCTGTCAGGGGATTGTTCAAATTCACTAAAAATTGTATCTGTATTATCTTTCATCTCTGATACTTGAAACTCGGCAGAATATTCTGCATGCACCATTCTTACTTCAGTGCTTGTAAAGTCCCTATTATCTTCTAACTCAGACTGGCCTTCAATTTGTTGGTGATAGATCAGCTCACTACTTTCATCTTCTTCCTCATAATGATCATCAGCTAAGCTTTCCTCTGATGAATGTTCTTCTAGAATATGCTGATCTTCTAAGGCCTGCATTTCAGCCATTATCCCCATGGAAGTTCCCCTTTCTTCTTCTTCTGCCTGTTCCCTCTCAACTTCAGTGGATTCAACCTCCTCTGCTACTTGACCTTGTGTTTGCACACCATCTTGGACAATGACTCTACTCAGGAAGGTTTCAACGCCTTCAGAAGTTTCTTGAGAGGCCTCCATGGTCAAGACAGAATCTGCAGTATCATTAGAACACATTGTTTTTTCATATTCTTCCACTGAAATCTCTACTGTCCTCTGTACAGCCACTGTCACTCCTTCCATATCTTCTGAATGGGAATCTGACACATGAACCTCTTGGTAAAATTCTCCAGAAATTTGCTTCTGTTGATTCATAGATTCAATACATTCATCAATTTTATCATGAACCTGATGTTTCAAGTCTTCATCAATGTCTCTGTCTTCAGGGTGGCATTCACTTTCTTCCAAATCTTCATCATGAACTTTCTCAACTTGAACCGGATGTTTCAAGTGTTCATCAATGTCTCTGTCCTTGTGGTGGTATTCACTTTCTTCAAAATCTTCATCATGAACTTTCTCATCATGAACACTATCGTGATGTTTCAGGTCTTCATCAACATCTCTGTCTTCAGGGTGGCATTCACTTTCTTCCAAATCTTCATCAAAAACTTTCTCATCTTGAACAATATCTTCATGTTTCCAGCCATCATTAATGTTTCTATCTTCTTCCATGATTTTATGTCCTGCTGTACCAAGCGGTTCTTCCCCTTGGGGTTCTTCTATATATTTGCCTAATGCATCCACACTAAATACTTCACTTTTGTCTTCCTTTCTAAGGTCCTGAAGTACTCCTGTAATGGGAAAGTCCACTTTAGCAATGGCAGAAAATTCTTGTTCTTGGAAATGAGATTCAAATTTCTCACTTCTAACATCGTCTTGTATGTACTTCATCCCCACTGATACATCTGGTTCTTGACAGGCATCTTCAAACTCTTCTTGTTCTTCATCTGATGTAGACTGAACTATGGCAGCAATGGGAACAGAAACTTCAGGTTTATATTCATATTTTTCAAAAACTGTATCCATATTTTCCACTACAATTTCTGCAGGCTCTTCTATTTTGGCAGCTTCAGGGATGCTAAACTCTGGCTCCCCTTTGGACTCCTCAAAACGTTCGTTCAAATCTTCCTCCTGCTCATCTTCTCTTTGACGACTTTTTTCCTCCATGTCTTCAACTTCTTTTAGCAAATGTTCCGTCCTCATAGAACACTCTCCTTCTTCAGTTAACAGTGTTTCTTTGCTATCCACAGCTAGTGGCTCAAGTATGATTTCTTCTACAACTATAATTTCTTCCAAATCAGCTCTGGCATCATCATATTTGTCATCAGTAATGGAGAGTTCTTGACTTCTGACCAGGTCACTCTCTGAAGACTGTTCCGTAATCTGCTCAAGTGAGGTTTCTGTGGAAATCTGAATTTTGCCCATTTTCCCAAACCTTCCTAAATCAGTATCTTCATCTACATCCCTGAGGGTCTCAGACATTTCAAAATCCACTGGGAAATTACTTTCATCCACACCATATTCTTTGCCTTTGTCTTCTTCATCATATCTGGCATACTGAGAAAGAAGCGCAGCAGTCAGGTGGTCTTGTTCCTCAATTTCTTGATCTAGCTCCTTGTTAACATCAGTACCCAACTGCTCAAGATTCTCAGCACTTTCGCCATCAAGATCCAGATCTGAAGTATTTTCATCATCAACATCCTGATCCAAAGCATTTTCATCATCAAGATCCTCTTGTTTTTCACATGATGACCCACTGGTTTTTTCTGAGGCAGATAAAGACTCTGGCTCCTCATCAGAGGTTTCCAGCAATACTTCAAACTTTCCCTGTGTTTCAGCCTTCTCAGTGACATCATCCTCAGTGTGAGGATGAATATCAGATACTTCAGGGATGACTGTCTCAGAGGAAGCGTCCTGTTCCACAGCTGTCTCCTGATAAAGTGTTTCTCTCTCCTTTTCCACAGTCTCATAGTTTTCTGCTCCTTCCTCATGTTCAATGTCATAATCAGTGAAGGTTATAGTGACTTCAGCACTAGGGGCTGTTACTTCATATCGATCAGCTGTTGAAACTTCTCTCAAAGAGGACAGATCAATCACTGTCTGTGAAATCTCCTTTTCTATTATGTCGTCAGCTTCTTCATTTGAGGTTTCTTCTTTTAATTTTATCTTCTCTGCAAGTTGTTCGTATGAAAGCACTTTTTCCATTCTTCTCTCTTCAACATGTTCTTCAGCAGAGACTTCTTCCACTTTCTTGTCTTGACCAAGATTTTCATGTGAACTTCCTTCTTCCAATCTGTTGTCTTCAACATGTTCTTCAACAGTGATGTCATCTTCCAATCTTTTGTCTTCACCATGTTCTTCAACAGAGATGTCTTCTTCCAATCTGTTGTCTTCAACAGAGATGTCTTCTTCCAATCTGTTGTCTTCAACATGTTCTTCAACAGAGATGTCTTCTTCCAATCTTTTGTCTTCAACATGTTCTTCAACAGAGATGTCTTCTTGAAATCTTTTTTCTTCAACATGTTCTTCAGCAGAGATGTCTTCTTCCAATCTTTTGTCTTCACCATGTTCTTCAACAGAGATGTCTTCTTCCAATCTTTTGTCTTCAACATGTTCTTCAGCAGAGATATCTTCTTGAAATCTTTTTTCTTCAACATGGTCTTCAACAGTGTTGTCATGTTCCAATCTTTTTTCTTCACCATGTTCTTCAGCAGAGATGTCTTCTTCCAATCTTTTGTCTTCAACATGTTCTTCAACAGAGATGTCTTCTTGAAATCTTTTTTCTTCAACATGTTCTTCAGCAGAGATGTCTTCTTCCAATCTTTTGTCTTCACCATGTTCTTCAACAGAGATGTCTTCTTCCAATCTTTGGTCTTCAACATGTTCTTCAACAGAGATATCTTCTTGAAATCTTTTTTCTTCAACATAGTCTTCAACAGTGTTGTCATGTTCCAATCTTTTTTCTTCACCATGTTCTTCAGCAGAGATGTCTTCTTCCAATCTTTTGTCTTCAACATGTTCTTCAACAGAGATGTCTTCTTCCAATCTTTTGTCTCTAACATGTTCTTCAACAGAGATGTCTTCTTCCAATCTTTTATCTTCAACAGAGATGTCTTCTTTCAATCTTTTGTCTTCACCATGTTCTTCAACAGAGATGTTTTTTTCCAATCTTTTCTCTTCACCATGTTCTTCAATAGAGATGTCTTCTTTCAATCTTTTGTCTTCAACATGTTCTTCAACAGAGATGTCTTTTTCCAATCTTTTGTCTTCACCATGTTCTTCAGCAGAGATGTCTTCTTCCAATCTTTTGTCTTCAACATGTTCTTCAACAGAGATGTCTTCTTCCAATCTTTTGTCTTTAACATGTTCTTCAACAGAGATGTCTTCTTCCAATCTTTTATCTTCAACAGAGATGTCTTCTTTCAATCTTTTGTCTTCACCATATTCTTCAACAGAGATGTCTTTTTCCAATCTTTTGTCTTCACCATGTTCTTCATCAGAGATGTCTGTTTCCAATCTTTTGTCTTCAACAGAGATGTCTTTTTCCAATCTTTTGTCTTCACCATGTTCTTCAGCAGAGATGTCTTCTTCCAATCTTTTGTCTTCAACAGAGATGTCTTCTTCCAATCTTTTGTCTTTAACATGTTCTTCAACAGAGATGTCTTCTTCCAATCTTTTATCTTCAACAGAGATGTCTTCTTTCAATCTTTTGTCTTCACCATGTTCTTCAACAGAGATGTCTTTTTCCAATTTTTTGTCTTCACCATGTTCTTCAGCAGAGATGTCTTCTTCCAATCTTTTGTCTTCAACATGTTCTTCAGCAGAGATGTCTTCTTCCAATCTTTTGTCTTCAACATGTTCTTCAACAGAGATGTCTTCTTCCAATCTTTTGTCTTCAACATGTTCTTCAACAGAGATGTCTTCTTCCAATCTTTTGTCTTCAACATGTTCTTCAGCAGAGATGTCTTTTTCCAACTTCTTGTTTTGAACAAGATCTTCATGTGAAATTCCTTCTTCCAACATCTCTTCAGCAAATTCTTCAGCTGAGACTTTTGCCTCCACAGCTTCTTCATTTGATATTTCATCTGATCCCTTATCTTCAAAATGACCTTCAGCTGAGATTTCTTCTTTTACTTTGCTCATTTCAACAAGATTATCATCTGAGATTTCTTCCTCAGATGTATTCTCTTCAAAATCATCATGAGAGCTTTCATCTGATTTCTTCTCTTCGACAGGCTCTTCATCTGAGATTTCTATTTTTGATTGATTATCTTCAGCAATTTCCTCAGCTGAGGTTCCTTCACTTATATTTTTCTCTTCAAGTTCATCAACTGTGATTTCTTCTTCCATTGTCTTCTCCTCTTCTTCATCTGAGATTTCTTCTGATCTCATATCTTCAGCAAGATCTTCATCTGAGATTTCTTCAGATCTCTTATCTTCAGCAAGTTCTTCATCTGAGATTTCTTCTTCTAATTTATTCTCTTCAAGGACGTCTCTATCTGGGATTTCTTCTTCCAGTCTCGTTGCTTCTACAGGTTCTTCCCTTGATTCCACTTTTTCTAATACTCTCTCATCAACAAGTTGTTCAGCTGTGATTTCATCTTCAATTTTCTTCTCCATAATTTCTTCATCTGAAATTTCTTCTCTTTTCTTGAAGAATGTCTCTTCTCTGGTCTTTGTAATCTGTCTCCTCCACTATGCCTCTAGCCTCTAACATTGATTCACAAGCATCCTCACTGTGAAGTGCTGAAATCTCATCCTCTGTTTCTACCTTCTTTGAATAGTGAACAAGTGCTTCAGAAATTCCATATTTAGCACTGTCTACTTCTTGAGTGCTTTTGCGAGTTTCATCCAGAAGGCAGCTGACTCCACTTTCCATTATAAACTCGCCATCATCTTCAGAAACCTCTTCAGGTTCCTTGAACCTATCTACCATTATCAGTGTAGCAGCTTTAAAGATCTCCTCCTCTGTGAGTTCATCTGTATCCAGCAACTCCCATTCTTCAGACTGGTCTTCTGTACCTCCCTTAGCTCCTTCAATCTCATCATGTTCATAATGCAGTTCATCTTGATCCTTATCAATTGTGAGAGCTTCTTCATAAGTATACTTCTCATCAACCCCTTTCGAGTCTTCATCCTGAGGAATTCTTTGTATTTCTGCGAACTCTGGTGCAGCTTCAGAAATGCTAGACTCTGTTAATCTTTCTTCTCTTACATAATCATGAATGCTGAAAGTAAGCATTGTTTCAACACCACTGATGTAATGTTCTTCAAACTTCTCATGCAGATTGCTAACCATTGTAGTGACCTCAGTGGACTTGTAAGAGAACTCCCTGTCCACAGTAGTATCAAAATGTTCTTTTATTTCTGTCCCTTCAAGCTCTCTCTTGTCTAACTGTTCAAAGCCCACATAATCTTTTCTTGCATAGATCATTTCTTCAGCACGTTCTTCTAGCTGAGGAGTATGTTCTTGAATGTCAAGGTCTGTATTTTTAGATTCTATACTTCTCTCAGTTGGCAGCTCCTGACTAATACAAGATTCTGCTCTGACACCTTCGGTTACAGATACTTCTCCTAATTCCTGCTCCTGCACTGTATCAATCATTTTCTCTTCAAGAATATACTGGAATGTTTTCTGAGACACTGTGTCAATGAACGTTGTACTAGTATCTTTCTTTTGTCTCTCCAAAGTGTCTTCCTCATGTGTCAATTCTGCACTTTGTTCTGTGGCTTCATATTCTTTTGCTTCACAAATAAAAAACTCTTCCTGGGAAAGCTCTTGTATTTCTTCTCCTTCAGCATCAGACAGAGTTGAAATTTTAATCTTGATGGCTTCCACAGTACTAGCATCAACATTGTATATGTCTTCTGGCTCTGCTTCTTGTTGCCTTCCTTCTGTGTCAGCCATGAGCTCTTCATGGATTAACAGCTCATGGTCTTCAATTCCTTCACTCTCTTTTTCATACTGGTCTTCCATTTTCTCTCCCTTTATTCCTCCATCACCTTTGTATCTGTCTTCAAATTCTACTGCTTTCTCCCATTCTACTTTTTCCTTTTGCTTGGACTCTTCTCCTCTCTCTTCATTACATTTTTCCACTTCATCTCTTTGTTCATATTTATCATCAACTTTCTCTTCTCTCTCACTTTCATACTTGCCTTCATTTGTTTCTTCTATTGTTTCTTTTATTTTTTCCTCATAGAAATCTGTCACTCTTTCACTCAATGCTTCATATGTGTCTTCTTGTTCCTCTTCTTCATATCTGTGTTCTTGAGTTCTGTCTTTCTCATAACTGTCCTCTTCTTTCTCATCATCACTCATTACACATGTTTCTTGCAACTCATCTCTTCTCTGTTCAACATGCTCATCCACTTCTTCTCTTGTTTCTTTCAAATATACTTCCATTTGTTTTACTTCAACTTCTCTTTTCTCCTCAAATGGCAGAAACTCTAAACCTCCTTCATCTACACACACCTGGCTGGCATCATCGGGCAGACTCAAAACTTCAAATAGTGTTCTAGAGCTTTCCACACTGGGCAGGACCTCAAGGCATGCTTCAGTTTCAGAAACTTCTGAGGCTTCATACACTTTTTGTAAGTCTTGATCTGAAATCTCTTCAGACACAGATGTTACCTCCCCATTTTCCTTCACCTCAAAGAAACTGTCTTCCTCCACAATCTCAACATCACTTCCAGCAGTGGCAGCAACGCTGTCTACCTCTTCATCAATCAGTATCCTCTCAACATGAGCCATTCTCTCAACTTCAGCTGGCCCAACAAGTTTTTCTCTGTCTCCCAAGTCTTTGAATTTTGCTTCCGATTCTGGTCTCAAAAACTCTCCTTCTTTACTTTCACTGATATCTGCTGCAGCTTCCAGCTGTGGGATCTCTTTCTGACAACATATATCTGATTCATCTTTCTTCAGATAAGTAATCATACTTGCATCTTTAATATCCTCATTCCGTTCTTCACTTTCTGTGGCAATGGTGGGTTCAGTGTATAAAACAAACTCAGCAGTTACTTGGCTAATTAGAAACTTCTTCCTTTCATTCATGCCCTCATCATCATATGAAGTTTTCACTGACTCTTCAAAGGTACCCCTGGTCTCATAAGAATATTCAACCCTTTCAGAAACTGCCTCCTCCTCATGCTGGCTCTCTAGTGACTCCATCAGTTCACTTCTGATGTCTGAAAAGTCATGTGTTGTTTCACTGGCATCCTCTGTGATCTCCATCTTATATTCTTCCTTCATTATCTCATCTTCGTGCACATACTCTCTCTCTTCACAGACCATCTGGTCAGATACAGCTTCCTCTTTTAAGCTAGCAGTAAGGGTTGCCTCATATGTATCATTTGAGGTCATTTCAAACTGCCTCTCAGTCTTGCTGATCACTCTCTCAATGGTCTCTATCTGCTCCCTCACTTCTTCTGTTGTTCTCTGATCAGTGAGGGAAGCAAACTTCAGATCTGTAATGGCAGGCACATCCTCTTCCTGTTCTTCTAGTGTATAGTCAGCATAACTTGGCTGAGATTTTACTTGCTCCTGAAGTTCTTCTTCAACCACTACAGTATCTTCCAGGTTAAGATGGGATGCTGATTCCAGAACCTGCACATGTTTAAGTTCCACCATTTTTTCAGCTTCTATTACACCTGCTGTGATCCTTTCTGTAGATATGACATCTTCCCTGGCAGGAAGATCTTTGACCTCTTCCAAAACGAACTCTGTCACATTTTCTTCCTTCTCCAGAAGATCTAGCTCCGCAATGTCATCAACATTTGCCACAACCTTGATGACATCTGGGTCCACTATTCCCTCCAGTTCAGAATCATCAACACATGCCCATTGTACAACCTTATCTACTGTCATCACCAGTTCTCTAACATCTGGAACTACCTCAACCTGATGTTCAGGTGCCTCATATATTTCCTGTTCCTCTGTTTCAACACTAGCTTCATGAACCTCAACAGTTTCTACAACGTCCTTAAAAAGATCAACTTGCTTGACAGCCTTCACATCACCCAGATTTGATTCTTCAGCAGTTTTATCAAAATGTGATGTCTGAGATGGCGCCACCTGCTCCATCAAAAATTCATCCTCCTGCGTTCCCATCCCATGATTCTCAAGCTCAAATTTTTCTTTATCTTTAAGTTCATCTGCAGCATCCAGGTCAGTCCAGACGGAGCATTAAAGAAAGAAAGGAAGCATGGACCACAGTGTTAATAAGCAGGTCAAAAACAAAAAACAACAACCATTCGCATGGAGGTGATGAAACTCAATAACAAAATGATTTATAGCTGAACCAAATTAAATGACAGAAACCATGAGTGACACTATTACACAATTACACAGTCTGGCCTTGTATTCACAGGTTACTATATTTTTTTATTTGTTGGAGACTGAGCACCTATGGGTTTGTCCGATTCTGAATAACAATAATCGAGGAAGTTGAGGGGAACTGCGGTAAGACGTGGAGTACAATGGGTGGGTTTGAAAAAAAATCGAAAAAAGGTGATTCGTCTTACGAGGACAATTTGTCTTGATTTTTTATTTCATATTCATTTATCTCCTACTTATTCTGTCCTCTTCTATTTCCAGTCCCCACTTTTATTATATTTGGGTAGTTTTTTGTTCAGTTTCGTTTTTTAGTTTTTAGCTTCTTAGTATGTATTGTGTACTTCCGGGGTCAGAAGTCACTTCCTTTTCAGCCATGCTTCGCCTTCAGGGAAGTACCTAGATTTTATTATTATTGTTATTATTATTATTATTTATTTTTATATTTCTTTAAGTTCTTATGTCTCCTATCTAGCCTTCACTTTCTTTCTTTTCCTGACGAAGGCCTTGTGGCCGTAACGTAGACTACTTTCTTTGTCTTTTGTCCTCGTAAGACGAATCACCTTTTTTCGATTTTTTTTTCAAACCCACCCATTGAATAACAATAACAATACTATATCTGCAAATTACTGAGATGCCCATGTGTTGGGCCCAAAAGGGAAGCAAAAAATAGTAATACTGTAACGTACTAAGCATGTCATAAAAGGTAATTAATGGTCATAGGGGTCAACTAATCATCATGTGTAAACTTGAAACCATAAAAACTTCAACAAGTATGATAAGATGCTGGTAATGGATAGGACACACATTGAGAAAAGTTGTTGATAACATGACAATACAATCCTTGTTCAGGAGCTCCCTAGGTAAAAAAGACATAGGAAGACCTAACAACATACGGCGAAGAGAGTGGGAAACAGAAATAGCCTTAATCTACTTACTTAGTCGTTCCCCTCCTACCGTGAGGTTTAGAAGTTTGGAAGAGACTATCCTATCGGAAATAGCCTTAATCACCAAATTAAAAAGGTGCAGTTAACAGTTTGACAAAGAAAAAATATATTAGAATTTTTTGTAAGATGACATTTTGTTTTATTCATTTAAATTATCGCCTTCATCATTTCCCGTCAGTTCCCTTGGCAGCATTTCAACAAACTGATGCCCAACCTTCCTGTTCTGTTTTATCAGCTCAAAATCTTTCCATGTCTTTATTGCCAATTCATGTCTAGAGGGTTGGAGTGGCTAAGAGGTATGGCGTCCGCCTCGAGTTCTAGAGGTACCGGGTTTGATTCCCAGTTGAGGGAATATAATTTATGGAAAATTTTTTTCAGAACCTAATGATGTCATACTCCCCCCTGGTCTCCTGGGTAGTGAGATCAGATGCCTAGCCTTCTCGGATAAGGGCGAAAAAATAGGAGGTCCCGTGTGCAAGTTGCGCACGTTAAAAATCCCACAGCAGTTGGAAATCGTAAAGAGTAGACCTATCAGGCCGCTGCCCTGGCAAAATTTAAAAATTAGAAACCTACCCACAACAAAAATATTTATAGAATGTATGATTCCTATATATACACATTGGGATTCTCACCGGTGCTATGGAGTTTGTGCACTGTGCTGAGATGCTCCTTGTGTGATCTAAGGTAGGAGATTGGAGCACTGATGGAGTAGTCCATGTGCAATGAAGATAGTCCTTACAACCAAACCAAAGCATGTCTGTCATTCTCTGCAGTTCCCTTCTCCATGTACATTTCAGTATCCCTGTATTTCTTCTGCCCTGTTGAATACAGAAAGGGACCCAAAGATGCAGCAATAGAGAATGCAGTCAGCGACCCATAGCTTGACTGCTTGCGTCAGGGTCAGCGAACCAGAGCTGACCAAGACCCTACTCCACCTCCACGTGGTGGTCCTGGAAACAGGCTGCATCACTGCAGTCTGGCTGAGAGAGAGTAGGGATCGAAGAGGGAAGGCAAACCCGGTCCCAAAAAATACCGTGCTGAAGTTGGATGTGTCGGCCAAAAGGCGCAGATATTGCAGCTCCGGTGTAAACAGACACAGCGCAACCAACATCCTTTTCAGGACGAACGAGGAAGAAGAAGAAGATTCTTGCTGAATATGTGTGATCTTTCTTTCACTCATAACATGAATTGTTTATACCTAATGTTGATAACAAACCCGATTTGTTCTGCACTGTCAGCAATATGTGTTTTTTAAGCAGAAACATTTACAACGAATCCTTTATTGACTCACACGGTGTAAACAGTCACAACGCAACCAACGTCCTTTTCAGGACGAACGAGGAAGAAGAAGAAGAAGAATCCAGAACAAGTACCACATTGTAATGTTATCAACAGGTTTCTTCAATGGGTGCTCTACCCAACACCCACATCTTCTTCTCATTTCTTGTTCCATTGGCATTTGTCTAGTTCTTCTCATTTCTTGTTCCATTGGCATTTGTCTAGTTCTTCTCATTTCTTGTTCCATTGGCTTTTGTCTAGTTCTTCTCATTTCTTGTTCCATTGTCATTTGTCTAGTTCTTCTCATTTCTTGTTCCATTGGCATTTGTCTAGTTCTTCTCATTTCTTGTTCCATAGGCATTTGTCTAGTTCCTCTCATTTCTTGTTCCATTGGCATTTGTCTAGTTCTTCTCATCAGTTCCACATTGCTGATCTTGTCATACCACTTAAATCCTTTTATTTTACACCAGGATCCATTTATGACAAACTTTAACTTCTTTAATGTCATTTTTACTCCTATAAACAGAGGACTGTAATTTTTTCATGAAAAAGCACAAAAAATAGTCACGTACGTCAGTTACTGTGGTAGTCATACATACGTATAGCTTTTGTAATATATGGGGGCTAAATTTAGTTTCTAGAGGTTTCTTATGAGGCAACATAGAAGAGGGCTACTACACCCTCAGGCATGTTGTACAAGGCAACTAATATGAGGTTGTGTATGGGGCTAGCAACCTCATCACGTAAAACAAATTGTTACAGAAATCACCGGTGTAAAAACATTTATAATTAGCATTCATACCCTTCGACATTTGCTGAGGGAGACTGAGCACCTATGGGTTTGCCCGGAGTGCAATGATGTCGATTCTGATTAACATTAACAATAACATTAACAATAACATTAACATTAATGGTTTATGCAAGCTTCCTACAATAGGGCCAGCTTCAGTGGTGACTACATGCTCTACAGGGAGAAAAAAAAATGAAAATTATGAAGATGGTAACTAAGAAACTTAATATTTGTGGTTACCAAGGCCAGACTGCACATGTAATAAAATAAACACATTAATGGGATATATGTAACACAGAAGGTAGACAATGTACATAATACTATATCTATATTATAACATATGACTTAGAACTTAAACCATACAAAGAATACAAAGAAACCGAACCATTTAAAAAGAAACTGGAAATGTATGAAATAGTATACAACTAAAAAAAAGCTCTGGTGGTGTCCAGAAAAGATTAAATTAAAAATAAAAAATTAAAAATGGTAACTCAGCATTCCATACAATCTACTGAAATAACATTGAATAATACAACAGACAACACATGTGAATGGAAGGTGGAGCTGGTGGACTGTCATTTCCAGTGGACGGAATGTTGTGAAGACAAATTCTACGTTTGATTCAGGACCAGCATTAATCTGTTGCCCTGTGTAGTTCCAAGGGGGGGTCTCTGAGAAGACAATGATAGAATAGGACTACTGATCCACAGGCATGTCAAATAGCTTGTTAATATGAAGCTTTGCATAGGGCTGGCACATTCATCATGTCAAATAGCTTGTTACAACAACCTTTGGTACTAGAGAACATGAATGTTTTGGTACAAGCTTGCTGTAAGGGGCTGGCTGTAAGGGGCTGGCTGCAAGAGGCTGGCTGTAAGGGGCTGGCTGCAAGGGGCTGGCTGCAAGGGGCTGGCTGCAAGGGGCTGGCTGCAAGGGGCTGGCTGTAAGGGGCTGGCTGCAAGGGGCTGGCTGTAAGGGGCTGGCTGTAAGGGGCTGGCTGTAAGGGGCTGGCTGCAGTAGTGGTTCTATGGTTCATAAGGAACACAAGGATAAATGATGATGATGAATTCAAGAAGACAGTCAGGTGACCCATTCTCACAGCTGGACACACTGCAGTGATACACAACCTAGTTTCAAACCAGGTAACTTTGCTCTGAGAAACAAGCATTCTAACCAGTCTGCTACTCAATGTGGGTAAAGGTACTGCCAAAGCACACTACCGTAGCAGAATGAGGTGTTAGAGACTTCACTATTGAGGTCCAGCTTTTTTTCATGAAGTGGGGGGTGACCTGCTCCCTTCCTTGCCGCCTCTGCCTTTCCACACTCACAAGTAAAGTCAGGTACCTATTTACAGCTGGGTAGGCTGGAGCTTGACACCACCATGTTTCAAACATGGTATCTTTGCAGTGAGAGGCCAACACTCAAACCAGTTTGGCAATCAGATGCTCTCAATGTAGGTGTATTTGATTAGCATGCATCACTGAATGTGTTATGTGGGTTTTCAAGTTTAACTGATTCATCACTGAATGTGTTATGTGGGTTTTCAAGTTTAACTGATTCATCACTGAATGTGTTATGTGGGTTTTCAAGTTTAACTGATTCATCATTGAATGTGGTATGTGGGTTTTCAAGTTTAACTGATTCATCACTGAATGTGTTATGTGGGTTTTCAAGTTTAACTGATTCATCACTGAATGTGTTATGTGGGTTTTCAAGTTTAACTGATTCATCACTGAATGTGTTATGTGGGTTTTCAAGTTTAACTGATTGTCATCAACATCATCATTTCCCTTTTCATTCCTTGTGGGGCATAGAGCCACTGCTGATCCCCTTAAAGGAAGCCTACATCACGTATTCACATGCTCTTGCAGGGGTGCTTTCTGTGGCAATTTGTTTGACATGATGAGGTTGCCAGCCTCATGAACAACCTCATTCAGTTGCACTGCACCAAATATCTGAGACAGCAACAGTTCTATTCTATCTTTGTATCTTCAGAGACCCCTTGGAACGACCCCTGGCCATGACTTTAATACTGCATAATTAAGAACTGCAGGAACAGACAAACATAAGTCCTCAAATGACAATGTGCTCACGTAGGTAAACTAACGAATAAAGAAATACTCCATTCTATAAGTTAGACAAAGAAAGATGATTGTTGTCTGAATGTGCCATAATACATAAATACATTTGTTCAATAAACAGCTAACATAAAACAGCTAACATAAAACAGCTAACATAAAACAGCTAACATAAAACACATTACCTGACTGAGCCCCTGTGGATAAAATGTCCACTTTGTGGACACAGGAAGTAGAATAAAACACTCTTTACAAACATCAAACATTTACTGACAACAGGTAAACAATATACATTGAACTGGAAACACAAGGATTCCACAAAATCAAGCAAGCATAGGAATAATAATATTGGTAAAGATGGCTGCATGATAATTTTTAAAAACGTGTCCTAACTTTGCAAAAAAAATATTCCTATAAGATGAATGTTGATCTAAGACCACAGATGTTGCCTTGATTCTCTGCATTTTCCCCTTTCTTCTACAGAAAATGCCATCTTGACAGCCAACAGTGATAAAAAGCTACTTAAAATGATTGATCTGATAGCAATAGAAAGTAAAAAATGTAGGTCTTATTCTAAAGAGGAAGAACATAAGAGTTTGTTTCCCTGAGAAAAATTGCAGCATGAATCTCTGTCAATGGAAATACAAGAGTTCTTCAGTGTTATATAGAACTGATTCTATCATATGGAAGAAGGTGATAGACAATCAGTAATAAACAAGATGATCCTGAAGGCTAAAGAAATGCAGTTTTACAGAAGTCTGCTGCACAAAGATAGTTTACCACTTACTTCACAAAGAAGCAGTCAATGTTATCTAAGGATGTTAAGAGAAGAGATAAGCTATAACACATTGTAACAACAGGCATAATTCATGGACAAAGAAGCAGCAGAAGGCAAAGAGAAAAGATAGCTACCAGTTTAATAACATGGAAAAAAAGAGTCAGAAATGATAAAATAAACTAGAGACAGAGTTATAATTTAGTAAGGAATGTGATGGTTTATGCCACCTAATAAAAAAGTAATACTTCATGAAGTGATAATTTCTGGAAATACTTACAAATATACATATAAACAACAGTACACACAATCTATTTACCTGTGTCTCAGCCTGTATGAAATGGGAAGGGTGCAAGATATCCATGCAAAAAACAGCTAGAAGATGAAACCTGTGCTCCTCATAGCAAATCACAGAACTAACAGCAAAAGCCAAACATCACCAGGGGCGTCACATCAAAAAGTCAACACTGCTAAAGCTTCAATGTATAAACAAGGGTCACCAGCCAATAGAAAATCAGTGGTGCAACAATTAGTGGTACATATAAACATTAAGCATATAATAAACAAAACTTTTACATTTAGAATGGTGCATATTATATAAAATTCACATAAGTTACAACAAAGTCAACATAACATCAATTATCTCACAAGCTGTGGAATTTTCAAGCACATCAAATTTCACCAGATTTCAATAATATTCACTACAAGAGAAATCATTGCACATCATGTAATGCTGGAAAAAAGGGAGCCATGTCAAATAAAATATAACCCAAAGACAAATTAATCTGTTGAGGAAAAAGAGAAATTTAATATTCAACAAAATATTTTTTAATTGATGCAACCATGCAACAATGACAAATATATAGAAATGATATTATATTTAATTACATTATTTAAAGGGGACAAATAATAACACACAACTCAGATCTGTTCTTCATCTTTCACTGTAAAAATGACTTAAATCTCAATAAGAAATGATTAAAATGACAAATGATTAGCTTATACTGAAATCTCCTATGCTCCTATAAACCTGGTGAAAGGTAAAGGGAACGTATTCAATTGATTTGATGTGAGTTGTCCGCCCATTCAACAGAGGCAACAAAGTTCAGAAAGAAGACAGAACATTCTAAAAGCTAAAAGTACTTGTTCCAGCTTATATAACCTCATGTAGTTTCTGGAGATCACTACGGAAACCATAAAACCAAATAAGGCAACCGCTCTAAGAGGTAAATATATTAGATAAAACTGTCATCTCTTTAGGCATGCCTGTGAGAAAAGTTTTCTTATTTTTATTCTTTCTTCTCAAATGAGACCCCGGAGGACCTACATGGGGCAGCTAAACTAACGGAGAATGTTAACTAAACATTTAACTGTAAATTTATTCTCTGACCAATATTTATTTGGAGAATTTTAACTAAACATTTAACTGTAAATTTATTCTCTGACCAATATTTATTCGGAGAATGTTAACTAAACATTTAACTGTAAATTTATTCTTTGACCAATATTTATTCAGAGAATGTTAACTAAACATTTAACTGTAAATTTATTCTCTGACCAATATTTATTCGGAGAATGTTAACTAAACATTTAACTGTAAATTTATTCTCTGACCAATATTTATTCGGAGAATGTTAACTAAACATTTAACTGTAAATTTATTCTCTGACCAATATTTATTCGGAGAATGTTAACTAAACATTTAACTGTAAATTTATTCTCTGACCAATATTTATTCGGAGAATGTTAACTAAACATTTAACTGTAAATTTATTCTCTGACCAATATTTATTCGGAGAATGTTAACTAAACATTTAACTGTAAATTTATTCTCTGACCAATATTTATTCGGAGAATGTTAACTAAATATTTAACTGTAAATTGATTCTCTGACCAATATTTATTTGGAGAATGTTAACTAAACATTTAACTGTAAATTTATTCTCTGACCAATATTTATTCGGAGAATTTTAACTAGACATTTAACTGTAAATTTATTCTCTGACCAATATTTATTCGGAGAATGTTAACTAAACATTTAACTGTAAATTTATTCTCTGACCAATATTTATTTGGAGAATGTTAACTAAACATTTAACTGTAAATTTATTCTCTGACCAATATTTATTTGAAGAATGTTAACTAAACATTTAACTGTAAATTTATTCTCTGACCAATATTTATTTACAAACTGATTCTCAATTATCTAACCAAAATTTATTTACAAATTTATTGTCAATTCTCTAACTAAAATTTATTTACAAATTTATTCTCAATTCTCTAACTAAAATTTATTTACAAATTTATTCTCAATTCTCTAACTAAAATTTATTTACAAATTTATTCTCAATTCTCTAACTAAAATTTATTTACAAATTTATTCTCAATTCTCTAACTAAAATTTATTTACAAATTTATTCTCAATTCTCTAACTAAAATTTATTTACAAATTTATTCTCAATTCTCTAACTAAAATTTATTTACAAATTTATTCTCAATTCTCTAACTAAAATTTATTTACAAATTTATTCTCAATTCTCTAACTAAAATTTATTTACAAATTTATTCTCAATTCTCTAAGCACAATTTATTTATAAATTTATTCTCAATTCTATAACCAAAATTTATTTACAAATTTATTCTCAATTCTCTAACCAAAATTTATTTACAGATTTATTCTCAATTCTATAAACAAATGTATTTACAAATTTATTCTCAATTCTATAAACACACATTAAAACAGAAAAAATATAGGAGGTACTTCTCTGGACAACAACAGTGTAATGAAATACAGCGACCATGGTTGTAAATGAAAATATGTGAAAAAAATATATTTAAAACTGCCATAGCTACATAATGAATCATTGGACTTGTTCTTAAAAATGGGAAATAAATACATTCTGGGCAGCCAATGACAACCACTACACAAAGTCATATACTTCCAAACCAAAACTAAATACACATGGTTTCTAGGGCACCAGTTCTCAAACCAGTATTGTGACTCAAAATAAGGAACCTGGAAACCTTCCAGCATGCTGTGAATGATTCCCAACCACTACATAACAAATTAATCTTTCTGAAATGCAGTAAAAAAGAAAAATTTAAATAGTAAACACAAAGTGGGACCCTCCTTCCACACCAAAATAATATGTAAAATAATAAAACTCTTATTTGTTTAACACATTTTGTATTTTAAATGAAAGATTTCGTGCACAAAGTGCTAAGCTGTCCTGGCATATTCTGATAGACAAAGAGGATAGTAACACAGTTTTGATTCTACGCTAAGCTGGTTGTGTGTTTTTTCATGATTCACTCCCATAGCAAGGCAATGGCGCCATTTGGACAGTCCTTGGTTTGATTCCCCTGGTTGAGTCTATCCAGTGGTGCACTAAGAGGTGGACACAACCCAGGTGACGAGGAGATAAGTAACTAGTGACAGTACTACACTGTTTAAAAACCTACTTGCAAGCACAATGGATTTTTCTTTGCATTTTATGAGGAGTGCCAAAGGTAGACTCCACCCAGGGTGCCTCTGAGTCTATCAGATCTGTTCCTTTCTGTTATCCAATGTACTACATCTTGCTTTTTTTCTCTCTCTTATAAGTGTCAGTCACAAACCTATTTTCCTTTATTATTTACAATTTACGTTTTGGCAAGGTGCACCATGTTCAACCTAGACACACTGTCCATCTGTTAAATTAGGTTGCATGTCCAAATATAAAAGACCTTGAAGTCTGTAGAATTTGGATGCTTCTAGTACATTAAGTAGACTAACAAGGTAGAAACTAATGCACTTTAGGCCGTATGGTAAATGTTACTTCAATAATTTGGACAGTGCCAGATAAGGTCTGAGAACTGCTGACCTAGCAGATGAAAAAAATTCAACAAATTTTATCCTTTCATCATCTCTCTCCATCTTTATCAAGACCAGATGACCAATAGCTAACGCTCAGTGATGGTGGATCAAAGACATAAGACCAGATTTCTTTGGAATAAACAACATGATAATATGTCCTTACAAAATTATGATTCCCCCCCGTTTACTGTTGTCAGCTAAAATGTCTACAATGCTTGTCAGTAATAACATATGCTCCATACGTGTGCAGCCTATGACATACAAACATACGTGAAAACTTTATAAAATTTACCTCCGCTGAAAAAAAGGTAAAGGTAGTCACATACCAGATACAACCTAGGGGAGTGAAATATTAGAGACGTAACTATACGAAGTCTCAGCTTTATGAGGTGGGCTGACCAGTTTGCTTCCTTGCTGCCTTTGCCCTCCCTAACTCATAAGCAGTCAATATCCCAGCTGCATATTATAAATATTATGTAACACTGTCATCTGTGTCACAGATTTCATGAAACAATACTTTATGTACTATATGCCTTTCATACTGCTGCATATGCCAGATGCCATTAACACTGCCTTATATGTCCGATACCATCATCATGGCTTAATTACAAAGTGACTTAAGAGCGCTGGGCATGGGACGCTAACAAACTAAACTCTGCTGTACATGATCTATGTCAATTAACAGCCAAATGTACTTGAGAGAGATAGAGAGCCAGTGCCACGTAAAAACATGTTGCATAGCATGCCATTCATCTCCAGCAATGCCTTGTGGGTAACAACCACTAAACTCTGCTGTACATGGATCTATGTCAATTAACAGCCAAATGTACTTGAGAGAGATAGAGAGAGTGGAAAATGTTGGAAGAAACGCACTCTGATCTTAAGTACTCATCACATAGATCTGGCATAACTACACATCACATCTGCATATCGACATCTGACATCAAACTGAAACAATATCAATACAATTAGCACAACAGAAAGCAATAAATCTCAACAACAAAAATCCTATGTGAACACTTTCAAATACAATAAACAGAAGCCGGCAAATGAAAGAAGATCAGCAAGTACCTGTCTTAATTTTCCTTGTGCTGGCTATAACAAGATAAGAGAAAGTTATTGTTATGTTATAAATATTAATTGTTAATGGAGGAGAGGAATAACGTAACCTCTGCTGTGAAAGAAAGTGGCATTAAATGTGAAAGATTCAATGACTAATGTATACATGTGGTCAAGGCCCGATTTAGATATGGTGAGGCCCTAAGCTATAGGAAATTGTGGAGGCCCTATTTGGCAATTGGTAAGCGAGAATAAGGCCATACAACAATTTAACTTGGCAAGAGAGGCCCCTTTAGACTGAGGTCCTAAGCTGTAGCTTATTTAGCTTATGGCTAAATCCAGCCCTTCATGTGGTTCAAAATTTAATCAGGACAATATATATTAATGGTGAAGAGTGTAATAAATATTAGGTGAAGGTTTTAGTAATTGAAATATAAATACATGGTGAAGGTTTTAGTAATACAGTTATAAAATGAAATCATGGAACTGTACACATAAAGGTGAAAAGTGCAATTACTAAACTACGTACATAGTGACAGTTTAATGGCTGAAATATAAATAAGGTTAAAAATGTAATCATAAACTGTATGCAGAACTACAAGTTAAAAAGTGCAGTGAAAATGTAATCATGGAACTGTAAACATAAAAGTTGAGAAATGTAATCCTTAAATTATGAGAATGGTGACAGTTTAATGTCAAATAAATATATACTTAAAAATACAATTACAGAACTGTATAGAGCCTACTAACTGTCCTCAAATAACATAAGATGCTGTTCCAACAACCCTGTCGTGGGACAATATGGTTGTACATTGGAAATCATTATATGCTTCATTAATAAAAAGAATATGTCAACAATTATATATATATATATATACAAAAGTGAAATTGTAATCATTGAACTATGAACTAAAATATAAATCTGGTGCAAAAAACAACTATTTAAAAAAACTATAAAAAAACAACTATAAAAAAAACAACAATTAAAAAAAACTACTATAAAAAAAAACTTTATATATAGATACATGTTTGAAATCTATAAGTTATGAACACTGAGGAAGGGTAGAGCACTGAAATATAAGTATGGTAGAGGTCTCCCTGGCCTCTCTTTCCTTTTTAAAATAGGGCCTGGACAGAAATTATCATAAGATAAAACTCTTGATTAGCTGTCTATGTCATTATACAGTAACCTTACTAATTACTGTACTCCTTAATGTTACTAGACATTAGCTGTCTATGTCATTATACATGTAACCTCATTAATTACTGTACCCCTTAATGTTACCAGACATTAACTGTCTCTACCCCTCTGTCCCCAAGTCCCAACTGACATCTCCTGCTGCACCAATCAGCACTTTTCTCTACGGTGAGTCAGCACATTGCTGCCTATTAATTTTCATAAAGGCTTGTTTATTTAATAAATTTTTTTTTTTTTAAACATTCTGAAAAGACCATAAGTAGCTTGAATAATACAAGCCCTAATGTAACTTTGCATCTGGTGTGAATGAGATGTGCTTTCCTAAAATAAGGCAAAACTCATTGGAAAAATACAAAACAAATTGAAGTTCTTAATTTGTGTTTGGTACTTGTACATTTCTCAAGTTTAACATTTCACTGAAGCTTAACCCCGTGTGAACAACTAATAACTTGGAGTCTGATGAAACCAAGCATGCACGCTTGTGCAGAAACAATTAGTACAAAAATAGTAGCTGTCTACATAAATATCAAATTGAACATTTTTAGAGCCCAGCAAGATGTTAGTGTATGAGTCTGGAACTAACAGAAGTTTTATTGTGAAAAGAAAATGTGTTAGTTATAATCTTCTATAGAGAGATACAGAATCTAAGAAATTTTCTTGTACAATGTTCAGGGTCATTGAAAAGTCACTTGCTTTTTTAAAATTTCTATTTTTTATACGCTTATCCAACATATTTTTATGAAATAAACGTCAAAATAAAGATAACTAACTGCCATTTCATTACATAACTTACTAAGGTCACATCAACATTACAGCTGAACCTGACATCCACGTTATTTCACATTTCGTTTGCTGTCTCTTATAACAGTGGTTCTCAACCTGGGCCACCATATAGCCCCACAGGGGGCCATGCCATATTTCTAGGTGGCCATAGTAAAATGGTAAAATACCTTTTTTCCAACAAACAGCAATTTTGGGCGGGGGCAACAGAGGTAAATAAGGCTTGGGGGGGAGATGAGAAAAAAAAGGTGAGAACCACTGTCTTATAACTTCAGTTTATTGACCATTTGTTATTTTATTTTGCTTCCGATAATTAAAAAAACATAAAAATAAATAAATACATAAGTTATTGCTGTTTATTTAGACCCTATGGATATAAGTAAGGATATAAAAATGTAATAATAAGAACCACACAATAAACCTCAAATATAAACCAAAAGGTTGAAGAGGATATTAAAGCTATATAATTGGTGAAAACTACTTCGTCTTCAAGTACCATGACTAGTGGCGTAGGAGATCATGTCTCTCCACAACTTCCTGTCTCCAGTACAATTTATCAGTTCTGCTGTTGACTTCTTTCCATGCCAAGATGTCAAACTGTCCAGTATTTGTTCTCTTTGTCTTCCTCTATCTCTTTTTCCTTCAGTTTAGCTGTTGTTACGATATATTCCAACTTTCCTCTTCTCATAACATGTCCAAAAAAGTGGATTGCTTCTTTCTAACTTGTGAAATAAGTTTCCTTTGTGCATTGGCCTCTTTCAGGACATCCTCATTACTCTTTTTGGCTGTCCATGGTATTTTTAACATTCTTCTGTAAAACCACATCTCTGTGGCCCCTAGTGTCTTCCCTATTTGTTTACTAACTGTCCACGACTCACTCCCATATGTCAGGATTGGTTCTATATAGCAATGAAGAACTCTCTTTCTTACTTCCAATGACAAAGAATTGTTGCATAAAATACTCTTCAATTTATAGAATGCTACTTTTGCCTGAGCTAATCTGCTCTTCACTTCTGAGATGCATCTTCCATCCATTGTTATTAATGTTCTCAGGTATTTGAATTTATTGACTTGTTTTAAAACGGTTCTATTTACTTTGATTGTGCATTCTGGGGAAACCCTTTCCTTTGAGACGACCATTACTTCTGTCTTTTTGCTATTAAGGCTAAGGCCTTTATTTTCACTTCACTATTGTATCAACCATTTCCTGCAGCTCCTTTTCACTTTTTGCTTTTAAGACTGTACCATCAGCGTATCTCAAGTTGTTTATATTATGTCCACTGAATGATATTCCTGGCATGTCCTCTAGAGATCTCATTATATTTTCACTGTACAGATTGAACAGATCTGGTGACAGCACGCATCCCTGCGTGACACCCTTTTTTACTTGCTGAAACGTTCCTATTTGGCTGCTAATTCTTACAGCTGCTGTTTGTTGCCAGTACATGTTCTTTATTATCCTCAAGTCCTTTCCATCAATGTTGATGCTTTCTAACATTTTGATAATTTTCTCATGTTTCACTTTGTCAAATGCCTTACTGTAATCTATAAAGCACAAGTACAGATCTGTCTTCACCTCTATGGCTCTTTCTATTAATGTTCTTATAATATATATATATATATATATATATATATATATATATATATATATATATATATATATATATATATATATATATATATATATATATATATATATATATATAGCATTGTTTGTGCCTTTATCTTCTACAAATCCACACATCACAGATTTCTGGTTTAATTTTATTTCTCACTCTTCTCATGATAATTCGTAATAATATTTTGGTCACATGACTCATACGACTAATGGTGCAATGTTCTTCACATTCCATGGCTCCAGGTTTCTTTGACAAAGCTATGAATATGGATTTTAGCAGATCATCAGGTATTTTACCCACTGCTGTAGATGTCATTTAAGAGTTTTGTTATCACTTCTACCCCAAATTCTCCCATTTCCTCTACTGTTACATTATCTGGTATAGGCGCTTTGACTTTCTTCATGTGGCACATGGCATCCTCTACTTCTGCACAAGTATTGGTGAAAACAAACAAACATAATAATAGGAAGTGACTGTTTAATTACCCTGTACATGGCAAGCTATAAGATATGAAGACTATAACCCCCAGTACCGATTCAATAAACCCAATTAGCATATTCTAATCACTATGGTGTCCCACCTGACGTGTCAAGGTCATCACTAGAAAAGCTGACCTTCATGACCTGACGTTTGGGATAACCAGAATCACTCAGTTCGCGCCATTCTGAAGAAAGGCATAAGGGGAAATAACAAGACAATGAGAGCAAATTGTGCGAATATTTTTCCTTGTTACTTCCCTTTGTCTCAGAATAAATTTTAGTAGTCATTAATCGCCTTACGTTTAACCGACATACATTCAATGCTAAATGCTGGCCGCTTTATTTTCTGTTCCACCGAAAATAAAGCAAAAACTTTATATATCAACATTATTATCTTCAAATACTATGCCTTGTGGCGTAGGTGATCATGCCTGTCCACAAATTCCTGTCCCTTGTGCCGTTTATTTTGTTGTGACTTCTTTGCATGCCACGATATCAAACTGTCCAGTACCTTCTCTCGTTGTCGCCCCTAGCCTAGTTTTCCTTCAATATCTCCAGCTGTAAGATATATTCCTGCTATCTTCGTCTCATAACATGTCCACAGAAAGTGGAATTCTTCCTTCTAATGTGATTATTAAGCTTCCTTGTGCAACACTGACTACTTTCTGGACATCTTTATTACTCTCTTGAGCTATCATGGTATTTTTTTACTTTAGCCTATAAAACCATATCTCTGTGGCCTCTAGTACTTTTCCTGTTTGTTCACTAATCGTCCATGAATCCATTCCGTATGGCAGGATTTGCTCTATATAACAATGAACAACTCTCTTTCCTCCTCTAACAAAGATTTGTTGCGTAAAATACTTCTCATGATACGGAACACTGCTTTTGTCTGGGCGATTCTACTCTTCTCTTCTGAGATGCATCTTTCATCTCATTTTATTAACGTACCCAGGTATTTGAATCTACAGAATCGTTTCAAAACTCCCCCCCATCAACTTAACTAATGCCCCTACAACTTCATCATCAATATTGCCACAACATAACTAATGTCCCTACAACTTTGTCGTCAATATTGTCATCAACTTAACTAATGCCCCTAGTACTTCGTCATCAGTATTGCCATCAACTTAAATAATGCCCCTAGAACTTCGTCATCAATATTGCCATCAGCATAGCTAATGCCCCTAGAACTTCGTCGTCAATATTGCCATAAACATAGCTAATGCCCCTATATCTTCGTCATCAATATTACCATCAACTTAACTAATGCCCCTAGAACTTCATCAATATTGCCATCAACATAACTAATGCCCCTAGCACTTCATCATCAATATTGCCATCAATATAACTAACGTCCCTAGAACTTCGTCATCAATATTGCCATCAGCATAGCTAATGCCCCTAGAATTTCGTCATCAATATTGTCACCAACTTAACTAATCTCACTACATAGGCATCATCAACATATCTAATCTTGCTAAACGTAATTAAACTTCACCGTTAACATAAATAATCTTGTAACAACATCATCATCATCATAAAAACCGTCGTCGTTATCAACTACTGCAAATAACAACGACAGCATAATTAAAAACGTAACGGCTGACATGAACAACAGTGGGACATGTTCTTCAATGCCATCCAACGATAAACGCACATACACATATCACCAGACAACATATGCCAACATACAGGGCTGTGTTACCTGCATTATCAAGCATTGTGTTTTCTACACTATACACAAATGAGAGTCGTCCACATATGACGTCACGCAATGTCTGCCATTTTTTCAAACCATCCTCCCTTATCGTCACAAAATTTTGACCCTTCTCCCCCTCACTACGTGACGTCATATGTGGATGACCCCCTTTAGCTTAGCACCAACTAAATGGGGCGGGCACAGGCCAGTTTAACAAACACAGGTGATGACTGCCAGCCAGTTTAACAAACACAGGTGATGATTGCCGGCCAGTTGAACAAACACAGGTGGTGATTGCCCGTTTACATTTCAAAGTGGACTGAAACTGGCCTGGGGTTTCAATTCTACCAGTATCGACAAATGAAGTACTGTATATTCAACTGCTAAACTGCCCCTTGCAGTGCCCCCCCCCCCCCCCCCCATCGTGCAGAACACATTGCTTCAGTAAACACCGCTGCAAGAGAACACGAATGCGTTGGTGCAGGCTTTCTGCAAACGGACCAGCTGGAGTGGTAGCTCCATGCTCTTTAAGAAACAAACAAGAAAGGTATGATGATAATACTGGGCCCATTTCATAGATATTGCTAACTAGCAGATATACCCTGCGCTGCCCGGTTGGAGATTGCTAATGTGTATACTTTACCGGGACATCTTGTCAAAACATGCTTGCTGACAAACGACGAAAACACAAACAAACAAAAGCAGTGAACTAATTGGCATATTTGATTAATTTATCTCCCAATAAATTCGATTCTTTGACAACGTTCAATTTTACAATACATACAAGAACTACGACAACAACTACATTATGAAAACATCAACTATACTTACGAAGGAGATGACAGATAAATCACCTAACAAGACATTTATACACCAACTCTTACAAGGAAAACATTGTTTGACAAATTAAGTGGCCGTGTAGGATTTCTTCCTTCTCATGTAGGACTATTAGAACAAAGTCTGGTCTAGCGTTCATGGCTTGACATATGACCAATCTTTTATTCTATTTATTTATTTATTGTTTTGTTCTTTTAAGGCTCACATAAACTTATGTCAAAAACACCAGAAGCTTCCTGGGCTATTAATGTTTGTAATGCCTCACCTGTTAAACTGATATTTTTAAAAATTGACTCTTCCGATCAACATAATATACAAGAATAACTTAATATCAAAGATAAATTACAGCTTATTTTTCAGACTCCCTAATGCCCCCAAATTAAAAATAGTCCTACTTAAGAACAGAACACCTGGAAGGCCATGCAAGAAAAACAATTCAGCACCACATATCATATATTTTTTGTACATTAAGCATATTAAGCAGCCTTTTTGCCGTATCTGACTAGCACCATACCCAAAAATAAGTTTACCTTGCTGAATCTCCAAGTCTTCCTCTGTGTCCTGACTAAAGGAGTGTGCTTCAGATCCGTAGGTAACGTCACCACTAGCCACGACTTGCTGCTCCTGCTCGTATTCGGATGACCTGAGAGCGCGTGAAGAATACGAATCCTCTACAATCTCCACCGTTCCCTCCACCGTGCCATGTTGTAATGTTTCCTCCAAACGAGCAGATAAGGTAGTCGAGCTGACAGGCTCTTTCCCTGATAAATCATAGCTATAGTCACCGACTGGAGAGCGAGATCTTGGTGTTATTGATTTTTCTTCTATTCGTGTATGTTCTTCTGTTTCTTCAATGGAACCCAACCTGGATCTAGATTTCCTGTACACATCTGCCGTTAACAGCGTGTTTGCCACAATCGCACCATCATTCATAATATCTGTTTTCTCTTGAATGTCTGTAACATCATGGCCTTCAACATGTTCGTCCTCAGACCAATCAGAATCACTAGAATCGCTACCTGCGACAAAGGCAGACATAGTGCCAGGAATAACTTCAGATATTTCGAAATCTTCAGTCTGTCGACCCTGGGAAGCGTCAAAATATTCCTGGTGAGTGCGCGTGCGATGAACCATCCTGCTGTAAACGACCTTCCTCTGGACTCTGGCACCGTCTTCAAGAACCTCTTCTACGTTTTCTGTTTCCCTGAAACCGCGAGGTGGTTCATCAAAAGTCTCGACAATATCCTCTTTTTCAAGCTTTGGCACGAGCTCCTGCTCAATTACTTGCCCTTCTGCTGCAGCCTCATCCTTGGCACTTTGCTCCACTTTTTTGAAAGAACGACTGCGAACTCTGCGACTGTGATGGACTGTCCCGTCTGGCAAGATCTCTTCGTGTTCATCTATCTCTAACTGTTCCACGTTGGGAACTTCTTCAGTGACTGCGACAATGTCCACTGAAGACCCTTCCTGTGTGCGTAACTGTTCACGTTTGGCGGCTGTATCCTCCCGAGGGACTCCCCCTAGAGAAAGGATATCATCGAAGACAGTGCCAACAAAAGAAAACGAGATACGCAGTAGAAACATTTCTCTAATATAAAACAAGGATAAACACATTGGGACATTGTATACAAAATTACTGTGAGTAGTAACTTCTTTGGCACTAACAAACTATATTCTTACACACCAGATACAGTGTTCTCTTTCTTGGTCGGCTGCGACGGTCAATTCTGATAGACTATATCCTGTCCATCTCTGTACGCTATCTTCCCACTTATAGCGATGCATCCTATTGCCTTCTAACCTTAAACTCTTCCTCCTATTACGGTTTTCACCAATGTTTTATTTAGTCTCTTTATATGTCCAACATATTTTATTTGCCTAATTTTATTATCTTTGAATAATTATCTTTTCATCATCATTATTGCCCTTGTACACCCCGTGAAGCTGCAACAAAGGCAATCCAAGCCTTCTTATCCTGTGCTGGCTGTTCAGTATCTGTTCATGTCATCGATTGAAATGGTAGACAAGGTCACCAATGTAGAACTGATGACAAGACTCAGGTAAATGCCGGTGGAACAAGAGATGTAAAGAAGATGATGGGGATGAATAAGATATCATCATTCAACAAACTGAAAAAGGAACTAGTGATGAGTGTAACTGTGGCACCGATAAAATGACTGCTGAACATCTGCTTCAAAGATCCACAACATATGGTGAACAGAGAATCACCAGTACCATTCCTGGAAAAAACTCTACGGAGATATCAACAGCCTCAAACTGACCACTACTTTCTATGAACATATTCAAGTTGACATCAAAGGGTGAAGGCAGAAGAAGAAGAAGGACATACTCTGAAGAAACCTGTTGATATCATTACTAGACAGTCCTTGTTCGGGGAAAAAAAACGCGCGAACAAGAGGTGTGAAGACAGAAATAAAAATTATGCGGGAGACATGGAAAGACCTTGAGCTGATGGCACATGACAGGAAGACTTGGCAGATGTTTGCTGAAGGTCTATGCTCCTTGGGGAGCTAAGTGGTAATGAATGAATATGACTAAACACCCACCTGTCGTTTTATACATGTCTGATTTTGATGTTTTTGGAAGAACGCTCTTGTTTAGTTATTATCAAAGCACAATACTCTCTTTATATATATATATATATATATATATATATATATATATATATATATATATATATATATATATATATATATATATATATATATATATATATATATATATATAATAACGTAGTCCCGCTCGCTCCAGCATTCTAGATTGGAGGCGCAGTCGGGTGCGATGCCTGACAGGTCATCATCATTAGCTGCCATCTCTGTAACGAAGGTGAGTTGCAGTGGATCTCAAACGTTTTCCGTCTGTTGTCTTGGTGGTACTCTGATAGACTCTTTCCTGTCTATCTCTTGATGTTATCTTCCCATGTATAGAGCTGTCTTTCTATTGCACGTTTGCCTTCAACTCTGCCTTCTATTGTCGTCTTCAATAAGGTGTTATGTCTAATTACATGGCCAAAATATTTTAGCTGTCTAATTTTGATTTCCTTCATTTATTTACTTTTCATTCTTAGGTTTTCTATGACCTCTTTATTTGCGTTCTTCTCTTTCCATGAGACTTGCCCCATTCTTATAAATATCCACATTTAAAGGGCTTCAGTTCTTTCTTCTAACTGCTTGTTTATTGTCCATGTTTCTACACCATGCAGTAATGAGGAATGTATATATATAACATTTGCTGATTCTCAGTTTGAATTTGTGAGTTAGTTGTTTAGTATCTGTCTCATGTTGTTGAATTTAACTTTGGCCATTCCTAATCGCTTCTTGATTTCTGTTTCACATCTGGGATAGTACGCAACCTTGTCTCACACCTCTTTTTATGATTATATATGGTGAGCAATTCCTGTCAGATCTTACTGTAGCTGTTTGTTCCCAATAAATGTACTGTACAGTAAAACAGTGACTGTATTCACACAACTGCAGTTTTCCGCTTTCTCAGTTTTATTCACGTGGCATTCTGTGTGCTCCAGTAACCTCCCTCTTCAAGTTCCACCGACGTCGTCATGAGCTAGCAGTCGTCAAAGTAAGTGTTAGCAATTACAACATTCAAACATCTATTTTCATTAAGCTGGTGTTAGTTATGACGTAATTTCTTTTATTTTTTTTATTTGTAACTAACTCTTTATTTTGTTATCTTAATTAACGAGTAAAGTAAATGAATATTGGCAGCCATAAATTATTTATTTTGTGATGGAGACAGTTATAAGACTTTTATCGTTTATACACATTATCGTCAAATATTTTTTCCCACTTTACGCGCTTCTGAGAGAAGTCCTACATTCTTCTTCTTCCTTCCTTTCTGTCTGCCTTTCTTCTTCTTGCTCTTCCTTTTCTTTTTCTTCTTCTTAATCCTTCTCCTCTTCTGCTCTTCTCACATATATTATTACAATGATTATTCTTTTTCCGTTGTTTTGGGTTTCTTTTCCTTATAGTATTTGCTTTCTACACTCAGAAGCGCCAACAGTTTTGTGTTTGTGTTTTCACTGCACGATTCCTGACCAACTAGTAGTCAATGCTCACTTGCAGGTCTTACAGGTTGTATTAATATTCATTTATTTTCTCATGTTTTACTTAGCTCTGGCCATCTTTCTGTTCCCTGACGATGGGTAAGTTCTTCTGTCTTTTCTTCTAGTAAGACGAATTACATTTTTTCCTGTTTTTTTTTTTGTTTGTTGATTCTCCTACCATTAAAACAGCACAACCCTATTGTATAACGAGAGATGGGTCTATTTTTTTTTTTTTTTTGTGTACAACAAATTTCATACGCTAGTTTAGGGAAAGTACACTCAGTTATAGGTACACTTCTTATAGACTGGCAGGGGCATAGGAGTTACAGGACAACAAGAACTGAATGATTACACATTCATAGTGCTGTAACATTGTGTGTGTTGTAGCACTCATACGTGTTGTAATATTCTGTGTGTTGTAACATTCTGTGTGTTGTACAACTCATACGTGTTGTAATATTCTATGTGTTGTAACATTCTGTGTTGTAACATTATGTATGATGTAACATTCATAGTGTTGTAACATTCAGTGTGTTGTTACATCCAGTGTGTTGTAACATTCATATTGTTGTAAAATTCAGTGTGTTGTAACATTCAGTGTGTTGTAACATTCTATGTATAGTAACACTCATACGTGTTCTAATATTGTGTGTTGTAACATTCTGTATGTTGTAACATTATGTGTAATGTAACATTCAGTGTTGAAACATTTGTGTGTTGTAACATTATGTGTGTCATAACATTCAGTGTGTTGTAACATTCTATATGTTGTAACATTCATAGTGTTGTAACATTCTGTGCATCGTAACATTTTTGTGTTGTAACATTCATAGTGTTGTAACATTATGTATGCTGCAACATTCATATTGTTGTAACATTCCTTGTGCTGTAATGTTCATATTGTTGTAACATTCATAGTGTTGTAACATTCTGTGTGTTGTAACATTCATATTGTTGTAACATTCTGTGTGTTGTAACATTCATATTGTTGTAACATTCTGTTTGTTGGAACATTCATATTGTTGTAAAATTATGTGTGTTGTAACATTCATATTTTCGTAACATTCATATTGTTGTAACATGCATAGTGTTGTAACATGCATATTGTTGCAGCATTCTGTGTGTGGTAATATTTGTATTGTTGTAATATTCATATTGCTGTAACATTCATATTGCTGTAACATTCATATTGTTGTAACATGCATAGCGTTGTAACATTCATATTGTTGTAGCATTCTGTGTGCGGTAATATTCATATTGTTGTAATATGCATAGTGTTGTAACATGCATAGTGTTGTAACATTTCTATTGTTGTAACATTCATAGTTTTGTAACATTCATAGTTTTGTAACATTCATATTGTTTTACCGTTATGTTTGTCTCATATTAATTTACTGTTTACAGGTCTCGGGTTTCCCTTCCTTATGTGTTATAAATGTTTATACAATACCAAACCTACCCTCTGTCCTGTTCTTACTGTTCTAAGTCTACTATCATTTACTGGACACAGTATTTTAAGATCTTTGTCTTGTGTGGACTGGCCTATACTGTATAATAGGGGAACAACAGGGGCAAAGTCTACAGACAGGGGGTATGATGTGCTGGTGTTGTGGGTAGTGGGTTTCCCCCCCTGCTTCACCCTAGGCCTAGTGAATTCTGTTCATGAAAGGAGCGACCATTGCGGTGTTAGTCTCTTGGCCTAGCAAAACCTCTCATACCCCAAGATCGTTGTGCGTGGTGAAGAGCCACACCCTCCTCGAGGTAGTCCTGGTAACTGAGGGTGCGAATCCTCAGGCTAAACACAACGGATCTAGAGGAGCAAACCTCGATAATAAAACCGGTGCACTACACCGTACACGCCCTCTGTGGGTGGGAAGGAGCCAGATGGATACTGAACAAGTCTTGGGAGTGGGAACGAGTGTGAACTGCTCCCTGAAGATCGGAACCCATCGTACAGGCACAGAGACTCAGGACGTGACGATCCTAGAGCCTCAGAGAACTCGGCGTAACCAGCAGGCAATTTGGTGGCGGGGAAAGAGCACTGTGAGCCCTACCTTGGCTACGTATCACAAGGAGACGCAGAAACACCCCCTTTATCTCCCCCAGAGCTGGCACAGTACACTTCTGGCTTCTACCCGGGGCGTTAGGAAATCCACAGGCACCCCAGCATCACAATGCCAAGAAGATGACAAAGTTGGAATTTACTAACTCAAACCTGGCAGAGCAAGTCCTCCAACAGATGCAGCCGATGCTGGGCCCACTGGCGCGTGGACACGTCCCGATCCCCATCGAGACTTGCCCGGGGAGCCCACCCCGGCTCAAAAAAGCAGAGAAGGCCACTCTCCAAACCTCCGATGTCTTGTGGGCAGTGTTAGGATGTGCAAGAACATGGACAGGAAGACTCCACAACTTCCCCACTGAAGACACGCCCACGGCGACCATTGTCTCAATTGGCTGTGTGTGGTGTACCCGGAAACGGGGCCTCCCAGTACTGAGACACAGTTAAGTCCCCGATGTCACTTATCGGTGCAGAGTTGAGAGAGATGGCTGAGCATCACAATCCCCCCTGTGTTGCAGCATGATGAGAACCCAGAATTGCACACTGAGCTTGGGGGGATCACTTGGGCACCAGACTTAATACTGGCTCTTGACTGGATGGCCGCATGCAGGAGATTTCTACAATGGGGGGTTGGCAGGTGGTGGGTATCTGGAAGTGGCTCTGTGCAGGACGTGAGGATTCCTTGGGTGAGCCCAGAACCAGAGCACAGCATTGTGCAAGCTCTGCATAGTTGGAGACCCCCCTGGATGACGGGGAATGCACAGTGTGCTACCCCACCTGTCCCCAACTGCTAACTTAGAACCAGAAGTGGGGTCCTCTGTATGCGTGCCAGGCCAGGATAAAATGCCTGGGAAAGAGACTGGAGCTCAGAACTCCCTAACTCAAAGTTGCAGGATGGCAGGAAAGACGGCTATTTTGAAGATAATGCAACCATATTTTCACCATACGAGCTCGGACGCCGCCTCGGTAAACAAGGTCCGCGCAGAGCAGTGACACCCCCAGGCTGCTTGCGAATAGTCTACTACTGGGAACATAAACAGATTAGGGATGAGCCCACTCTCCCGTTGAACAGGTGCTAAAGTCATAGATACTGGGCCAGAAGGCGCACCGGAAACCACAGTATCACGCAACTCGCTTTTTTTTCTATGGAGAGTACACCGTCAAATAAATCTCGTACTGGTGCTCGCCCTGTGGAGCTCCACCAGGCAGGTGCAGTGCCGGGCTCTGAGCCTCGACAGAGCCCACCCTCAGCTACTGGAGGACCCTCTAGACCGTCTTGTGGAGTCAGCAGACGGCGGAGGAGAACTACTGACCAAAACAAAACAGAAAAAGAGAAACCCAGAGTGCCACTTGTCATGATGCACTGGAATGCAGAGGGAGTGAACAGCAAGCAGGCTGGATACAGCAAAAAGACAGAGCTGGAAAACATCTTGTATGAGAAGCAAGTCAGTGTTTGCTGTATCCAAGAGACTCACTTGAAAGCAGATCAAACCTTTAAAATAAGGGGATATCAATGCTTCAGATCCGACAGAAAAGATAGACGAAAAGGAGGAGTACTTACCCTTGTAAGGAATAACATTCCTGCACACGAAAGGAAAACCTTCATGGATGGAGCAGAATATCAGCTGTTGCAGATAAAGGTAGACAAGATGGAAATAGAACTCCTGAACTATTACTGTCCGAACAACAAACCCCTGAGTCTCAGCTCTATACAGGTACCAGCCACCAACTTTATAGCAGTTGGAGACTTTAATAGCCACTCCCAGAGCTGGGGCTATAACCATCTGGATCACAGAGGTGAAGAGGTTGAAACTTGGCAAGATGATCACTCCCTAATCCTAGTCAATAATGCCACAGATACTCCTACCTTCTACTCCAGAGGATGGCACACAACTTCAACACCAGATCTTGCCTTCTCCACACCAGATATAGCTGGATCTATTAGTAGAGAAGTAGGAGACCAACTAGGGGAAGCGACCATCGCCCAATCTTTCTTACTGTCCAGAGTGCAACTCTCAGTACAGGCCCAGCCATTACAAGATGGAACTACAAAAAAGCCAACTGGGGTTTATTCAGGCATCAGGTGAACACGCTGCTGTCTACCCTCAAGGTACAGAACAGAGACATTAATGAAGTGGTAAAAGACTTCAACAGATGCACTACAAGCTGCAAAAGAAACCATTCCCAAAGGATGCCGGCGTAACTACATACCATACTGGTCCAGCACACTCCAAGAACGTCAGGAAGCTATGGACAGGGCTAGAAAGGACGCAGAGTCTCAGCCTTCACTTGAAACTCACAACAAATGGAAAAAAGGCTGTAGCAGAGTTTCAGAGAACAAAGCTAGAAGAAAAACAGAAAAGCTGGAGAACTAAAACGGCATCGCTGAACCTTGAGAAAGACGGCAGGAAACTTTGGAGATTAGTCAAGTCTCTAAATGAAGAGCGTTCCTCACCTAGGCAGACTATCACATTGGATGAAGGTGGCAAACTTTTCAGAGGAAAACAAGCTGCAGACTTGTTTGCTAGAAGATACAGTTCAGAAAGCAACTTACCCATTAACATAGATCATCAGAGAGAGATAAGAAAAGAAATACTGGCAACCATGGGACAGACAGATACTCCTGCCCCAATGAGGGAACCCATCACACTAGGAGAACTACAGAAGGCTATTTCCAAGCTTAAGTTTCAAAAGTCACCCGGCCCAGACAAAATCAGCAACGAAATGCTAGTAAATCTGAGCTCAGCAGCAAAGACAAAACTGCTTGAGATATTCAACCACAGCTGGTTGAAAGGAACGGTACCCCAAGTATGGAGAGAAGCCATCACAATACCCATACTAAAGAAAGGGAAATGTAAGACCGAGGCTGCAAGTTACCGGCCAATCAGTCTCACAAGCTGTGTTGGGAAAGACTATGGAGCGAATAGTCAACCACAGATTGAAATGGTATTTAGAGTCTGAGCAGATCCTGGTGCCGGAACAAGCTGGATTTAAAGAATGCTACAGTATAGAAGACCAAGTTACTTACTTGTCTCAAGCAATAGAAGATGCCTTCCAGGAGAAGAAAAAGGTCCTAACGATCTGGGTCGACTTCAAGCAGGCCTTTGACAAGGTGTGGAAAGATGGCCTCATTGCAAAACTTAGGAGAAGTGGAATCCAAGGCAACATGATGAAATGGATCCAGTCATACTTGCATAACAGGAGAACTAGAGTCACTCTTGACGGTCTTGCAGAGCAGAAAAGTGTTGCTCCATCAGGGGGTACCTCAAGGAGGAGTAATTTCCCCAACACTCTTCCTTGTTTACATCAATGACCTGGTGAAAGATCTCCCTGCAGGAGTTAAAGCTGCCTTATATGCAGATGACCTAGTACTCTGGTGCGCTGATGAAAATGTCACCACAGCAAATTATAGAATGCAGCGGGCAGCAGACATGCTAGTGTCATGGGCAGAGAAATGGCTTATCACAATAAACACAGACAAAACCTCCACAACACTGTTCTCCCTCGCCCCCAAGGACAAATCAGCTAACATACACCTAGGGACAACCGTGATCAAGGAAGAAAGCTACCCCACCTATCTTGGGGTGACATTTGACCAAAGGCTTACATGGAATAAGCATATTGAAAATGCAGAAGGAAAGGCCCAAAGACGACTAGGCATACTCAGAAAATTAGCAGGTACCAACTGGGGAGCAAATGAACGAAATCTAAAGAAGATTTATAATGGAGTAATAAGACCACACTTAGAGTTTAGCTCAGCAGCATGGTCATCAGCTGCTAACTCACATCTGCAGTCTTTGGACAAGGTGCAAAATCAAGCTCTCAGGCTCATTACAGGAGCCATGAAAACTACAACCAATAACAGAGATGCAGAAGGTTGCTGGATTACAGACATTGTCCCATAGAAGAGACACAAAAACCATGATCCAGATGGAAAAGTACAACAGTATGCCAATGCACCCAATGAAGGCAAGACTAGATGATCTGGCATTGGGACGTCTAAAGCATAGCAGCTTTGTGCATCGGGGGAAAAGACTTATAAGACAGCATCAAGAAGACCTATCCATGAAGACAACACCACTGAAGCCCACCCTATACCCTGCACCATGGGAGCAGGCCAGCAGTGCCCTCCAAATTAATACATCAGTCAGTGGTCTCACAAGTGGATGTGAGTATAATGATCTGCAAAAACGAACTGCTACATTGAGTATGATCCAAGAAAGCTATCCCGATCAATCATGGATACATGCCTATACAGATGGATCAGCAACTAATGCTGTTAGGAATGGAGGTGCCGGTATCTTTATCTCATATCCTGACAACCACTATGAGACTAGGCACATTCCCACTGGTAAATTCTGTTCCAACTATACAGCTGAGGTTCAAGCTCTAGAGCAAGCTGCAAATATGATTTATAACACCAACTCTGACTGCCACCAGGTAGTCATCCTCACAGATGCACTGTCTGTCCTGCAAGCTCTCAAGGGTGGTAAACTCCCGCATCTGAGAAATGAACTAAACAAGGTAGCTGCCAAAAAGAGAACCATACTTCAGTGGGTACCATCTCATTGTGGTGTACCCGGAAATGAAAAGGCAGATAAACTTGCAAAAAAGGGAGGAGAATGTGAACAAGAAGATAATGAAGTCACATACTTTGAGAAAAAGAGAGCTATCCAGACTATCAGAAGAGAACAGAACCAACCCAAAGACGACTATCACACTCTCGACCGGCAGGGACAGATAACTATTTTTCGACTCAGGACAGGGCATAACAAACTGAATAAACACATGCACAAGCTACGATTGTCTGCTTCACCACTATGCACATGTGGATTAAACGAACAAACTGCTGAGCATGTTCTACAGGACTGTCCTCTGTATGACCAGTTAAGAAAGATATACTGGCCCAATGACTCAACACTAAACTCAAAGCTATATGGAGTTAAAGAGGAACTTCAAACAACAGTCGAATTCATCATGAGAACTCGTCTGACGGTGTAATCATCAAAGATGCGATCGCAAGAAGAAGAAGAAGGGGAACAACAGAAGTGATTGCATCATTAATAGGCTGAACTGCCCATGGTAAACTTCCGGTGTTATGTCTTGCGGTTCAGTTCGCACTAATGACCTGTCATCAAAGCATCATTTTTTTGGTGATGCGTAGATGGCAGGGAGGATAGTGTGATTCGCTTGCATAGCTAGGCAGGGTTGTCGCACGGAAGGTCCAGGGTTCGAATCCTGGGTAAGCCACTCATGTCTGTTGTTTTTCTGTTGTCTAGTGTTCTTTTTTATTTCCTACGAGTGCCTGATAACATACCTTTATGTTTATCTCATATTAATTTACTGTTGTAACATTCATATTGTTGTAACATTCATATTGTTGTAACACGAATAATGTTGTAACATGAATAATGTTGTAACATTCAGTGTTGTAACATTCATATTGTTGTAACATTCATATTGTTGTAACATTCACATTGTTGTAAGTTTCACAGTAATGTTGTAACATTCATATTGTTGTAACATTCAGTGTTGTAACATTCATATTGTTGTAACATTCATATTGTTGTAACATTCACATTGTTGTAAGTTTCACAGTGTTGTAACATTCATATTGTTGTAACATTAATATTGTTGTAACATTCACATTGTTGTAACATTCATATTGTTGTAACATTCATATTGGTGTAGCATTCTGTGTGTGGTAATATTCATATTGTTTTAATATTCATATTGTTGTAACATTCATATAGTTGTAACATGCATAGTGTTGTAACATGCATAGTGTTTTTTTTTTTTTTTTTTCCGTACGCCCGCTAATACTCGAGGCGAAATCCCAGGTTATTATTTTAATGTCTAACCTGACATTGATTTTACGTGAGTATCCCTTTTTATCTTGTACAGAGACAGGTGTCCCTTGCCATTCAGGCAGATACTCTCCGATTTCGGAGGTACCCATTAGAGCTGGGTCGGCTCAGGAGCCGCCAATCCCTGGTCGACGACACTCTTTCAAATGTCCTCGCCAGGTCTCAAGTTAATCCAGTCCAAATCCCGGTCGACGAAAAATCATCAAATGCCGTCGCCCGGGTTTGATCCTGAATCACCATAGTGTTGTAAAATTCAGTGTGTTGTAACATGCATAGTGTTGTAACATTAATATTGTTGTAACATTCCGTGTGTTGTAACATTCATATTGTTGTAGCATTCTGTGTGTGGTAATATTCATATTGTTGTAATATTCATATTGTTGTAATATTCATATTGTTGTAACATGCATAGTAACTCCGCCAATGCCGGTCCCAAGCCCAGATGAAAAAGGAGGAGGGCGGCCTGCATGGAGGCCGTAAGGAGGCAGCCCCTCCACCATGCAAAGGCACAACAGGCCAATCACCTGTTTGCTTTAAATCACGATTACTAGCAACACAAGAGAGAAAACCGGACGGATTCTAAAGGCGACGAACTGGAACGGACTACGGACTACGACTTATGGAACTTGGAACACAAGAAGTATAAATGGGAAGGAAGAGGAGCTGGTGGAAGAGATGAGGAAAGCAAAACTAGAAATCCTGGCTATAACGGAAACAAAGAAAAAAGGACAAGGAGTTATGGATCTCGATGGCAACACGCTGCTCTACAGTGGTGTACCCATGTCTGAAAGAGCTAAAGGGGGCATGGGTTGCATTGTGGCCCAAAATCAAAAAGATAGTATCAAGGGATGGAACTTTGTCTCGGAGCGCATTATGGTTGTTAAACTAAAAGAAGGAGAAACCATAGTCAACCTGGTCATAGTGTATGGGCCAAATGAGGATGAGAGAGCAGAGGTCAAGGAGGAATTCTTCGAGCTGCTTCAAAGGACAGTGGATGACTGCCTAGATGAAGTTATCATGCTCGGAGATTTTAATGCCAGAGTTGGAAATGACCATGCTAGATGGGGTGGAGTTATCGGAAGATATGGAGAAGATACTCTCAATGACAATGGAAAGCGACTCCTTAGATCATTACAAACACAAAGTTCCCCCATAAGCGCATACATGCATACACTAGATGTGAACCAACAAAGAATGAGAAGTCAGTGATCGACTATGCCATTGTTCGGAGAAGCTCATTCAAATATGTCCGAGATGCTAGAGTCTGGAGGGGGCCAGAGATTGGAAGTGATCACTACCTGCTAACAATCAAAAGAACAACTGAAAGAGTTGCTCAGCCTAGGAACTGCCCAACATCACGCAAGAAACCAAGTAAACGAGCAGGAGAAATGAGCATTAGGACCTACAAGCTGAGAGAGCCAGAAATTAAGACCAGATATCACGGGCTTATTGCTGCAGCGGTGAGCAACACAGAAGAACGACCTGATGACTTGGAAACCCTCTGGATTAAATTCAAGGATATCATAAAGACAGCTGCTGCAGAAGCATGCGGTGAAGTCCGACTTGGGAATAAGAGAAAGAGGACACCTTGGTGGACAGAGGAAGTCAAAGAGAAAATAAGAGAGAAGAAAATGGCATGGAAACAATACTTAGGAGCTAAAAACACAACAGGACAAATGGAAAAATATAGAGAATATGTGACACTCAGAACAGAAGCAAAGAATAAAGTGCTAGCAGCAAAACAGAAGTCCTGGGAAGAATTTGGAGAAAAGCTAGAAAAAGATGCACAAGAAAACCAGAAATTGTTCTATAAGACCCTAAAGAACATGAGGAAGGAAAAACAATGCCCTCTCAAATTTATAAAGGACAAGCAAGGCAAATGGCTTACTGCCCCGAAGGAAGTAATGGGAAGATGGAAAGAATATTTCTCAGAACTCCTGGATGGTGAGCATGGTGAAGCATCAGAAATGATAAACACTAGCACAGAAGAGAAAACCAATGATGGTGAAGATGACATAAAGATGGAAGAACTGAAGGCAGCACTGGAGAAAATCAAGATGGGCAAAGCAGCAGGGCATGATGGTATAACACCAGAAATGGTTAAGTTCATGGGAGCATCAGGCGACCTATTACTCTTAAGGGTTTTACAGGCAGCGTGGTACAAGACAATACCAAAGGATTGGGAGATTGCCATCATAACACCAATTTTCAAAAAGGGTGACAATCGACAGTGTGGAAACCATAGAGGCATATCCCTTCTCAGTGTCCCTGGTAAAATCTACTCTAGAATCCTAGAGCAGAGACTCCGACACCTAGCTGAGCCACAATTGGATGAGGTCCAGTGCAGATTCCAAGCAAACCGAAGTACTCAAGACCTAATCTTCACACTCAGACAGCTGAGTGAAAAGGCTCTTGAGTATAAGAGTGAGATGCATCTTTGTTTCATAGATCTGGAAAAGGCGTTTGACAGGGTCCCCTGGAGCAAACTTTGGGACTGTTTGGCAAGGAAGAATATTCCAGCACCTCTGATTCATGCTATACAGAGCTTCTACAAGTCTTGCAGAAATTATGTGAGGACAGCAAACCATAAGTCGGAAGAGTTCAGGACCACCACTGGTGTAAGACAAGGTGATATCCTATCACCTTACCTCTTCATACTCCTTATGGACGATGTCATCAAGGCATGTAAGGAGAGAACAAGAAAGTATTCAGTGGGGTACTGGAAGATGAGACAGGTCTATATTTCGGAGCTGGCATTTGCTGATGATGTTGCCCTGATTGCTAAATCAGAGGCACATCTCCAATCCAACCTGCAAGTCTGGAAGGAAGAGCTGGAGAAGAGAGGGATGGTCATAAGCAGCTCTAAAACAAAATCCATGGTGATATCATGAGAAGAAAGAAAACATCAGATTAAGCTGGGAGAACAGGTCCTGGAGCAGGTCGACCACTTTAAATACCTCGGAGCTATTATAGACCGAAAGGGAGGCATCAAAGAAGAGTTGGCCACTCGAAAAGCAGCAGCTGGGAGACTTTTTCAGGCCATAAATCGAGGATTCCTCAGCAAGAGAGAGGTTGGTAAGAAAACGAAGATGGCTGTATACCGCTCCACCTATGTCCCAGTCTTGACATATGGATGCGAGTCATGGGCAATGACTACAACCCATAAAAGCCAGATCCAAACCTCAGAAATGAGGTATCTGAGGAAGGTGGTTGAAGTAACAAGAAGAGACATGGTACGCAACCAGACGATATGTCAAGGCCTTAAATCCTACCCCCTGCAGACCCAAGTAGAACAGTCCCAATTAAGATGGTTTGGCCATGTCTGCAGAATGGGAGAAGATCGGATACCACGACAAGCATGGGAAACAAAGAGCCAAGGATCCAGACCCCGAGGACGACCCAGAGTCCGCTGGGAGGACAACATTAGACAATCTTTGAAGGATCGAGGACTAGAATGGAACCAGGCCAGGAGGAAGACAGCCGATAGGATAGTCTGGCGCTCTCTCTTCCAAACCTCTACACCTCATGGTAGAAGGGGAACGACTAAGTAAGTAAGTAAGTAACATGCATAGTGTTGTAACATTCATATTGTTGTAACATTCATATTGTTGTAACATGAATAATGTTGTAACATTCATATTGTTGTAACATTCATATTGTTGTAACATTCATAGTGTTGTAACATTCATATTGTTGTAACATTCTGTGTGCGGTAATATTCATATTGTTGTAGCATTCTGTATGCGGCAATATTCATATTGTTGTAACATTCATATTGTTGTAACATTCTGTGTGTGGTAACATTCATATTGTTGTAACATTCATATTGTTGTAACATTATGTGTGTTGTAACATTTATATGTTGTAATAATCATATTGTTGTAACTTTCATATTGTTGTAACATTCTGTGCATTGTAACATTTATATTGTTGTAACATTCTGTGTATTGTTACATTCATATGTTATTTCAATCGCACGAAAGACACATGACTGATAAAGGATAACTGAAAAAACAAGCATAACAAATATTTAGACTAGAAAGCTTCGTGCCAGAGCGCTAGCTAGAATTAAAAGATTACACGTGCTGCATAAAAACTAATTAATGCTAAGATACACAGACACCAGTACATGGTTAAAGAAACAACGGTAAGTACATTTGTTTGACAGATGTACACAATATATATAAAAGATATTTAAATGTTTGTTTTTTTTGTAAAAAACAAAGACATGGCTTCTAAAACACCTTAGTCAGCTACACATCACAGGAAATCAACACAATTAAGCTAAATTATTCACTGAAACTTTAGTTGTTTTCCAGTGTTGTGTCAGCTGACTGATGAAGGTGTTCAACTGAAAATGTCTTGGTCTACGGTGTTGCCATATCCGCAGTTTTGTTGTTGTTGCCCACTCGAGTTTGAAAATTAAGTCACGAGTTTTTAATGCCGAACGCGGCCCGCTGGTGACTGAGTTACCCCCCATGTGTCCTAAGATGTAATTTATGCATGCGTAACTTTCTTCCTCTGAGAAGACAAACCAAAAATAGGACTCCTGCTCCCTGAGTCATTTCGTACGATGTGACTAATATAAGCTTGTGAACGAGATAGCATCTAATCATGTCAAACAAGCTGTTAGAGAAACCACTACCTGATCCGCACGCGGGCTTCAATGCTGGGTTACTGCAAAAAAAGCCAGCTGCAGTAGTGTTTCCATGCTCTGTAAGGAGCGACAAAGAAAATTAATGCATGCACAACCTTTTAACAAGAATCGCTATGCTATGGACCCTCAGAAGGAAGACCAAAGTGAGGCAGACCAAAGACAACCTGGCGGAGAACTGTGGAGGCCGAGATGCAAAGCACGAACCAGAGTTGGGGCACTGCACGAAGGATGTCCACCAACTGGGCAAAGTGGAGACAGTCTGTTGCTGCCCTACAAGTCGCCACTAGGCGTGATGGCCATTGACTGCTTTCTCAGTCAGGGGCTAATGATCCAAGAAAAAGAAGAATGCACAACATTTAGTGTCTTCAGACTTGAGAAGGTATGAGCATGATAGGCTGAATCTACTTTCATTTTCTACTGCGTCATTCTGACCCAGCCTACACAAACAGATTTTAGTTTTTGCTGTAGGAAGCAAGTACAAGAACATTATCTTTGATGTGGATATTTTTTTTAATTCACTATTTTAAAATCAGTTTACCAGGTTTGTTATTTTGCATGAGATTACCCAAGTCGCTCTTATAATTTAAAATGTAACTTTTATCTATGTATTTCCGCTGCTAGATTATAAAGTGGATAGATTTTGCTGTTACGTCGGGTGAAAATTTTTGACCTATTTGGCAACACTGATTTGCTAGCATCTGTAGAACAAAAATACATACCGTTTTCCTCGACCTTTATAGGTAACATAATTGTCAAAGTAACAAAATGTTTAGTATATTCCACATTCACTAGTACTGTTCAGTTAATAGGATTACAAACAGTATAGAGTATCACTCGACAAAAAGGAAGACATGCTGACAAGACACTACCCTGAAACATTCACAAGACAAAGAATACAAACTCAATAGCTGACAAGAAACTACCTTGAAACATACACAAGACAAAGAATACAAACTCAATAGCTGATAAGAAACTACGCTGTAACATACACAAGACAAAGAATACAAACTCAATAGCTGATAAGAAACTACGCTGTAACATACACAAGACAAATAATACACTCAATAGCTGACAAGAAACTACCCTGAAACATACACAAGACAAAGAATACAAACTCAATAGCTGACAAGAAACTACGCTGAAACGTACACAAGATAAAGAATACAAACTCAATAGCTGATAAGAAACTACGCTGTAACATACACAAGACAAAGAATACAAACTCAATAGCTGACAAGAAACTACGCTGAAACAGACACAAGACAAAGAATACAAACTCAATAGCTGACAAGAAACTACGCTAAAACGTAAACAAGACAAAGAATATAAACTCAATAGCTGACAAGAAACTACCTTGAAACATACACAAAACAAAGAATACAAACTCAATAGCTGATAAGAAACTACGCTGTAACATACACAAGACAAATAATACACTCAATAGCTGACAACAAACTACGCTGAAACGTACACAAGATAAAGAATACAAACTCAATAGCTGATAAGAAACTACGCTGTAACATACACAAGACAAATAATACACTCAATAGCTGACAAGAAACTATGCTGAAACGTACACAAAACAAAGAATACAAACTCAATAGCTGATAAGAAACTACGCTGTAACATACACAAGACAAATAATACACTCAATAGCTGACAAGAAACTACGCTGAAACGTACACAAGATAAAGAATACAAACTCAATAGCTGACAAGAAACTATGCTGAAACATACACAAGACAAAGAATACAAACTCAACAACAGACAACACATTCTTACATTCATTCACATGACAACTATAAATAAAACTCATATTTTACTACACACACACACACACACAAAAGAAAGAATGGTAAGTACCTTCAATGCTGTCTTCCTCCAAAGCTGACTCGTCAACCACTAGAGCCGTTCCATCGAGGGTTTCAGGCGTTGTGATGTGGACGGTGGGCGAGGTCACTTGGAAACCTTGATGTCTGCCTGAAATGTCCTCACCAGACAGTGTGTATTTCTTATACAGTATGGTCTCTTCACGGCGGTCAACGAAATCTTCATCTCCCAGCTCGGCTGTAAGCTGTCCATTTGTGTCCGTTTTACTGGAAACAGCGGAAGTAACCAAATCAGACCGGCTTTCTCTTAAGCGTGTGCTCTCATAGCCTGCTGCTTCCACAGCTGGGTGAACTTCGGCGCGTATGTTTCGTGAATGTTCTGGAGCATCAACAGGTGATCCCAGGTTATCGACAGATGACCCAATGTTTTCAGAGAGATGGGTTAAAACGACATCGCTGGGTTTAGCTCTCAAAAGCTCGTCCACTTCTTGCTGTTTGATTCTATCTTTCTCATAATGACCATTCAGGGGTTCATACTTTTCGTCTCCAGTATACTTTTCATCTTCTTGGTAACCGTAACTTACTTCAGTGTAGCTTTCACCTTTATCACCAGTGTAGCCCCGATGTCCTTCCCGTGCGCCTTCTACGCCATTTTCATATTTCGCGAAGCTGTGCTCATCTTCTGTGTACTCGCTATCTCTTGGATAATCATAAGAGTCGTCAGTGCTCCCAGGATAATCATGCTCAGCTCGCAAGGTCACTTCCTGCACACCTTCTTCTGGTTGCTCGGTGTAATCGTACCTACCACCGTCCACGTCTGAATATCTACTGTGGTCTAGCCTGTCATCAAGGGACTGGTCAGCAGTCCTGAATGTATCAGCATCCGAAGACAAATCACCAAACCTGTCACTGCCGCGATTTAAGTCATAACTCTCATCTCTGGCATCTTCAAATCTGGCTTTCCCGTAATCAATGTCTTCGTCTTCGTCGTCCACTTTCTCATACGCCAACTCATCTGTCTTAAAACCTTCAGGAAGTGCTGGCTCAGGAACTGAAGACGGTTCATCTGTGTACGAATGCCCGCCCTCAGACAAAGGACTCACGACTTGACTGGATGGCTGTGATGCCACGTGCTGTGAATACTTGTAGGAGTGGTCCACCTGCTCCGATACAATCTCAGCACGTGAATACCTGACCTCTCGCTCAGTCACAGGTTGCCCTTGTTGAACTCCGACATCTCTGTCTTCTGAAATTTTTAGACAACGTGGGGCGTGCGCTTAAGAAAAAGTTGTTAACAGCAGCAAGACAAGATGATCTACCATGCTATTATATGTCATTAGCAAACCATAAATCTCTGTTTTGTTTCATTTTTTTTCTTCTAAAAATCAAACATTCCATGTAGTGATTACAACTAGAAATACCTGACTTTAAATTATACAAAATGTTATGGAATGTCATACTTGAGACGATGCAGTATTGTCCTCGTAATCATGCTTTTAATTTGCAATTCAACTTGGCAAACACAACAGCTATTCAGGATGTATTTATACGAGCATTCCAAAGATTAGTAAGTGCAGCATGCAGTTAGTTACACCTCCAGATGCGTGGTTTAATAGCTTATTTATATTTTGTAGGCCATGCTCTAGTTTGGTAGCTTTGTGACATGCAATTACCTGAAATAGGTAGTCTTCTCAATAAGTTACCAGTTCTTTTTTGAACACCCATGGGCAAGGCAATGCATGTTGATTAGTAAATTGAACAACGTATATTCTTTCTTGAAATGTTCATGTGATTTATGGACTTAAGGGTTCCAGAATCCTAAAACCAAGCAATGGTTTTCAATAATATATGCGTTATCTATGGGTTAAGTTTCTTTTTTAATGTCCTTTATGATTTTTGTACAAATGATGTCTGATTTACCGTTAAAGGACGTGAGGTCAGAATTTGGGGCTGATTTTCACAGGCGCTTGTGAAAGAAGGGCACATTTTGAGGTTGGTATATTTGACGTAAGTTGTTGTTTTTTTTTTTTAAATATAAACTATGTAAAACATTACTATATTTTTTTTTTTTAAACAAAACTTAGACATAACTGAGGGACCCAAAGATGCAGCATTAGAGAATGCAGTCAGCGACCCATAGCTTGACTGCTTGCGTCAGGGAACCAGAGCTGACCAAGACCCTACTCCACCTTCACGTGGTGGTCCTGGAAACAGGCTGCATCACTGCAGTCTGGCTGAGAGAGTAGGGATCGAAGAAGGAAGGCAAACCTGGTCTCAAAAAATGTCGTGCTGAAGTCGGATGTGTTGGCCAAAAGACGCAGATATCGCAGCTCAGGTGTAAACAGACACAACGCAACCAACGTCCTTTTCAGGACGAACAAGGAAGAAGAAGACATAACTGATAAACATTAATACTCTACGAAAATTCAAAGTGTTAAAAAATTCCTTAGCGTCTCTTGAGAGTTAAAAGTCTGTGGTATATACCAATGCTAAATGCTGCTGAAATATCAGCAAAAAAAATACTCATGCAAAAATGTTATAGTACCGTATCTTTGTTTTAAATTTAGTCCTTCAGTCAGATGACTGCCAAATGGCGTCACTTTTTTTCAAATGTAACTTTATGTGCAAAAACCAGGTGAGTATATATATATTTATAACACATAAGGAAGGGAAACCCGAGGCCTGTAAACAGTAAATTAATATGAAACAAATATAAAGGTATGTTATCAGGCACTCGTAGGAAATAAAGAAGTAGAACATTAGACAACAGAAAAACAACAGACATGAGTGGCTTACCCAGGATTTGAACCCTGGACCTTCCGTGCGACAACCCCGCCTAGCCATGCAAGCGAATCACACTATCATTTTTTGGTGATGCGTAGATGGCAGGGAGGATAGTGTGATTCGCTTGCATGGCTAGGCGGGGTTGTCGCACGGAAGGTCCAGGGTGCAAATCCTGGGTAAGCCACTCATGTCTGTTGTTTTTCTGTTGTCTAGTGTTCTACTTCTTTATTTCCTACGAGTGCCTGATAACATACCTTTATGTTTGTCTCATATTAATTTATTGAGTATATATAAAGTTAGTTGCTTATCCTTTACAGGACGTGGCAATCAACCCCAGCTTTTATTGGCTGTTTGTGATTTTTCTAGGCAATTTTTACGTTCAGTAGTTTGCCATTGCTTTCTGAACGGTACGACGCTTATACCATTGTTAAAAATCCACACAAAGCGATCTGCTACCAAACCGCCTGCAGCAGGTTTCGAACCTGGTATATCTGGACTATGAAATTGCGGTCATATCCATTAGGCCACAGACACCGACATTGAGTATATATATATATTTTAAATTAATGAAGAAAAACATCCCGTTCAACCTCTGATAGGTTATAATTAGGATATATATTGTTTTCAATTCCAAATAATATGAACAACTGCCGATATGAGAAAGTGGCATCACATTTGTCAAATCATTGTAAATAGGGACAATCACAATTATGCTTATACGTTAAATAAAATAAAATTAAAAAAAATCAAGAAGAAACTCTGAACAAGAATAATAGTAAAGAGGAGGGTTGTAAAGGCCTGGTGGTTCCAGTTATACAACTGACTTTAACAGATATTTAATTGACTTTCATCTGTTAAAAGTCATAAGCATTGTAAGAACAGCATCAGACCTTCACATTCCCAGCCACTATATATTAACATTTGTTTGTGTGAAATATTGTTTGACTATATTATGCAGTTCCCTAGGTCTGTCTATTCTTAACACCTCTTCTATAATTATAGGTAAGTTGGATGCTTGGTGAGTATATTAATACAGTACACATTAATACTGTTTTATTAATACGGTTCAAGTTATAATTCATGCTTGGATGTGGAACTATTATATTCTGATTATGTACAAAATGTGTCCAGAGTTGAGTCGAAACTCTGAAACATTGTCGCTAATAAAACGTGGGAAACTTGGTTGCTTAAACAAATGCGGACGTAGTGGGGCTTAGATGGCAGGGAGGATAGTGTGATTCACTTCCGTAGCTAGGAGGTGGTGCCGTACGGAAGGTCTTGGGTTTGATTCCCTGGTAAGCCACTCACGTCTGTTGTTTTTCTGTTGTCGAGTTTTCTACTTCTTTATTTCTCACGAGTGCCCGAAGACATACCTTTATGTGTGTGTGTAATATTTATTTGCAGACGAACAGTTGCGTATCAATAAATTGTGTGCATGGATCTGAACTCTTGACCTCCGAAAAGGGAATGATTCATTGAGGTTATATTAGAAATAATAGACTGCGATTTAATGCATTTAATGCCTTCAAAACTTGTTGCTATAAACCGCCTTTTTTTTTTATGCAACCATTTAAAAACAAAACTGATATTAATTTTCTGACTCGTCTGTCTCATGTGATATTTGGAAAACAATGAGATTTTCGAGGTTAATTTTTGTGCTATGAGGCATTCTAAAATAAAATTAAGAAACCCAAATTGCTTGCGTCAATACATTCCTCAAATTGTTTAGTTGCTCGATTAATTTATGTCATGTGATTTTATGATATGTTTTATATGCTCGAATCGTCTGCGACAAGAGATATTCTGAAATGGTTTATATGACTGACATTGTTTAAATGAGTCACGGCATATTTTGAAATAGTTTTGTTTAACAAAATTGTTCAAATATATCATCAGAGATTCTCAGTTTGTGGAGATGACAACTTCAGCATAATCATAACGGCACATTTAGCAGTGCCTTGTAAAAATGGGTACCTCACTGTGATCTCGAGTTAGAAAAGTCAAAGGCAGCGAGGAAGGAACTGCTGACCCTAGCTCGTAGAGCTAGACCTAGTATATGTGAAGTCTCTAACACTTCACTCCCCTACAGCAATATTGGCTATGGGACTACCTTTATCTTTTTAATCTGAGAAAAAAAAAAAAATTACCATATAGGTCAAGGACATCTGCCAGAAACGACAAATTATGATTAATATTAAACTTCTTTACATTATTTTAAAAAATGCCATCTACTAGGATATGTCACAGTATTGAGTGGCTAGAGTACCTGCTTCAGGCAAAGTTACCGGGTTCAAAACCTGGTAGCATTTCGCTTCTGTTTACCCAGCTGTAAATGGGTACCTGAATTTGCTCTTGAGTTAGGGAAGGCATAGACAGCAAAGAAAGAAATCGGCCAATCTACCTCATAAAGCTGGACCTATTATTATGAAGTCTCTAACATTTTACTCCCTTATCTGCTATGGGGCTATAATTACCGTTATCTTTTTAGGATATGTAAATGTGAATGAAAGCATAAATAGGTGCTCAATGTCTGACTTAAAAAGGTGGTCACACAGCAGATAATGCCATAGGGAATGGTAATGTTAAAGACTTCACTACATTAGGTCCAGCTTTAAGAGGTGAGGTGACCAGTTTCTTTCCAAGCTGCCTTCACCTTCCCCCAACTGAAAAGCAGAGTCAGATTACCCATTTACAGCTGGGTAAACCGGAACATAATGCAACCAGGTTTCATCCCGGAACCCAGTAATTTCACTGTGAGAAGCAAGAACTGTACTGGCTTAGCCAACCTAACGCTCGATATATATATATATATATTACCTTGCCTTATTAAGCTAAGCATGCACTTTTATTCTGCCTAGTACAAAGTAATCAAACTATGAGAGTGGGAGAAAATTAACCTACACGCATATAAAAAACACCACAAAACGTTTCACGAATAAAACACAATAAAGACATTGCTGAAAAAGAAAGAAAAAAATAGTTATAAACATAATAAGCAAGAAGAATGCCCACGTGCAGTTATGGTTCAAGATTAGAATGAAGTACGTGCTATGACGCAATTTCACACAAGCATGCTTAACATTTGGTGTCATCTACTAGTGCAGACGTCAGATGGTATGTGCAGCTTAATCTAAGTTTATGGACTTCACTGTCGGAAGAGACCATCATTTTTAAAAAAAAAATTGCATACTTTGATGTATTTAAAAATAGACTATTTGGTGAATGAATTTACAAGTTTTGTTATTGTGAATGAAATGATGCAAATGACTTGCATAATTTTCTGAAATTTACAATCTTTCTTTCGCACTTTTTTTTTTCTTTTTTTTTCAGGTTTTTATATAACCAGGGTCGCCAAAGCGCTTCTTGCGAGACTCACGCGGATCGGGAAAGACTGTGGTGATGCGCTCATGAGCCCAAAATTGTTTTTTTAAATATTGCTGAGTACACACTGGATAATGTTGAGACAAGATTATTTTATATTTTTACCACAAAGATGCTATAAAAACAGTAATTGGAAGGTGTGGAACCTGTGAAATTCATACCAACATTTTTTTATTTTTAAATTCTGACATAGTTATGCATACATTTTTTGTTGTTGCAAAAATGTATGGATGCACCTTTCAGTAATTTTCTTCTATTTGGGACTTTCAAAGGTTGCATTATTGTATATTATTATACACCCCCCCCCCCCCCCCATTTCCCGTTATATACCCTTAGGTCACAATTGCTTGTCACAAATTTACTGTTAAAAATTTTTTTTACTGTTCAGCAGATGAATTTATCAAGTTTGTTATTTTGCAAATAGCTGGCATAATGTTACAATCTTTCATAGTTAGTTTGTCAGGGTTAACAGTAGGTCAAATTAAAATTTTTTTGGGAATCTAAGTTACAAGATTTGCAAACACAAGTGATCTTCCTTTTCAGCAAATAAACATGAATGTTTTTGTGAAGTATCACTACATTTGTAGTAAAGTGTATGCAGTTTTCATAAAGCTGCGCTGTATGAACATTTTATAAGGTATTACAAAATTAGTATCACTATTTTGTATGAAGAATTTGTAAGGTGTTACAACATTTGTATCAATATTTCGTAAAGTATGCGTATTACACAAAAATATGAATTTTTCATGAAAAATATTATTAAACTGTGCTGATCATTTGTAATGTGTCACTAAAGTGTTTGAATCTTGCATAAAGCAGCCGTAGATTATAGAATGTTCCCTGTCTCTCCCCCCTTTCCCCTTCCCAAGGCATTTCTGCGTTGTACCTTCTTGAAAAGTGTCACTGAGTTACATGAAACACTAAGTCCTGTAGTAATATATATATAGATTCTTGTCATAATATCTGTCTAAGCTAGCCTTCTCTTCTTTTTTTTTGGTCCACTCTGAACAATTGGAAAAATGACAAAAGATCTATCACTTGAGTTCTCTCCATGGTATAGAAAATGGGCAGAAAATTTAAAACTTAAAACACAGAATTAACCAACAACAAAAAACAGCAACAGAATTACATACACAACTCAGATCTTTGTAACGTTAACAACCCTGAGTGTGGCAAAATGTTTATTTTTTAATCTTAAGAGTATGTCACTGCATTCTGAAATGGTCCACAATTTAGTTTCGAAAGTGCCACATTAAAGTAAACATATCCTGCATGGAGATACCAGAAGGGTTTAGGTTAACAGAAAAATGTTAAGATTATTTAACAGAGTAATAAGGATGTCACGAAAGATGCCAGAGCTCAAAGAATGCTTACTACTTATATCAGAAGGCACCATCCACTTCTTTGTGCATGTTATGGGAAGAGGAAATCTGGAATATATTGTGACAAAAGAAAAATATTGAAGACAGAAAACAATAAGGATGAAAAACAGATGATACTGGACACTTTGACATCGTGGCATGACAATAAGTCAACAGCAAATAGGTCAACAGCAAAGTGGTAGGAAGTTGTGGACTACTACGGTCATCTACCCCAGGTGGTATGGTAGTTGAAGAAGAAATCCTGCATGACTGAATAATTTGGCTTATCCTATTTACCATGCTTGACTTTCGATACATTTTGTTCACACTTGTATTCACACAAATAATAAAACACAGAGGACTGAAGTCAAACAAAAGTGACACATAATCAAACATATACGTACTAAATTTTCAACCACATTGACAAGAAAGATGGACGTCTTCAGATAAACTCTACAACTGAACGTTACAAGAACAAAGAAAGGACTTTCTCCAAGAAAACAAACACGGTAAACTTCTGTCACATTTTAGGATGTTTATTGTACGTCTGGAAAAGGTTACATAGTAGAAAAATAATAAAGGCACAAAGCCCTGCAACGAGGCACAACTTATACAGTAAACCCTCATATTTTAAACATATTACAAGACAGTGTTACTCTTGTCTGTAAGACAATATTTGATATTACATGTTTCTCTCTACTGCTGCACGGGTATGACTGTTGCTAGTAATATATAATGCAGATAATGAAGCGCACAATTAACATAATAAATGGGCAACACATACCAAAATATTGCATAAGGAAGGGAAAAAACAACTATATGACAACTTAGACCAGTGGTTCTCAACTGGGGATAAGCGAACCCCTTGTGGTACTTAGAGGTTCCATATCTCAGGGGTTGCATCAAAAACAGCAGATTTTCAAGTGCTTAGCTTTGAGTAAAATATTTATCAGCTAATTGTGAAATCTTTTACATTTTAAGATATATATGCGTGTTTACAATACTTCTACTGTTATGGGTAGTTGGGGGGGGGGGGGGGTGGGGGGGGGGGGGGGGGGGGGGGGGGGGGGGGAGGGGGGGGGGGGGGGGGGGGGGGGGGGGGGGGGGGGGGGGGGGGGGGGGGCGGTGGGCGGGTGGGGCGGGGGGTGTATCAGAGGTCAGACTGTATGGTTCAGCAAACATTCGCTGTCGATTATCAGCTTTGACAACTAATTCCAACTAAATCGCTGAAAATTTTTTCCAGCAGGTCTCTCATTAGATTCCCTAAGTAAGTCTGTTTTATTTTCGTAATAATACCTTACATTTTTTTTTCTAAATTTATTTTTAGTTTAAAATTTTAACAGTAGCGATAACTTTTTGGTTCCATTAAATTACAGAACATTACACAGATGCAAAAAAAATAAAATTAAAAAAAAAAAAACCCTTTCTTAGCGTTCAATGTCTACGATAATCTTAGGGGGTACCTGAGGACCTTGCCCGACCCTCTAGTGGCACCTCTCAGCCACAAAGGTTGAGAACCACTGGCTTAGACAAACTTGAGGCTTTTCTGTCTAGCAAATATTGGTTATCTGCCCATACTGAAGTCCAAACTAGCAAATTTACATTACCGAAGCATTACTTTTAGATAGTCATAAAACTGCATCTGTAGTGGTTTGATTTGTCACGTATAGAGGGTATATCATCTTTGATCTATTGTAATGAATTTTTTATGGCGCTCAAGCATGCCAGATGTGAGCAGAAAGCATCAAGTTTGCTAGGTCTAAAGCCAGACTAAAAAGAACGAGAGAAAAAAGAGGGTGGGGGTGTGGGGGGCTAAAACGTAAGATGTGAGGCTAGATGGGCTGAAAGTAAAAATTATAAAGAGCTACTAAGGTTGCTGAAACTTGTAAATAATAGAACTGTGATATGTGTCAGTCATAAAGTCTTTGATCTTTCATACTAGTAATAAACAGCGGAATGTTTGTCTTACAAAGGCCATCAACTATGTTTTGTTATGGCAGTTTATAGTTTGAATGTGGTGTGACGCAATGTCATAGTTTATTTTACAATCATATGATACAATCAGCATTTCAATATTATGTGATGGCACCCAATCTAGTAATATAGTGTGAGGTTTGGTCATGTTTGAATGTTATGTGATAGCACCCAATTTAGTAATATAGTGTGATGCTAGTTCATGTTCCAATGTTGTGTGATGCAATGTTGCAGTTCATTTTATGTTTGTGTGACGCAACCGGTGTTCGAATGTGACATGATAGCACTCAGTTCCCATGTATAGTGTGATGCCAGTCAATGTTTGAGTATCGTGTGATGCAATGTCACAATTAATTTCAGCCATGTGACGCAACCGATATTTGAATGTTAGGTGACGGAACTCGTGTTAACGATTTCAATGTGATGCTAGTCAATGTCTGAGTATTGTGTTATTCAATGTCACAATTTGTTTTACAATCGTACAATGCAACGGGTGTCCAAATGTTACGTAATGATAGTTATTTTAATGCAGGGTATAGTGTGACACCAGTTTATGATGGAAAGCCTTATGATATGAACCAACTGTTAAGGTCAAATGGTTCACCCAATGCTGAACGTCCAAACTTCTGAATACTCTATGATAATAACTAATGTGTAAAACGGTTAGTGTCTTGACAATGTGAAGCCGAAGCAGCTCTTTCAAAGTAATGCGATGATTAACCACTGTTTAATTCAGTGCTTCTTAACCAGTGGTGGATACACCCCTTAGGGGTGCACTACCTGACATCTGGGGATGCGAGAAAAGCCAGATATTTTAGAAGGCGAATCATCGTAAACACAGAACTCAAATCTGTATAAAACAGAACGTTGTAAACGTGAATTAGTGGATGTACTGTACTTAGAATACTAACCGTCAAAAAGTTTTGAATGGTGTGGGTTATATTCAAAAGAATTATTTTCAATACATCTACAAAGTTTCCAGAATCGTCTCTCTTTGTCGTCCTCTATCTCTTCTATCTTCCATATTGTGGGACACCTAAAAGGTTAAGGAGCACTGGTCTAATAGTCTTGTGATGACATCACATTGTGCATGTCCTTGAATGCTATTCATAGTCTGAATATTCTATTCCGGTAGCCAATTTCAAAATTTGGTGTCATATAAGCTGATATCAAGAAACTGTGACGTTAGTGAATTTTTATATAAGACAATAGTCAAAGTTAAACTATTTCACATCAGGAATCACTAGTGCAGTGCTCCAAGCTGTGGCAAGATAGTTCGGCATTTCATTGAGCGTTTATTAAATGAGCTCTGTGCTACGTTTGTGCCCAGCTCAGTTCTTGCTATTTTTATAAACAACAACGCCTAATTTCAGTCAAATCCTCGCAACAGTTCAAGGTTGCCAACAGCCATAAATTCGTATATTCTATAGCATAAGCACGTCCACGTGATGCCACTTTCCCATATCGGCAGTTATTCATATTATTTGGAACTGAAAACAATATATATCATAATTGTAACCCAGTAGAAGTTGAACGGGATATTTCTCGTCATCAAATTTAAAAAAAAAAAAACGTCTTCAAGTATTCATCTTTGAATAAACAACTACCTTTCTTTTTTTTTTTTTTTTTTTAAACTTTTGCCTCGTTTTGGTGAGGCTCGTCCCATTCAACCTAGTCGGTTACAACTACCTTTTTGATTAGTCAATACTAAGAATTGTAGAATCGCTAAAAAGGCAGACTACTGGGTGAAATTTGAACAAGAAGGGCGGTTATCAATTAAAGATTTGTTATTTAGCAGTAATGTCTCGCTTGTGCTCTAGTCTCCTTGGATACAATCAAAATAATGATAACAATAACAATACAGACTGTCCTTGACTATGAATATTCGTACTTATGACGATCATCCCAGAATAACTGTGCGATCAAGTTTCATTTTTTAATAGAGCACAGCAATTTTATGTTATAATTTGTACATTGTATTATTTCACTACAAACAGAGTACAATTAGTGCCTTTTCGGGACTTAGTATCTATCAACGCTGATCGGGTTAGCAGTCAACAGAGTTGACTTTTTTTTTGGATGGTAAATGCACTCTGATATAACCACCTAGGTTGAAAGGCACGCGCCTCGCCAGAAGCAGGCAAACACCGACCAAAAAAAAAAAAAAAAAAGTACAATTAGTTTAAACTGAACGAACCAACGATTAGTCTTAATCACAAACACATTCTTATCTAAGCCAGGGCCGAGATCAAACATATTGTGCACAATAAAGTCAATAGACCTCACTTTACGCCCCCCCTCCATCCCCCCAAAAAATATAATGACTTGGTAGGAACGGAAACCCGTCGTTAAGTCGAGGACAGTCTGTTATTATAATTATATATAGTAGAGGATATCCCAGTGACAATTCCATTACAGACACTTTCCATTTTTGACTATGAGAAGTAGCAAACTGTTGTACCAACTATCACCGTAAAGAAACTAGAAAGCGAAAAACGCATGCAAGAAGGCGACAATGATATAAACACAACCATATTGAATAATAAATTAAATGGATAACATTTTTAATAAAGTACTGGGGGGAAAAAAAACTGAATTAATGGCACACTAATGCAAAAACAATTAAATTAAAAATTAATGAAGTTAAGCGTCCGTAAACTTCTTAGATATACCAACGAAGTTAAGCGTCCACAAACTTCTTAGAAATACCAACAAAACTTAGGAAGGTGGAACGAGGTGTGAATCTGTACATGTAACGCTAAAACGGAGGCAGTAAAACATAAGTAGCAACCAGTGAGACATCACTTGTCAATAATTAAAAGGGCTGCTGTATAACTAGTAGGGAAAGTAAGATTTTTTAACAAAATAAAAAGTCACTATTATAAATGGACGATAAACTAGACACACTGGACTAATCAGGTCATAACCTTCGTCAGGGACAGTTTAAAAAAAACATTAGTCGTCCTCTTTAATTTATTCTTTCCGTGTTGATCATCTTTGCCTGTTTATTCAGTCCTTTTGTTTTCCTCCACGTGTTCGATGTATCCTTCGTTATTTTCTCATAGCTTAACTATGGTGCTTATCTTTGTCTCCTTTTGTGACTGCTGGCTGACGAAAGGTATTGCCCTAAACGTTCCGTGTTTTTAGTGTATGCCCATTTATAAAACAGACTACATACCATCTTTCCCTTTAAAAAAAAATATATATATATATTTATATATAATTATTATTTAGATGTCACTAAGCGTCACTATTATTCATCTGCATGGCTAGATCTAGAAGTTCCTTTTCCTACATTATACTAATTTTCTTTGACAAAACCATCACGTTACAAAGTTTGAATATTTACGCAAGTCCTCGTTAACTTACTGCGAACAAGAAGATACAGTTTTTACTACATCAGGCAGGTTTTCGTTCAATCAATAGGAACAAGAGTCTTTTCTGGTATTAAAATGTACAGGTGTTCATTTAATCAATAATAGAAGTACAAATTTAGTTTTCCCTTCTAAAGAAGGATTTATGTTTATTTATTTGTTAGGAATAAATTGATGTGTTCTATTCCATAACCGTAGGTATACATGGGGGTATACCTGGAGTCATCCTTATATGACCACCAGCGAAGCACAATGCTATAGTAATATAGAAGTAGAAGTGAACCTCTGTCTGTCAGGTTAATTACACCCTCACTGACTTTTGAGATCATTCATACGCTTCCAGGGATTCCCCCTGTGGTGAAACATGTTGGGAACCCAGCATTGAACACTATGGCTTGGAGGAGTTACTTGAGCCCCAGATCGTAACTTTGGCTTTTACCTTGTTGGCTGCATGCAGGAAGATCTCAAAGAAGACTCACGATAGGCAAGGGAGCTGAGAGATGGCTCTTTGTAGGACTGACAATTCTCTGGGAGAGCCCAGAACCAGAGCACAGCGTTTTAGCTCAGATTATTTGGAGAGCCCCATTGGTTAGCGGGAAATGCACAATATGGCACGCGCTTCTTCCTCCTAAGTTGGGACCAGATGTGTTGATCCATTAAATGCAAACTATGCTGGAGAAACTGGAGCTCAGGACTTCAACTCAACATGTTTCAGAATGGCAGAAAAACCACAGGAAAAGCCTAGATCTACAATGTAGATAATACCAAGGAGTCTTCAACTTGGTATTGGCTGCAAAAGAGCAAGAAGCTCAGCAGCTCGAGTTAAACAACAACAACAACAATATTACCGTATGCAGTTATTAATTTAAACAACAAGAATAAACAGCTTTCTTATTGATTGTCAGCAGCCAAAAGTGGCATTTCGTGTCAATTCATGCAGCTCTGGTGGACTTCAAATGAACTGAACATATGTTTTCCTTTTTCCCCCATGGCACACAAAATGTAGCATTGTCTAGACTTACCACGAAGCTACACAAACAAATGCTGCAAAGTCCAGTCACTGTACCTACAATAACAGTCTTCTGCTGCGCACTTCCAAACATTTATATTTGGAAAACGGAAAAGTCCCCAAAACAGACATTAAGCACTGCATGAACATCAGAATGATCTGATCCACGACCACCTTCACAATGAAGTTCGGCTGCAATGGGTCTTCAATGTCTTATGTGCCTTGTCTTCATGGTACAGTCTGATATCTTTTCTGTCAATCTCTTGATGTTATTTTCCCACTCATCGAGCAGTCTTCCCAGTGAATGTTTGCCTTCAATTTTACTTCCATTACAATTTTCAGCAAGGATTTTTTTTTCTTTTGTAAATGTTGCTAACATATTTTATATGTCTTTTAACTTAGAATGAAATATGTGTAAACCTCTTTGTTGTTTTTGTTGTTGTTGAAAGAACCTGCCTCCCCATAATTCTTATTTCTTTAACCTTTACATTTATATTCTACTCAATTTCAGAGCTAGCAGTTAAACTCACACCTCTTTCCCTTGTTTGCTAACTAGTCTTCCTTCTATTCATTTTATGCACTACACTATAGAAGCCAAGCTAAATAAAACTTGAATACAACAAAGGACAGAGACAGATGTAAGCGTGTGGGGTTCTAAAACCACTGTACTCAGCGATTCTAGACCATAAATGTACAGTTACAGAAACACAACCAAAATAAAATTGCTCGTAGAAATACATTCCTGAATAGCCGCTGTCATCCGATACTCTTTCTCAAAATAATTAAAAGTATTTGTAAACAGTAAAATCATTAAAATAATATTGCTCATAATTCAACAAATAAGCCATCACATTAATGAATAATGAAAATTATGAGCATTGGAAAATGATGAACTTCTCGTCAAACAGACACGTTATATATCAAGTATGTGATACAACAAAGAACAAATAAGTCTTTTCTATCACGGGGAGATACAGGTGGTCAAAATTACTCCCTAAATAAATATAGGCCATAAACAACTAATGAAGTAGTGAACAGGGAAGAAATGATCTAAAAAAAGGAAAGGCAAACACAGCTTAAAAAAAAAAAAAAAAAAAAGAGAACCTCATCGTGAAAAAGAAAGACTTACATAAACCACCACAGCAAGAGCACACTAATGCTTCAGTCCAGGCTTTTTTTGCAGTGGTGGGCTCTATGCTCCATGAGGAGCGATACGGATTATGATAATGACGATATACAGGTATAAAACACACAGGTTATGAATTATAAAGGTGATCACTACAAGCGTATTCGCTACTAAACCTGTCCATAGCATCATGTTAAAAAAAAAGAAAAAAAAATCTTTGACACATTTACCGTTACTAGTTTTAATTCTGTCTACAAAGTCAGTTTTGCATTCACGCTAGGCAAACTTAAGGGCTCAGCTCTCACACAGATCATTTTTTCCAGGTACTATGATGTACATAAATATAGGTCACACTCTAAGATACCTGCAGTGCAGTCGCGTAACGCTCAAGAGAGACGAATAACATAAGACAATACAGGTAATTAAGGGTCGCTAAAACCATACATTTGTTTAAACATTTTCTTGTATTCAATAAAGACATGTCAAGATTCTTTTTTTTTTTTTTTTAAAGTGGAAGAACTATGTCATTGCCAATAAATGGGGAAAAACAAAAAGGTATGGCCATTAAAAAAAAAATTTAGAATGGTAAACCTGTAAAGTCATTCAGAAATTGTGAAATGTGAAACCATAAAAGTTGTTACAAAATAAGAAACAAAACTATACTTGATCGTTAAACAAATGACACATTTAAAAATGGAAAGTCATTAACAAATGAAAAACATAAAACTAGTGTTTTTGTTAACAAATGAGTAATGTAAAATCCGTAAAGTGTGCAAAAAAAAAAAACATGACAGAGACTAAAATAATACGTCTACACACCAGAGTCGTACTGGTCGTCTGCTGCAGTAGCAAGTCGTGTGGCGGCTTCTGCAATGCTGCTTTCTGTTGTCAAGACCGGTTCTTCTGTGAAAAGACACACAACAGAAAATCATTTCAAACATCAAATATATAATTAGGCTACTTGTTACATCAATTTTAAAACACATGATTGTGCACACTTCGGAACTTACCAAAATACTCGTATATTATCAAATCATATATTTCAAAAGAGCGACGGACTGGCTAATTAGTTAGAGCACTGGCTTTTCAGATTTCAAATTACCAGGTTCCGAGATCAAAAGCTGGTAGCACCACGCTCCAATATTTTCAATGGTAAAAGGGTGCTTTACTCTGCTCTTGAGTTTGGGAAGGCAAAGGCAGCGAGGAAGGGAACTGGTCACCCAGCTTCATTTTAAAAAAGCCTGACCTAGTACGTGCAAATGCTTTTTTTTTTACATGACAAGGTTGCTGGACCCCCATGCTCTGAGGGAGCAGTAATGGTATACTTTCTTTGTCACATATAAACAGAATACACACGATGTATATAGTATAGTCTTTAACACTTCACTTCCCTACGACAGTACCTGCTGCTACAGGCCTACCTTTACATTTTTTTATATTTTGAGGATAATTAAAACTGAGCAGGCGTTTGAATGAGCAATGACTGAAATACCTTGACTGTTAAAATGTTAGATTTCTAAGGATATAATCCTGGCAAACGGGGTGGGCCTGGCCGATTCCAGCGGAAGCCATGTGAGTATAGCAATACTAAGAAGTGTCACGTGTAGTTCCCAGGGGGTCTCTGGACAGACAAAGGAAGACTATGACGACACCTCTCTTAGGTGTGTCACCACTGATACGAGTCTGGTAACCTCATCTTGTGAAACAAACTGCCGGAACTAGCTGCAGTCGTCAATTCACGCTCCGCAGGTAGTGACAAGGGAAATTACGATTTTTAAAAAAAATGAATAAGAGTTTTGCATCATTTTGGGGAGGCGTGCTCCATTCAACCTCGACACGGTTATATTAGGGTGCATGAACAAATATAAGAGACCTTGTGGTCTGGTGGAAGTAATAATGATGATGATGATGATAAGTAAGAAGCGTGACCAGTACAAGTACGTTAACTACTAAACTTTCTCATAGTCTGGTCATTTATTATTATCTGTGTATACTAAATTATAGAGTGGAATAAGGCTTGGTATTAAACTACATTAAATGAGAAAGACTATAAAAGAGAAAAACCTGACCAAAAAAAAAAAAAAACCTGACAATTTAGAAAAAACTTTCACATATTTTTAGAAGAACTTGTAATTTTAGTTTAAAAAAAAAACCTGATAAATTTTAAAAAACGTTCAGCATTTTAGAATGAACCTAGACATATACTGTTCAAAAAAAGAAACGCATAGCTATCCGTGGGCGCATTTTTATAAGTTTGTAAATAAAATTTGGTGCTAGGGTATATAAAAACCAGCCTCAAATGTTCTTTACAGTGTCAAATGCACGTGTTGACCTGAATTGCGTTCGTTTTTGTAATCGTTACAATGCAGTGGTCAATAGTGTTTATGACGCAATTTTTGACCACAGCTCATGTTGCGCGCACGTGAAAGCAACAAAATTTGGGGTGAACACTATTCACTAACTACGCAACTGAAACCCTATAAAAGGATAACGCTACACACAAAAAATTCAGTTCATTTTCAAGCAGACATTCATGGCGCCTCTATCGATAAATTTAAGGAACATTGCTATTGGCCGACTGCATGCAGGCAAAAGTCAAAGTCAGGTTGCCAGGCATCTAAACGTGCATCAGAGTACCATCAGTCGACTTTGGCACCAATTCCAAGCCACTGGCTCAGTTGAAGACCGGCATCGCAGTGGACGACCCAGAGTGACAACAGAAGCGGAGGATCACTTTATCACTTTTGGCTGCCCAAAGGTCTGTGTTTCAACAGGACAATGCCAGACCCCATTGTGCACGGTTGACCATGCAGTTCCTGACTGCCAACAACATTCTCACCCTTCCCTGGCCATCCCTGTCTCCAGACATGAGTCTGATTGAGCACCTGTGGGATGAGCTGCATAGACGTGTTTGTCACCGAGACGTTGCTCCAGCCAATCATCGTGATCTGTTCCAGGCACTCCAGGAAGAGTGGGCAGCCATCCCACAGGCCCACATCAGACTTCTGATCGCATCCATGCCCAGGAGATGCCAGTTGCTGATCGATGCAAGAGGAGGCCACACACCATACTAACGGGAAAGCCCGTATGCCAAAAAACTCTTGTGACCCAGATGCAAAACAACTGTCAAATGATTGGTTAAACTCTAGGATATTCTTGTGTGCAATTTGAACAATTAACTCATTAAATTAAAAAAGTTATTGAATGTCAAAATTATGGCTATGTGTGTGCCTTCAGTAGCTATGCGTTTCTTTTTTTTTGAACAGTATATTTTAGACAAAAAACATGACATTTAGAAAAGCCTTTTACATTTTAGAAAAACTTTCACAAGACCAGCCTTGACACATTTTAGAAAAACCTGATACATTTTAGAACGTCAAGCATTTTAGACAAAAAAAAAAACCTTACACGTTACAAAAATATTTCACGGAACCACAAGCAGATGTGGCTGGCAAGCCAAGATTATTGGTGGGAAGACACAAAAAAGCATTTTATCAGCATGGAGGGTTGAATCGCTATGCATGAAGCCGAGGAGAAACATAAAATAAAAAACAATAAGTCTGTGAAAACAAGACGTTTGTCTGTTTCATCAGCACACACAAAATTCATCTCCACGATATTATGCTTTATATTAAAAAAAATTTCTGTGAAATTCTTTAACTTGTAGCATATTTACATCACAGGGTATACTCAATTTGCTTGCTCGCCCACCCCCCCCCCCCTCAAGTGTTCTGCCACCCCCCCCCCCCAAAATGCCCCCCCCCCCCCCTCTGATCTGTGTTGCCCGACTGTTCCAATCTGCCTCTGTAATAATGTGTCAAGTTTTTCTGGCTTACCATATATAAACATCATCATCATCATCTGCTTTCTTCACTCATTATGGAGCATGGAGCCAACACTACAGATGGAACCTTTGAGAGAGCCTACATCAAAACACAAACTCTTGCAGGGGTGGTTAATGTACCTGTCGTGATTTGGTCTGTCCGATACAATAGCCAATCAAAACCGCTCCTTTTGTGGTGTGTATACTGGAACATTTTATGCTTAACATAGAGGCCCATTTTGTGTAAATGATAGTACGAATTTATTTAATTTCTCAAGGACTAAAAATGTTTAAACGGAAAGGTATAGATATTTCAACAACGGGAATGTTACTTTAGAGGTAGGTGCAAAGACTTCCTCAAATAGTAGTTCCTTTAGAAAGAGAAATCGTTTAAAATGACGTCTATACATCAGGGTAGTCCCAAATTTAGTTAGTTAAAGCATGCATAGATTAAAATGCATTTTGCTACCTAAACAATTATTATATAGAACGGTAGAGATAAATTCACAGTATAATTCTAGCTTTAAATGATCAAAATCGGTCCAGAATTAAGAAAGATAATGAATATTAAAAATTTTGCTAATTGAACTGAAGGCAAAAATACACCCCAATTTTAGATTCCTAACACCGCTTTTACCCCATGCCATCCGAGAGGGACGATGCGGTACTATATAAGTCCTTGAACTTGGCTGAATTGAGGCCACAACTTTTTCAAAACCGAGCTGAACAGACGAAGAGCGGTAAAAAGTGTTACTGCCATTATACTTTGCCGCTGCATCTGACTAGCAGACCTAGATGCCTATTAACAGCCTGTTACAGCTTGTGTGTATTGCCTGAGGGTAAGAAAGAAAATATATATATATATGTATATATTTTTGCTGTGTTTTAATCCAATGGTGTGTTAGGAAGTGCATGGCATGTGTTACATAACGAGTGTGCTGCCGGTCGAAATGCAGGCATGTGTTGACTTTTAGAGATGAAAGCCAGCATTGTAAAATGTGTAGAATAATTGAGAATGATGGCACAAATACGTCTGTAAGTTTAATAATGTATTTGAAGGAGGATTTCTTGAAGAAATGACATTTATCAGGAACCTAAGGAAGGATTGACAGGAATTGTTGTAATGAATCGATCAAGATATTACTTAGTAGTTTTATTACTAGGCCAAATCATTGTATGGAAGCAGATCATGGACAACTGGATCTAACTTAGGATTTATAAGGAAATTGTAGTCACAGTGAACTGGCTGTGACTGGTAGTGAGGTAAATTGTCTGTGCATATGTTAGCACAATGTCTAACACTGTTTGTTACGTCCATTGTATGTAAGGACAGAATAGTGCTGGACCATACAGAGGTTGTGATTATTTGTATTCCAGGTTTTATCCTGCAACTACCAAGATTGTACGAGACATCCACTTAGGTGGGACTCTATGGTGCGATAGTTCTTGAAGTACATAGAACTGGTTACCCTGTTTTCCCAGCCTGGAGATCCAGACATTGAGTGATCCTGGCTGGAGTTGGATGCATCTCACCCCAACAATATAAGTGGAATAGAAATTCTACTGGTCAGCCTATTTAGACTCTAACACAAATATAAGAATAATAAAAGATACAAGTACAGTGTATGATGAATCCTTGTGGATAGAATGAATATATTACTACCTTCAACAGTTCAACTCAGTGACAATATAGTGTATTATAATAATTAATCAGTGTAGAGAAAAATAGAACTTTCAAGACAGGATTCGGTTTGATAATTAAAGTTTCTATGTTTATTTATTTTATGTGTAAATACCTTTGAATTTCTTTAAATTACCTAACCGAAAAGAGAACCGGTATAGGTTTAATAAATTGTAAATATGTACCAGCAGACTTTCTGAAATTATTTACATTGAGTTACAAGTTTTGTTGGATACATATTATAGTTATAGAGATAGACAATAATTAATACCCCTAGAAAAATTAGCCAACATAATCAAATAATAATACATAATATCATAGGTGGATCTTGAAAGGGAGCAAATAGACTTTCAGGACATTCACTCTCATCACTCCTGGAGGTTTATACAGCTGATCCTAACCTTTGATGTCGATACACCCTTATTCTGTTCAGAAAAGGGGGTATTTCTTGTAAGACCAGTCTCTTACCTGGCACTATCCTGGTATCATCTGATACATCTTTTTGTCCAGGATAACCTTATTCTTTACTACAATAAGACCCTTTCGCTACAGTACAAAATGGTTTTTTTTAAACATGACGAGCCCCCATGCTCTGAAGGAGCAGAAGTCCTATACTACGTCATGTATAAACAGAATACACAAAAAGATACGATGTATCTAAATGTAAAACTTATGTTTTAAATTCTAGAGAAATAAGGATGTCACATTTATTTAAAACAAAACAAAAATAAAACTAATATTTAACACAGCCCTGGGGTAAGCACAATCTATCATCTCTTCTGTTACATCGGAAGTTACAATGATTAGTAAAATCATGACACATCATGCATGCAAATAATGGCTGCTGAGGCATGTGCATAGTTTGGCTTGATAAATAAGTGTGAATACATGTAACATGCGTAGACAAGGGTGTATACTGTGTATAACTGCAGTGGATAAGCACAGCCCTGGATAATATAGATAACTGATAAAGTAAATGTACAACTGCGGAGCCATGGGGAATTTGATACGGATATGAAATGGATAAATAAGAGATTTCACAAGCTGCTGAATTAATGTGGATAACTGTAATGTATGGCCCAAGAATGACTCACGCTAGAAGCAGTCGAGAAGTGTTACAATAAGAACAGAAGATGTTAAATTAGTATTAATAACTGCAATTGTAATTTAGAGCCTAAGAATGACTCACGATTGAAGGAGTCGAGAATTGTTACAATAAGAACAGAAGATGTTAAATTAATGTTAATAACTGCAAATGTAATTTAGGGCCTAAGAATGACTCACGATTGAAGGAGTCAAGAATTGTTACAATAAGAACAGAAGATGTTAAATTAATGTTAATAACTGCAAATGTAATTTAGGGCCTAAGAATGACTCACGATTGAAGGAGTCGAGAAGTGTTACAATAAGAACAGAAGATGTTAAATTAATGTTAATAACTGCAAATGTAATTTAGGGCCTAAGAATGACTCACGATTGAAGGAGTCGAGAATTGTTACAATAAGAACAGATGTTAAATTAGTGTTAATAACTGCAATTGTAATTTAGGGCCTAAGAATGACTCATGATTGAAGGAGTCGAGAACTGTTGAAATTAGAACAGAAGATGTTAAATTAGTGTTAATAACTGCAATTGTAATTTATGGCCTAAGAATGACTCATGATTGAAGGAGTCGAGAACTGTTGAAATTAGAACAGAAGATGTTAAATTAGTGTTAATAACTGCAATTGTAATTTATGGCCTAAGAATGACTCACGACTGAAGGAGTCGAGAAATGTTTAAATTAGAACAGAAGATGTTAAATTATTGTTAATAACGACAATTGGTGACTGTAATGTATGGTCTAAGAATGACTCACGACTGAAGGAGTCCAGAAATTTAACAATTAGAGCAGCAAATGTTAACTTAGTGCAATAACTGCAATCAGTGACTGTAATATGTCATCTCAGAATGACTCACGACTGAAGGAGTGGAGAAATTTAACAATTAGAACAGTAGATGTTAGTGTTAATAACTGCAACAGCTAACTGTAATGTATGGTCTAAGAATGAATCAATATTGAAAGAGTCAAGAACTGCAACAATCTCACAATAACAACCAGAGACATCTAATCATGGACCAGATATTTACTGACTTAGTCATTCATCTTCTACCATGGGGTGTAGAGGTTAGCCAGACAGAGTGCCATACTTCTGTTCCTCCAACTGTTTCTATATTGCTGCCAAAGTAGGAGTTTAAGTATAATGGGTAATTAAACACTTACACGCAGGTAAACAACAATGTACAGGTTGTAAGTAACTTCAAGGCACTGGGGGGAACAAAATAAAGAAGCAAACAAACAATGACCGTTAAAAAAGAGTTTCAGCAAGTTACGAAGTTGTGTGGGTGTGTGTGTGTGTGTGTGTGTGTGCATGCGCGCGTGTCTATTACTGTAAGTAGATGAGAAGATACACCACACTCAAGGGAGAAAAACATAGCCATGTGTTGGAAGTTTACGCTTATGTAATACATTAAAACCAAAAAAGATCAATGCAGTGCACTGGTATTCTATGGTCCAGTACTATACTGTATGTATGTCTGCATATATATATATATATATATATATATATATATATATATATATATATATATATATATATATATATATATATATATATATATATATATATATATATATATAGGTAAATATGTGTGTGTGTGTGTGTGTGTGTAACAGTGCAATGCTGTAAACTGAAGTGATAGAACTTGAACTCGCAAAAATGTTCAAGAAATGACAAAACTATAACTATGAACAATATTACAGAATAACTGAACGAAGGTGAAAAAAAAGACCCATCACATTTACTAAAAATAAAATAAAAAGAAGCCGAATCACAGATGATGTCAATGATAATATGTATACCAAATAAAAAAATATATATGTGCCCCTATCGATATGATCAAAGACACAAAACCGACCTGTGTTTACGTCTATTATCTGCCGCATCCCATTATGATCAAGCAACACAAAAGGTGAGGCAAAGCGGATCAACACCATTCCAGACCAAGTGCCAATCACGTGGAATAGCTATACAAATAAAATACACGTAATGCTGGGGATACCTTTAAGAACTTCGATTTTTTCAGTGCTGCCATCGGAGGTAATCGTTGTCGTTTTCTGTATGGTTTTCCAGGTGTGTCCGTCCTCACAAACCCGATACGTTTCTACTATCTCCGTCACATCTTGCATTTCTTCTTCACCGCTTCTCTCCTCTTGTGCAGCAATGGGGGATAATCATAGTTAATAGTGACAAACTCATTCTACTGTATAAGGCTTAACCTCACCACAAAAAGAAACACGTGTAAATTTATGAAGTGTTTCCAGAACGAAATAAAGTGTGGTCGTATTTTATACGAGGAATGCGTTCCTGAAAACCTCCCGTAATTCTAGACTAGTTTTCTCAAAGGAATGATATTAATTAGGGAGATCCCGGAGCGAATAACTTTACAACCAGTGTAACGTGTATTTGCTGTTAAACGTGAGAATTTTATTATTTAATGTCGTCTCTATTTTTTTTTTTTTAAATTACGTTATTATATTATCATAATCATAGTTCGACGACACTGAAGTAACATGATAAGAAACACATCTAATTTCTGTTCCAAAGTTATCAAATGTGGGCGCATTTTTTCATCACCAGCATCACTCAACACTTTGTTGACAATGTTATGTACATAAAAAAAATATTAAATTATAATAACAATTCTAGTCCAAATAACAGCACAAAAGTCAGCAAAATCACTCGCAGAATTTCCGATGCAAGTACAGAACACAACTGTACACAATATAATGAAAAAGGAAGGTTGTGCGTTTCTGATTAAAGTGGCGCCTCTTTGCTGTAAGAGCATAAACATACTAGGCCTGCTAGTTTTGATATAGGCCAACGTACGTGATTATTACATTATTTTGGGGGATTTGAATTATTTATATTTTTAGTAAAAATAAAATTTTGCCTCTTTTTGGCAAGGCGTGCCTCGTTCAACCTAGACCAGGGTCCATCGGTTATATTAGGGCGCATGTCCAAATATAAAAGACCTTGGCACATAATGTGAGAATTTATAAATATTTGTTTAATACCGCACTATTTCAAAATTAGCAAAATTAAAATTCTCATAAAATGCGGCCGCACTATGTGGAACACTGTATGGAAGGTTATAAGAGGTTGTACGTAGCAATAACTGTTTCTGGCTTACCAATTCACAAAATATGCAACTGTTTGAATGAATATAACTGGTATGCATTGCTACTGGATCTAATGCACATATTCTCAAGAAAAATGGTTCTGCTATCTATGGGAAGATACGTACATGTACCTTATATCCAAATTCTACGGATCGTGTTTCGATCAACATGACGTTAAATCAAGATGAAAGACTCAATCAAGTCTAATTAAAATAAATCATTCAACAGGCAAAATGTAAAATCAATTAGTCAATGGGTACAATATACATCAAATTATTAAGACGGAATGTAAACTACAATAAATAAATCATTACATCGGCGTGACATTAAGGAATCTAATGAGACATTAGCTATAACGGCAATGTGTCAATTACAATTATGCCCTCACTACCAGAAGATCAATTCTTGGAAGGTTAAGGCGGACGGCGTGGTGCTGACCACACCACCCCTAGTGTGCCGTATGTCAAGAAAATATGGGCCTAACACCAAATTTCCAATACGCTTCAATGGACATGTAATGGGATCCTTTACCTTTTACCTTATGAGAAGATATACTTCCTGCGTTATTTTTTTAAAATAATCAATAAAAATATCCTGCGTAATCCATAATGGGTGATAACTAAAATGTATAGTGTCCACAATTATAGATAATATATTTAACTGTTACAATTTTCTTACAGTCATTTACCATATACTGTATACCGGTAACATAAACATTCTAACCGTGCATGTTTATTTCTATATTATTTTTAAAAATCATACTTTTTTCCATTACAATAAAGAATATACATTAAAAATTTGAATAACAAACAAATAAAATACTGTACGTGAATATACACATTGGCAGGGAAGGCATGCACATTTCCATTTAATGTAATATTTTTGCTATATTCGCAACATCAGTGATATAAATTAGGCGTTCCTGTGTTGAGGTTCCATACATTTATTTTTGATTCTCTTTATTCAAGTTTCACACAATTTATTCACTCATCAGACTCTGATTCCAATAAATATTATTATATATTTATACTCTTATCATACATTCTGGAAGTAACATTTAGTCTTTCTACAATCACGCAAAGATGATCAAATGCAAATGCTTTTATTAATAGCAACACTTCTATAACTAACACAATCTACACAGAGCAGCTCTGTTTTCATCAAGAAACAAAGTTCTGTGTTATACCTGTATTCACAAAACAATATCATGATCGATTATGTGACAACGCAAGTGCAAAAAGCCACATTATATGTGACAGGATAAAAGCAAGCCAAGAGAGAGGGAAAAAAACATACATCCCAATGCTCTTCAAGCTAAATGTCAAGCAAATACATGGGCTGCAGAAGCCAAACACATGACAACAGCAAAGCGAACAATTACAAATCTTCCTGTCTGGAATACTTTGGCAGTTGAGTGACAACCCAAAGTACACAATCAGTTCTGAAAACTGTGACCATGTTCTGACAGGGAAATTCACAACAATTCACAACAGAATGTCTGCAAGTGAGACGATGTGACAAAATAAAAATGGGTAGAATTTTAAAATTTACATTCTTTCATCTTTCACTTTTCCCTCCCTATGGAGCATGGATATTCCACTGCCGGTGACCTAGTTGGCAGCCTGCACCCCAACATTCATCCACGTGCTGGTTGTGGCAGTAGTTTCTGTGGCCTAGTTGGCAGCCTGCACCCCAACATTCATCCACCCCAACATTCATCCATGTGCTGGTTGTGGCAGTAGTTTCTGTGGCCTAGTTGGCAGCCTGCACCCCAACATTCATCCACCCCAACATTCATCCACGTGCTGGTTGTGGCAGTAGTTTCTGTGGCCTAGTTGGAAGCCTGCACCCCAACATTCATCCACGTGCTGGTTGTGGCAGTAGTTTCTGTGGCCTAGTTGGAAGCCTGCACCCCAACATTCATCCATCCCAACATTCATCCACGTGCTGGCTGTGGCAGTAGTTTCTGTGGCCTAGTTGGAAGTCTGCACCCCAACATTCACCCACCCAAACATTCATCCATGTGCTGGTTGTTGCAGTAGTTTCTGTGGTCTAGTTGGAAGTCTGCACCCCAACATTCACCCACCCCAACATTCATCCACGTGCTGGTTGCGGCAGTAGTTTCTGTGGCCTAGTTGGAAGTCTGCACCCCAACATTCACCCACCCCAACATTCATCCACATGCTGGTTGTGGCAGTAGTTTCTGTGGCCTAGTTGGAAGTCTGCACCCATACATTCGCCCACCCCAACATTCATCCACGTGCTGGTTGTGGCAGTAGTTTCTGTGGCTTAGTTGGAAGCCTGCACCCCAACATTTATCCACCCCAACATTCATCCACGTGCTGGCTGTGGCAGTAGATTCTGTGGCCTAGTTGGAAGTCTGCACCCCAACATTCACCCACCCCAACATTCATCCACGTGCTGGTTGCGGCAGTAGTTTCTGTGGCCTAGTTGGAAGTCTGCACCCCAACATTCACCCACCCCAACATTCATCCACATGCTGGTTGTGGCAGTAGTTTCTGTGGCCTAGTTGGAAGTCTGCACCCCAACATTCACCCACCCCAACATTCATCCACGTGCTGGTTGTGGCAGTAGTTTCTGTGGCCTAGTTGGAAGCCTGCACCCCAACATTCATCCACCCCAACATTCACCCACCCCAACATTCATCCACGTGCTGGTTGCGGCAGTAGTTTCTGTGGCCTAGTTGGAAGTCTGCACCCCAACATTCACCCACCCCAACATTCATCCACATGCTGGTTGTGGCAGTAGTTTCTGTGGCCTAGTTGGAAGTCTGCACCCCAACATTCACCCACCCCAACATTCATCCACGTGCTGATTGTGGCAGTAGTTTCTGTGGCCTAGTTGGAAGTCTGCACCCCAACATTCATCCACCCCAACATTCATCCACGTGCTGATTGTGGCAGTAGTTTCTGTGGCCTAGTTGGAAGCATGCAACCCAACATTCACCCACCCCAACATTCATCCATGTGCTGGTTGTGGCAGTAGTTTCTGTGGCCTAGTTGGAAGTCTGCACCCCAACATTCATCCACCCCAACATTCACCCACCCCAACATTCATCCACGTGCTGGTTGTGGCAGTAGTTTCTGTGGCCTAGTTGGAAGTCTGCATCCCAACATTCACCCACCCCAACATTCACCCACCCCAACATTCACCCACCCCAACCTTCACCCACCCCAACATTCACCCAACCCAACATTCACCCACCCCAACATTCATCCACCCCAACATTCACCCACCCCAACATTCACCCACCCCAACATTCATCCACCCCAACATTCATCCACCCCAACATTCATCCACGTGCTGGTTGCGGCCGTAGTTTATGTGGCAAATCATTCTACATGAGGAGATTGCCAGCCTGAAGCACAACCTCATATTAGTCGCCATACACGACATACTAGTGAAGACATAGTCCTATGCTGAGATAAATGATGGAAGTTAAATCACAGATACTCGGTTTTCATCAAGCTAACAAGCACAGAAGATTAATTTCAGTTCTTGTTTCACCGCAGACAGTCCAGTTACCATTATTCATTGTCCTTTATGATTGTCCAGTTTACAAGTCCCCGCTCTTTCGGGAAAATGTCTATGCTGTCTATCCATACTTTTTTTTTTTTTTTTGGCGACGTTTTTGCAGTTTTGTACCATGAACATATCCATTATAAGCCTCGGCTCTGCTTGCCTCCATTAGCTCGACATTTGCCAGTTATGTCTGTATGGTTGATCTAATAGTGCTGTCTATTACTGCTGGTTACTATAGTTCATGTACTGGGGCAGAACTAGGCAATTTAAAAAAAAATATATAAAAAACTACCCATACATAATTACATCAACACTTTCTTTCTTTTTATTGGCCGAAACATTTATTCATGGAACCCTTAATACAAGCTCACCTAATAAGTTTAAGATCATTTGTAGCAATGTTAAAACAAACCACTACATGATGTTTTCTCATGAATGCTTACAACTAGAACCAAAATTGTGGAAAAAAACGCAATAAAGCACACATACACAAACACACAACTAGCCTTGGTTTGAATGTGAAACATAATAAATATGGGCTTCAGTCTCTACCTGTATCCACATTTTCTGTGGGACTAGGGGGAGGGGTTTGAACTTCGTCATATTCCTGATATCTGTCGTCTGCTTCAATCTTATCAGCTTGTTCTGAAAGCAAGACGTGATTAAGATACTTAAGCTAACCACTGTAAACACACATACTAAAATAGCCAATGAATATTAAAAATATATACATAATACAAAAGAAGAACAAACCACACACACACACACATCATCTATTTAACATAAAAAATATTCAAATGTATATGACATACTAAGTATATTCAGCATGCAGTTGTAAAGACATCTACAGCATACACTAGGAACTATGTCAAATATGAAGTCAGAACTGTTTCATCTCTTAGATGTGGTAAACTACCTGTCTACAAGAGTCAGAACTGTTGGTGTTGTTAGATGTGGTAAACTACCTGTCTACAAGAGTCAGAACTGTTGATGTTGTTAGATGTGGTAAACTACCTGTCTACAAGAGTCAGAACTGTTGATGTTGTTAGATGTGGTAAACTACCTGTCTACAAGAGTCAGAACTGTTGGTGTTGTTAGATGTGGTAAACTACCTGTCTACAAGAGTCAGAACTGTTGGTGTTGTTAGATGTGGTAAACTACCTGTCTACAAGAGTCAGAACTGTTGGTGTTGTTAGATGTGGTAAACTACCTGTCTACAAGAGTCAGAACTGTTGGTGTTGTTAGATGTGGTAAACTACCTGTCTACAAGAGTCAGAACTGTTGGTGTTGTTAGATGTGGTAAACTACCTGTCTACAAGAGTCAGAACTGTTGGTGTTGTTAGATGTGGTAAACTATCTGTCTACAAGAGTCAGAACTGTTGGTGTTGTTAGATGTGGTAAACTATCTGTCTACAAGAGTCAGAACTGTTGGTGTTGTTAGATGTGGTAAACTACCTGTCTACAAGAGTCAGAACTGCTGGTGTTGTTAGATGTGGTAAACTACCTGTCTACAAGAGTCAGAACTGTTGGTGTTGTTAGATGTGGTAAACTACCTGTCTACAAGAGTCAGAACTGCTGGTGTTGTTAGATGTGGTAAACTACCTGTCTACAAGAGTCAGAACTGTTGGTGTTGTTAGATGTGGTAAACTACCTGTCTACAAGTCAGAACTGTTGGTGTTGTTAGATGTGGTAAACTACCTATCGACAAGAGTCAGTTAAATGAGCCTGAGAAGAAAGAGAGAGACAACGTTTGTGTAAAAGTTTGTGGATAAGGCTGCCTTTATATGAGACTGTGAACGTGGTGACATGTGTAAGAGTCAGTGGATGAGACAGCCGGTGTAAGAGTCAGTGGATGAGACTGTCTGTGTAAGTATCAAAGGATGAAAATGTCTGTGTAAGAGTCAGTGGATGGGGCTGTTTGTGTAAGAGTAGGTGGATAAAACTGTATGTATGAGTCTGCGGATGAGACTGCCTGTATAAGAGTCAGCGGATGAGAGTGTCTGTGTAAGAGTCAGTGAATAGGAGAGTCAGCGGATGAGTGTGTCTGTGTAAGAGTCAGTGAATAGGACTGTCTGTGTAAGAATCAGTGTATGAGATTGCCTGAGTAAGACTCCAGGTATGGGACTGCCTGTGTAAGACTCAGTGGATGTGAACTGCCTGTGTAAGAGTCAGTGGAGGTGAACCAGTGCCGTCTTAAGGCATGGGCCCACTGGGCAGTGCCAAGGGGCCCCATGATGGGATGCTGCCATACTGTTCATAAGACATCATTTTTATTCCCGTGGGTGGGTAGTGCTGGTAGGGGCCCAGTGCATTGCTTTGACGGCCCTGATGTGAATTACCTTTGTAAGAGTGAGAGTGTGAAATAAAGCGAATGACTGAGAAGACAGACAAGACCCTTCTCCAATAGCACAATGTTTCCTTGCGTATGAACATAAGGTTCACATAACATAACATATAACATAAGTCCCCTCAGACAAGACAAACAGACAGACTGAGTGTACGTTTGAGTAAGTACACAAGTATGACCCACAAAACTGTGAGACCGGCTACCTGTGTCAGTTTCAACGTGTACAATCAAACACACATAATAACCTAAGCTTTCACTAACTTTCACACAAACATGAAACATTACTGCTTTAATCCATCTCCACTTATGGACAAAGTTGACCTGAGGTCATAAATCAACATGGTAAAGTTTAATCTACCATCCTACACAATATTTTACAGTTTGGATCACCATGCAAGATTTCATTTTAATGTGATATATCCTTTTTTCTTCAACTACTAACCCAAAAACTTTGAACGCCTTTTGTCTCATAACAAAATGAAGTGGAGATGGGATAAAGGAGAAAAGCAGCAATAAAGCGGCGATTTGCTTCAAGTTCACATATGCATTATCGAGTGCGACATATAACATCAATGCTTCTATGTGTACTGACGCTAAGAGTATTTATAGCCCGTATAATAAAAAGAAATAAATCAGTGCTCATATTTGTACAAGAAAAATGTGAAACAGATATGAAACAAAAAAAATTTACACAAAAAAATAAGGAACAGTATTTGCAAATACAGCAGTATGTATGCACAATCATATAGTATTTACTCCCCTCCCCACCGCCCCCACCCCCCCCCCCACCCCCCCCCCCCCCCCCCCCCCCCCCCCCCCCCCCCCCCCCCCCCCCCCCCCCCCCCCCCCCAATAAAGTAGTTTTAATTCAGTAGACAGTCGCATCATCAGTGTGATCAGTTACTTAGCAAAAGCTGTAATGCGGCATGTTACAGAATTACATTTCACCACTGGTGGCATCTGGTACTAGCCTGTCAATAGGGGCAGATAAGGTTTTGTTGCGGAAATTACCGTAGATAAGGCAGTTTCTTTATATGAAAACACCCTATGCCAGTTGGCCGCTATGCGATAGTCCACTGTAGTTTAAGCGGAATGTACAAATATATAAAGCAGGCCACAATTCCCACAGACGTGTACAAAAGCATAATTAATATAGAATATGTTTACAATAATTGTCAACAATTAACATGCCCTTGTCGTTCCCCGGGGGGCTGGTCTAAGGAGGCAAAGAAAGAATACGACTATTGTTGTTCCAAGCATGTCGTATGAGGCAACAAACAGGAGATAGTGTATGTGGCTGGCAACTTCATCATGTGTAACAAAGACAACTGGTGGAGTAACCACTGCTGCATGAGCACATGAATGCTTCGCAGCAGGCTTCCTGCAAGGGGAGGGAGTGGCTGCAGTGGCAGCTCCATATGGAGCATAAAGGGAAATGAATGATGATGAAAAATCGAACGTCGAGGACGGTTAGATAATGTAATACTTAAAGTAATAGATAATGTAATACTTCAAGTAATAGATAATGTAATACTTCAAGTAATAGATAATGTAATACTTCAAGTAATAGATAATGTAATACTTCAAGTAATAGATAATGTAATACTTCAAGTAACAGATAATGTAATACTTCAAGTAACAGATAATGTAATACTTCAAGTAATAGATAATGTAATACTTCAAGTAATAGATAATGTAATACTTCAAGTAATAGATAATGTAATACTTCAAGTATTGTACAAACAATTACAAATATAATGTGATATACAAAGCTAGCCAATATAATTATGAACATTCGTGGTTTTTACCCGTCACATGTAGGTATAAGAAGTGGGAGAATGCTGCAGTAAGACTTGGTGAAGGGTGTGTTAATATAAAAATATATAGAAAAAGGTAATGCGTCGGACTAGGACAAAAGACAAAGAAAATTGCCAACGTTGCAGCCACAAGGCCTTCATCATGGAAAGGAATGGAAAGCGACAGCTTAGAAAGAAATATGAGAAATTAATATTTTTTAATGAAAATAATAAACAAAAGTATATAACCCGGTCGGATTAAGTATTTAATCTTTATATTTATTTGCCTCGCCATCTTTCCTTTTTGTCCTAGTAAGATGCATTACTTATTATTATTTTTTAAATCTCCACACTCTTCTCATGTGTACATTTCTTAACCTTTCTACCCCAGAGCCGTATGGTGCGCCTAGATATGGTACATGCATCTCCCAAAAGCCACTTTGATTATAGTCAGATTTTTTTCACGTCTGCACTTTACACGATGGCTAACAAACTTAAATGTTGCATATAAGACTTTCATAGCGTGAAAATAATCTTCGGGTAATTTACAACGATCTTCATATACATGTACAATGAAGTATTTTCCGACACCTTTAAATGTTTACTGCTTGTGTTAATAACATCGCCAGTGGGGGAAAAAAGTGGCACCCATTTTGGTCCCCTGGGTAAATCCTAATAAAACTGTCTGGGGCAGAAGGAGTTTTAAAGTGAAACATTCATAGTTTATTTGTGATAACAGATTGATTACAAGCTATAACAAGGGCTGTGTTTGCCAGAAACGAGTGAAGGAACGAAATTTAATTTTCGAGAACATAAGTAAAGTGCTGACGACTGGACACACCAAGTAAATGAAAAAAGTGGTACAATGCATGATGAAAGGTCCACGGTGACAACAGTCCAGATTCACAACATCCAGGTAAGGAACAGTGTGCAGCTATAAGCACGTGTATCAAGTATGTCTACCTGACGAGGTCACTACGATTTGCGGCCGTTCGTGTTGCAGATGAAGCTCTGATGAAGATTCAACTTTAACAGACGGGAACACCTCATCTGGACTGGTCCTGCAAGACTTGACTATTTCCTCCTCCTTGATGGACTGCACCGAACGTTGATCAGAATCTGACCATGAGTGAAAGGTTAAGGTCATGTTACCAACATCAGCAGTCGCTTTCGGGTTGGTTCTCTCTGACTGTTATCAACATTTTTAGTTTACACTTAACTACTATAGAAGCTGTCTTTTGTGACGCGCTGCTAAGATCTGATACCTCTTCCTTTGTGCAAGTTTAACAATTTCGAACTAGTTTATAGTATTTACCCCCCCCCCCCCCCCCCCCTTTTTTTTTCCCTAAAAAAAAAAAACCGGGAGGCACCAAATGAGTTTAGTTAGGGCACCAATTAGCGTTAGGGCACCAATTAGCATTAGGGCACCAATTAGCCTGGCACTGGTCATGGATATCACATGGATATTACTTGAACACACAAAAACTGCTTGACTCAGATCTATAAAACAAACACAGTTGGTTACTTCTAACCATTTTAAAACATGAATAAAATGTATTCAAGTATAATATCACAGCAAGACAATAACCAGTACAGAAGAGAATCATATTTCATAAACAAAGTTTTTTTTAAAATCCCATAATGTAACTGAGAACCCGTAACTGCTGTAACCAAAAGTATTAAATAAACTAGTAAGAACAAATCAAGACACTGAATTATTACGTGTGAAGAACACTGGGGCCCTTGTAAAGCTAACATGCTAAACTGTAACGCATTAAAGCAACATGAAATATCAGCAATATGTGTATGTGTGTACAGCTATTAAGAATAAAGAAACATAGAAATCACGTGTGGGATGACTGTCAAATTTAAAAGAAGGGGTAAAAAGAAAAAAAAATAACAAAAACAACACCAATAGCAAAGATGAAAACAAAATTTGACCAAAGAGAATCAAAACATGCAATGTGCTAGGAGAGGATTTAGTGAATAAAAGTTTCAGAGGTGAATAATATAAGGCTGTCAATGGAACGGGAACCCTCATCTTGTCAAATAAATTGTTAAAAAAATTACGACTGTAAGTGCATGTGCATGTACTTGGACATAAGCTTCCTCAAGGGGGGGCTCTCGGCAGTGATGGATCCACGCTCCATCAGGGGCAAAAATAAAAGTGATAACGATGATGATTCGTTCATTTAGCGAGTGTCTAAGGCAAAAGAAAATTATTACCAGAACTAGATAGACTCACTACGTCACACGGAGATTAGTGTACACTACACATATCAGTACACAGCGCTATGGTGAATGACAGCTGTCACTGTAGCAGGGCAATACAGTGTGATCATAGTAACAATAAGCATTTTCCCGTCATAACAAGTTTACCACACGGGAACATCATGCTGTATGTAACCAACACATTTTATCACAACGAAAAAAATCCACGCTAGGGCGATAATGGCTTACACATATTCAATATCACACCGTGACAACAACAGTTTACTAATACTGAGTACCAAGCTGCGGTCATGATATTTTAAATAATTAAATGGTAGGTACTCGAAAGAAAGAAAGAAGAAGGAAAGAGAAAGAAAGAAAGCACCACAGAACAGAACAGTCACTTCCGGGTTTTCAAACCAGGGAGCACCCAAAAGGCGCACTCGCCTCGTTGCCAGAGTGAAGCGCTGGACACAACCAACCACAAGTAAAAATATAGTTAGTCCCGTAGCAGATACCACCAAGGGGGGGGGGGGGAAGAGAAAGGTGGTGCAGTGTAAGATACTTCACTATACCCTGTACAGCTTTATGAGATGTAAGATACTTCACTATACCCTGTACAGCTTTATGAGATGTAAGATACTTCACTATACCCTGTACAGCTTTATGAGATGTAAGATACTTCACTATACCCTGTACAGCTTTATGAGATGTAAGATACTTCACTATACCCTGTACAGCTTTATGAGATGTAAGATACTTCACTATACCCTGTACAGCTTTATGAGATGTAAGATACTTCACTATACCCTGTACAGCTTTATGAGATGTAAGATACTTCACTATACCCTGTACAGCTTTATGAGATGTAAGATACTTCACTATACCCTGTACAGCTTTATGAGATGTAAGATACTTCACTATACCTAGTACAGCTTTATGAGATGGAATGACCAGTTCCCTTCTTCACTGTCTTTGCCTTCCCTAACTCATGACAGAGTCAGGTATCATTTACAGCTGGGTAGATTGGCGCCTGACGCTACTAAGTTTTGAACATGGACCCTGGTAACTCGGCCGCAATAGGCAAACATTCTAATTCCTCTACTACTACTACGCTCATGGTCGACTAAGCACCCCGAAAAATCATTATCACAACACTACACGTAACTATGGATATACAGTGTAACAAAATGTTACCATAATACAGTATCACATACGGTACTATGATGCTGAACTTAAGAACACTCCGCAGGAACTACAGTAGTACCAGGTTTATAGGCATTACGTCGTAATAACAGGTTTACGGACCTCGTTGTAAGCAATGATGGCCGTAAGTCAACATGAAGCAGATAAAATGGATCCACGCCTCATACTCACATCACGTGTACTCAAGCGGTAAAGATAGTCCAATAGCGGCTTTTTCGTAGGGGAGTGAAATGTTAGAGATCTCACTATGCTAGCTCCAGCTTAATGAGATGGGGTGATCAATTCCTTTCCTTACCGCCTTCGCTTTTTCCCTAACTCAAGAGCAGAGTCAGGTGACTATTTATGGTTGTGTAGACTGGCGCATGCGGTAGACCAGAAAGAAGGTCAGACTGGATAGTTAGCTGAATACTAATGAATACAAGTTGTAGTAAGTATATTGTGGCAGACGGCTGAATGGCCTCGAGATATAGCGATTAGTCGTGATGCTAAATAAGTAGTCGTGGATCAAAACAGGTGGTTGTCAATGATGGCGAGGACGGATAGTTGTGGGGAGAGGGACAGCTATCCGTTTTAAAAAAAAAACACATCTAAAGCTTTACGACGTGACAGCCGGCGAGATGGGGCGGTGCATTAATATCTATCCTCCCCACTGTCTTGCTGGTTAGATTTTTTTTAGTCCAAGGCTAGCAGTCACTCCTGAACACAACCCGAATGAACTCAAGGGGAAAACACCGTTGTATTGTCTCGTGTACTATCATGAATCGAAGCAACTTCTAATCAAAAGAGAACGACGTTATAAACAGTACTGGTGGCAGGAAGCTGTGGAGAGACATGCTCACCTACGCAGACAGGCATGGTACTAAAAGAAGCAAGTAAACTGAAATTATTTTTCCTTACGCCTTTCCCAGACAGTGTGCAGGATATAAAGGCTAGACAGATAATGAACTGGAAAATGAGTTTTAGAAGGGATGTTTATTACAACAGTTTTATGTGGTATGTAATCGACATCGCCGCACTTCGGAAAAACCCAAAGGTGCCCAGTCTCCCCCTCAGCAATGCTTATTGTTCCTATAGCGCGCTGGTTGTATACACGTCTGATCAATCCTCTTATAAGTCAGTCTCTGCTAGTCTTACGTTTGACGCCACATTCCAGCAATCTTAACCCAATTGATTCATTAACATGAATACAATACCTGGGCAGGATAAATATACGAAAGAATACAAACAGGACGAGGGTGTTAGAAAGAAAATATGTTTAAAAGAAACAATAAAACATGAGTCAATGTTTGACAACAACAGCTGGAAGAATAAGCTTTTGAAGAAAGTTCTTATGCCATAGATGAGACCAGTAGGCAACCACGGAACAAGCGCAATGGACATAAAAGTGAACTTTAATTACCAGATAGTTTTGGTTGCAAATGGAGATTACCAGATAGTTTTAGTTGGAACTAGAGATCACCATATAGTTTTGGTTGGAACTAGATAGTTTTGTTGGTTGGAACTAGAGATTACGAGACAGTTTTGGTTGGAACTATAGATTACCATATAGTTTTGGTTGGAACTGGAGATTACCAGATAGTTTTGGTTGGAACTAGAGATTACCATGTAGTTTTGGTTGGAACTGGAGATTACCAGATAGTTCTGGTTGGAACTAGAGATTACCAGATAGTTCTGGTTGGAACTGGGCATTACCAGATAGTTTTGGTTGGAATTGGATATTACCAGATAGTTTTGGTTGGAAATGGAGATCACCAGATAATTTTGGTTGGAAATGGAGATTACCAGATAGTTTTGTTGGTTGGAAATGGAGATTACCACTTTTGAAAAAGGAAAATCAGCAGGCGTGGACAACATAAAAATTGAAATGATAGAAGCCCTGGAGAGCTTTGGTATAGATACAATCACAGATCTGTGCAACGATATAAACAATACCGGATATATACCACGTGACATGAAGACATCAGTCTTTATAACATTGCCCAAGAAACCTAACGCATCAGAATGTTCAGACTTCAGAACTAATCAGATTGATAAGTCACGAAATTAAAATACTGCTCAAAATCATACAGGACAGAATAAAACGTAAAGTAGACAACGATGTCCAAGAAGAGCAGTTTGGTTTTAGACGGAACAAGAGAAGCAATATTTTGCCTAAGAATATTAGCAGAAAAATATATAGGGAGGCCCAGAAAAGGATGTAAATGTGCTTCATTGACTATATGAAGGCTTTTGACAGAGTCCATCACGAGAAAATAATTGAATGCCTCGAAGACATCGGTATTGATGGAAAAGACATAAGAATACCCAGTAACCTTTATTGGTAGCAAACTGCTATAGTAAGATCTGGCAGGAATTACCATATACAGACATAAAAAAGAAGTGTGAGACAGATGGGTGGACGAAGTGAAATCAGCAGCACTTTTCACATATGATATTAAAACACGCTAACAATCATGTATAAGCAAAACAACGCTGCCCTACTTTGGAATCCCCCAGGATAACAGATATTAAAATAATAATAACAACAACATTAACAATAACAATACAATACAGGAAACCCCCCATAAATGCACAAGACAAGAAGAAAAGAACTGACAGAAAATACTCGGTCTGAGAACACACACCAACAAATGTAGCATGCTGCTTAGGGAAGAATTGTTTCTTCCTCGTTCGTCCTGAAAAGGACGTTGGTTGCGTTGTGCTTGTTTACAGCGAAGCAGCGGTATTTGCGCCTTTCGGCCGACACATCCGACTTCCGCACGGCATTTTTTGGGACCGGGTTAGCCTTCCCTCTTCGATCCCTACCCTCTCAGCCAGACTGCAGTGATGCAGCCTGTTTCCAGGACCACCACTTGGAGGTGGAGTAGGGTCTTGGTCAGCTCTGGTTCGCTGACCCTGACGCAAGCAGTCAAGCTATGGGTCATTCTCTATTGTTGCGTCTTTGGGTCCCGGGAAGAATGGTTTAAAAGAGATCACTTTCTTTTTCCTTCCTGTCCTGTTTTGCTCATTACAGAGCATGAGATCAACCCTGCAGTAGCCCTCTTGCAGGAAGCCTGCACCAAAGTGCTTATGTCCTGTCGCACTGACAGTTTCTATAGCTATTCATGTTGCATGGTGGGATTGTCCTGATCCTATTCTTTATCTTATCACAGACCAATGGGAACCACGTGAGCTCACGCTGAATGTATGTTCTAGCCACAGATTTCAAAGACGAAGATGGTAATTCTAACATGATTTTGTGAACACTGCATCTACGCAGAAACTTACGTTACTCACCCCAGCGATGTAGAACAGCTTCTTTGAAAGGTAACCACAACTCGAAGTACATCCTCACAACAGTACAGTACGACATGTATGCAGCAGCAGCTATATCCACGTGACGGGTCATCAACACAATGAACGTGAGGTCACGCATCACTTCACAACCATCATCTACTTTTTCTCATATCCTGGCGGTTCCCAGGTAAAAACGCACCTAATGCACCAGATTAATAACCCTCTAACAAAATATCAAATTTCAACACGACATGTCGCGGTGTTTATTGCGGTATCAACAAACAATCACACAGCAAATAAGAACCTTGGCTAAATACGTTTACATGAAACAAAATCATAAATAAAGGGCACGAAATAAACAACACCGTATTATTATAATTTCCCGTCTAAAGAATTCTTTCCTGCGAGGTTAGACTCTAAACATGTGCGCTGGTGAGTCTGTGTGGGGTGAAGAAGTTCAAGACTAAATTATATCAGACTTAACCAATGAGTTTAGCGTTGTTACACGGCTCCCACTGTCTCAAGTTTTCAAACATATGTACGAGTATTATGCAAGTAAATACACTTACTTCCCCGATGCACAGGGCGATTACTATATTTCTTTATGCTAAAATTGTGCGCCCAGGGTGATAATTGTATTTCTTTGTGCTAAAAATATGCGCCCTATGCGAAGTAGGTCTCCCACATTTTCTGCAATAAATAAATAATACACACCTAAAGGTATTTTTCAGGCATTCGTGAGAGATAAAGAAACAGAAAACCAGACAACAGAAAAACAATGGAAGTGATTTGCTTACCGAAGAATCGAACCCAGGACCTTCCGAACTTATAACACGGCCTCATGGGAGTGAACTGTGACTATCCTCCCTGCTGCTGGGTTCGAGTCTCCGGTAAGCCTATCACTTCCATTGTTTTTCTGGTGCCTAGTTTCTACTTCTTTATTTCTCACAAGTGCCTGAAAACATACCTTTATGTGTGTTATTTATTTACTGTTTACATGCCTCGGGTTTCCCCTCTTTATTTATTTAAACATCGTCTACAAACTTTACTTTCATTTTCAGACGGACGCCCTTACATGTCACTTTTCATAACAGCTAATGACATGATCCTATACAATACGCCCGAGTGTTACCAAGGCCAGAATATGGAGCTAAGAACAGTAACACAGTTACCTACCACGCACGCCGTAATAGGCGTCTAAGGAGGGTTGGGTATGAAACTGAGTACTTCACGCTGAAGAAACTAAAAGTTAAAATGGCTTCACCAACATGTCAAATATCCCTCCATGAATCCACCTCGTTTTCTATGTTTAAAAATGGGCACTCGATTTGAAAAATCTTGGTTTGGTGTGCTAAACCCAGCCCTCTTTCTAGCAGCGGATTCTAAACATTATTTCACGTGATAAAACCCCCTGACCCTGTAAGATATACCACTGTGTCGTTAACATAGTCTGGGTTACAGACACACACGATCAATGTTATCATGAAATAAGGACTCACGTACACTATCTAAAATTAGAGCAAGCAACCCGTCAAAACATGATTTGGGGGGGGGAGGGGGGGGGGGAGATAATTAGGTCGTGCTATGTCTACAGCATGCCCCGATGACAGCACTAATTCTACAGTGGTACTTTCATAGCTTCCCATTCCATTTTGACTTGACTGGATCCTTGTAGTCCAACGTACCTCAATTTACAAAGATCCACGAAAAAATTGAAACGCATGCGCGCTCTTTTAAATGGGTGTTTAATTTTGCTTTCAGGGTGCCATGCGCGCCTTTTCGGTATTTTCATGAAAAGCCAGGCATGATTTTTGTCCTTGTTCGTTACAAGACGTTTCATTAAGACTATTAGTAGAATGGGGATTCTTGTAAGTATAACTCGCCTTCTTTTAATGTTTCTTCTTCGTACACTCTCAGACGGCATCTACTTGAATATTTTCAAAGAAAGCAGACGTCAGTTTGAGGCTGTTTGCATCTCTGTATTTTTTTTTCCCAGGAATCGTACTGTCGACGGACATATATGCTTTCTCTGTTGCTCATATGTTGATCATCTTTCTCTGTTGCTCATATGTTGATCATCTTTCTCTGTTGCTCATATGTTGATCATCTTTCTCTGTTGCTCATATGTTGATTATCTCTCTGTTGCTCATATGTTGATTATCTCTCTGTTGCTCATATGTTGATCATCTTTCTCTGTTGCTCATATGTTGATCATCTTTCTCTGTTGCTCATATGTTGATTATCTCTCTGTTGCTCATATGTTGATCATCTTTCTCTGTTGCTCATATGTTGATCATCTTTCTCTGTTGCTCATATGTTGATCATCTTTCTCTGTTGCTCATATGTTGATCATCTTTGTGCAGATGTTCAGTAGTAATTTTATCCTATTTTCTTTTCTAGTGTCATATTTTACGAAGGATACCGACACACTCTAGACATCATCCAATATATGATGTAGGAGGTAGAATTATGAAACTCCGCCAACTTTATTTGTTAGAAAGTCTAAGATAATTGGCATCCGAAGGGAAACAAAAAAGCCACACACGGACACGAAGATGGGCGGTGTTTCTCACCTTTGTACACTTGTGTTATCTCCCCTGGCTTATTCTACGTATTCAAGCTACTGTTGTACAACTATGAACTGCTCCCAACTATCGGAACATATTTACTAATTTATATCACATGCTTATCGTTTTCCTTAATAACACAAACATATTTTCCATTCAGGTTATGTATCCTAAGAAATATAACTCAAAAGACAGCGTAATAATCACACACACAAATGCACGTTACTAAAGACCGTGCGAGCACTCATGTGATTCCAACAAGCTGAGTGTTAAAAAGAAAAAGGATATGACACACCTTACAGGCCGCAACAGCTGTGAAGACACAATCCAATCGATGTGCCGACTTCTCCAAGCTTAAGCCAACTAAACCTATACAGGTAATCGTTACCCGAAGCGTATTCGTTACCATCTATTTACGCTCAATACATAGACGCTAGATTATGACAGTAAGATCAGCTTACAGGATACATGTTTACAGCCGTGGCAATAGCTAAACAAAAGCCCATATTCTTACATTGTGGACGCTATATTTATCATAACAATACCCACGCGGAGACTAGGGTACAACAGACTAGGAACACAGGTCGTATATCAAGGACAGAACAACTACAAGAGTCTGTGGCTGTTAAAGTTTAGAACGGAACGCCAGCTTCATTCCTGCTATATTGGCTTTGTGCGGTAATGTGCGATGACCGCATGAACCGGATGTTGTCGACATGACCCGTTAACTGCCAGACGTTCTTAGACCGTTGATGCTGGGTGACAGTTCAGCTGGGAACAGACGTTCCTTATCATGTTTGTAATCGTGTACCTATTCGTCTTGTCTGTCAACATGTGTGTTCTATTTGAGTTAATAAATGGTCGTTCTTATTACAACGCCTTATTTATTGTGCCGTGAATGGAATGCACAACACTGACAACAAGGTACACACACACACACAACACTGGCGACGAGGATAACGAACTGCTGTGGGAATATTTCGTCACGAAATCCTAATCTACGTAAGTGTTCATACACACAAGCTTCTAGTAACAAGAACGTTGTAGCACGGACATTTTCCAGGTTGCAGTATTTTATCCTTATGTTCACATTTTCCCCGCCAATTCAAGCTTCACTGTTTCAAAGTTAATACTGGTTCTCCATATTAAGCAATTTCACAGTATGGCAGAGCAAGCATCAGAAATGACCCTGTTGCTTAAAATGTTCATGGAACAAATGAAACAGCAAAGTGAAGACCAAAGAAAAATATTGGATCTCCTGTTGCAGAGGCAAACCACTAGCAGCAGCTCAGATGGAGCATTGGCACCACATTCTACACCAATCAAAGAACATATTCCTGCATTCCCTGAATTTAAGCTAGAACAGGATAAATGGGACATTTATCTTAAACGACTAAATCATCATTTTGATGCTCATCAGCAAACAGATGACCTGATAAAAAGGCACTATTTCCTTTCTTGGATTGGCTCATCTTTATATCAGCTAACGCAGAAGATATGTGGAACAGAAGATCTATCCAAATTTACATTCACAGAATTGACATCTAAGCTGACAATACACTTCCGACATTCAACACATCTGATCATTGCTCGTCATAAATTTTGGCAATCCAGGAAGAAACCAGATCAGTCATATGCACAGTGGATTGCTGAACTTCGTGGTCTATCGACTGACTGTAGATTTTTATGCCCAAAGAACGGTTGTGGACAGTCACTAGTAGAAGAACATATTAGAGACATGGTTCTTCAATTCACGCCGCATGAATTTATAAGAAGATCTGCATTGTCAGAAGAAAATCCATCCCTTGAGAAGATAGCTCAGATAGCAGCATTATATGAAACAACTTTGGCTGCAAGTGAAACTTTAAGAGGAGATGAGAAACCTGTATCTTCAGACATTAATGTTATGAAACCTTTTTATAAACAAAAGCGTGCCATGTCATTGGATAGAAAAGCTACAGACAGAAGCAAGTCACAGAGCTTGAGATTAAACAAACTGAAGTCTTGTCCTTCATGTCATAGCAAACACGAACGATCAGATTGCAAGTACAGACAGTCTCGATGCAATCTTTGTGGAAAAATTGGACACATTTCATCCGTCTGTGCTTCAGTGAAAACTACAGGCACTACACATGTAAACAACTCACGTCGTAGTGCTAGTCTAGACAAGTTTACTAGTAGGTCAAGGAAGGGTCAGTCTGAAGACGCAAACACTGTCAGCATTGAAGAACAGAAGAATAAATTTTACATCAATGTTCTGGTGAATAACCACCCAGTGAAATTTCTGCTTGACACAGGATGCACTTGTGGCATGGTAGGCTTGAAGGGTTATGAGCAGATAGGTATGCCAAGATTACAGCCCGTTAACTCACAAGTCAAGGGTTATGGCGCTGTGAACATACCACTGAAGGGTTGGACAAACGTAGAAGTGAGATTAGGAGATAAAGTTCGAACACTTCGATTATTGGTGGCTGATACACAAGAAGGCATGAATCTGTTTGGCGCCCCGTGGTTCAAGGCATTTGGTTTTAAAATCACAGAGGACAATAGTCTGCCACCTGAAATTGTCAATATGGTGGAACCTGTCCATGCATCAGAAGCATTATCTAAGGTGAACCATCTTTGTTCTAGATTTCCTAAGGTATTTTCAGATGGACTAGGCACATGCAAGACTTTTAAGGCACATTTACAGCTACGTCAAGGGGCAATCCCAAGGTTCCACAAGCCTAGACCAGTTCCTTTTGCTCAGAAGGATGCAGTAAAGAAAGAAATACAAAGATTGGAGGAGCTTGGTATCATTAAACCAATTCAGACAAGCAATTGGGCTGCACCGATAGTGGTAGTTCCAAAGTCTAACGGCACTGTTCGAATCTGTGGAGACTTTAAAGTTACTATCAATTCCCATCTTCAAGTTGAACAGTATCCTTTACCAAGACCAGAAGAGTTATTTCATAAACTTCAAAATGGAAAAAAGTTTTCCAAATTAGATCTGTCTGATGCTTACCTTCAAATTGAACTGGATGAAGAATCTAAGAATCTAGCTGTTATCAATACGCAGCATGGACTGTACCAGTACCAAAGACTTGCATTTGGCATCTCGAGCGCTCCTGCTATTTTTCAGCGCTTTATAGAACAGATAACCACAGATCTCAATGGTTGTGCTAACTATCTGGACGATATCATCATAACAGGAAGGTCAGATGATGAACATTTGCAAACACTTGAAGAACTTTTCACGCGGTTAGAACAGCATGGACTTCAGTGTAATTGGTCCAAATGTGAATTCTTCAAATCTGAGGTTGAGTACCTAGGTAACATTATTTCTGATGAAGGAATACGACCATCAGACTCTGGCATCGAAGCTATCAAACAGCTACCCCGCCCAGAAAACTTAACACAACTCCAGTCCTTCTTGGGAAAAATAAATTATTATCATAAGTACATTGATAATTATTCAGAACTTTCTGCTTCACTAAATAAGTTAAGAAAGAAGGACACGCCATTTTTCTGGTCCACAGATCAGGAAAGAGCTTTTCAAGCTCTTAAGAAAGCTATCATAACTGCAACTAGATTGGTACATTTTGATCCAAACCTGCCTATTATACTTGCAACAGACGCATCTTCATATGGAATAGGAGCAGTGTTATCACATCGTTACCAAGATGGTTCTGAGAGACCAATAGCTTTTGCTTCCAAGACCATGAGCGAAGCAGAAAAAAAAACTATAGCCAAATTGAAAAGGAAGGCTTGTCAATAATTTTTGGAGTACGGAAATTTCACCAGTATCTCTATGGCCTGACAAAACCTTTTGAATTGCAGACAGACCACAAGCCTCTTTTGTCTATTTTCTCGCCTGATCACAAATTGCCTGTGTTATCCATGCAGCGATTGCAGCGATGGGCCATTCTATTGATGTCATACAACTTTGTCATCAAACATAGGCCAACAACGAAACATGCTAATGCGGACGCGCTGTCAAGATTACCTATGGGACCAGATCCTGCATTTGACAAGTCTGAAGCATCATGCTATAATGTCAGCATGGAAAATGATGATGCCATAGCTGATATTCCGCTGGACTCTGCTTTGGTAGAATCTGAAACTGCTAAAGATAAGATTCTTCATAAAGTCAAACATTTTGTGCTCAGTGGGTGGCCAGAATCACTGTCACAAAATAACAGCGACGTAAAACCTTATTTTGATAGGCGCTTTAATTTATCAATTCACAAAGGCATTCTGTTATGGCAGGCTGAGTCTAACCGAGTGATTGTACCCACTTCTCTTCGTGAAAAAGTCCTTCATTTACTACATCAAGGACACTTCGGCATAATCCGAATGAAACAACTGGCTCGACGGCATTGTTGGTGGCCCACCATTAACAAGGACATACAATCGTTATCAGTAAACTGTAATGCATGTAGAGCAAACCAGAGTAAACCGCATCAACATTATCAGTCATGGCCAATAGCTGAAAGTCCGTGGGAGAGAATCCACATCGATTTCGCAGGTCCTTTTATGGATGAACAATGGCTGGTAGTTGTCGATGCATATTCTAAATATCCATATATTGTTGCGATGAATTCCTTGACAACTGAGGCAACAATAAAAGCTCTAGCTAAGATCTTCCTTCATGAAGGTTTTCCTGGCACAATTGTTTCAGATAATGGAACACAGTTTACTTCGGTCAAGTTTCAACAATTCTGTTCACTACATGGAATTGAGCATCTCATGACGGCTCCATTTCATCCAGCTTTAAATGGAGAGGCAGAACGCTTTGTCCGCACCTTCAAAACCTCAATGGCAAAGATTTGCTGGGGAGGGAAAACACGACATCGAGCTCTGGATGAACTACTGTTCGCTTACAGGACAACACCAAATTCTTTGACTGGCAAGTCCCCTGCCGAGTTGTTACATGGCCGTCAGCCAAGAACACAATTGTCATTGCTAATGCCTCAGCAAGAACGAAGACGTGAAACAGCTGGAGTTAAAGGATCAAGATTCAGAATTGGAGACCCTGTGTGGGTAAGGAACTATTCCTCGAAAGGTGATCCTTGGGTGCATGGTCACATTATAAGAACTATCGGTCGTATGATGTATACAGTTCATCTAAGTAACAACGTGAATGTACGGAAGCATCAGAACCAGTTAAGACCGGGAAGTCTCATGAAGATCAGACCACCCTCCGACGATAGCTATGATGACTTTTTACTCAACAAAGCCATCATGGATCAAGTTACCAAGGCAGCACCTGATCTACAGCTTGACGCCCCAGAGCCTGTTATAGAAGACAGAAGTGTGGTGGATGCTGCAGTACCTCCACGAAGATCTCAAAGACAACGAAAACCAGTTGTCAGATTCGATCCTAGCTCTTAATTGCTGGGGAGGAACTGTTAAAGTTTAGAACGGAACGCCAGCTTCATTCCTGCTATATTGGCTTTGTGCGGTAATGTGCGATGACCGCATGAACCGGATGTTGTCGACATGACCCGTTAACTGCCAGACGTTCTTAGACCGTTGATGCTGGGTGACAGTTCAGCTGGGAACAGACGTTCCTTATCATGTTTGTAATCGTGTACCTATTCGTCTTGTCTGTCAACATGTGTGTTCTGTTTGAGTTAATAAATGGTCGTTCTTTATACAACGCCTTATTTATTGTGCTGTGAATGGAATGCACAACACTGACAACAAGGTACACACACACACACAACAGTGGCCCAATGAAAGATAATAATACCAAACTATTGGAGAATATGAGCAAACAACAAAATAAATATATCACCTATAGAGTTCATCGCCAGTAATAGGAACTATTCGGCGTGTTACAATACGAGGTAATCTGATCCTTAGATGAGATTCCCCTCCTCAGATCGTTCGTTTGGTTCGTTCTTTTGTCTACTGTGTTGCTGTTATACCCTGTTCAACCTGAAAGTTGGTTATAATTGGGGTATATATTGCGTTTAGTTTCTTCGGTGCTAGCCGGTTGTTAGTCCTGAAAAGCTCTCCACATGTAAGCCTACCTTGCCGTGGTTGGAGAGCTTGAGCGCCTCAATGATCCCGGGAGCTATGCCGGCGGGAGTTTTACTCCTGGCAGGGTCACCCAAGCCGGACAGGTCCTGGGTGAGGGGCCAGACTAAATGGGCTGAGGAGTGGGTGGAACCCTATAGGTGTAGATGCAGAACCCACCGGCGAGTGGTACATGCTCTGGTCTGCACCAATCCACCCCCACTTCATGGGTTAAATGCTTTCTTGCCTCATTCTTCACTGTTTGTCGTCTATCACGCCCATGGCGACCGTTGCCTCAATTGGCTGTGTGTGGTGTACCCGGAAACGGGGCCTCCCAGTACTGAGGCAAAGTTAAGTCCCCGATGTCACTTATCGGTGCAGAATTGAGAGAGATGGCTGAGCATCACAATCCCTCCTGTGTTGCAGCATGATGAGAACCCAGCATTGCACACTGAGCTTGGGGGGATCACTTGGGCACCAGACTTAATACTGGCTCTTGACTGGATGGCCGCATGCAGGAGATTTCTACAATGGAGGGTTGGCAGGTGGTGGGTATCGGGAAGTGGCTCTGTGCAGGACGTGAGGATTCCTTGGGAGAGCCCAGAACCAGAGCACAGCATTGTGCAAGCTCTGCATAGTTGGAGAGCCCCCTGGATGACGGGGAATGCACAGTGTGCTACCCCACCTATCCCCAACTGCTAACTTAGAACCAGAAGTGGGGTCCTCTGTATGCGTGCCAGGCCAGGATAAAATGCCTGGGAAAGAGACTGGAGCTCAGAACTCCCTAACTCAAAGTTGCAGGATGGCAGAAAAGCCACGGGAAAGACAGGGCTATTTTGAAGATAACGCAACCATATTTTCACCATACGAGCTCGGACGCCGCCTCGGTAAACAAGGTCCGCGCAGAGCAGTGACACCCCCAGGCTGCTTGCGAATAGTCTACTACTGGGAACATAAACAGATTAGGGATGAGCCCACTCTCCCGTTGAACAGGTGCTAAAGTCGTAGATACTGGGCCAGAAGGCGCACCGGAAACCACAGTATCATGCAACTCGCTTTTTTTTTTTCTATGGAGAGTACACCGTCAAATAAATCTCGTTCTGGTGCTCGCCCTGTGGAGCTCCACCAGGCAGGTGCAGTGCCGGGCTCTGAGCCTCGACAGAGCCCACCCTCAGCTACTGGAGGACCCTCTAGACCGTCTTGTGGAGTCAACAGACGGCGGAGGAGAACTACTGACCAAAACAAAACAGAAAAAGAGAAACCCAGAGTGCCACTTGTCATGATGCACTGGATGCAGAGGGAGTGAACAGCAAGCAGGCTGGATACAGCAAAAAGACAGAGCTGGAAAACATCTTGTATGAGAAGCAAGTCAGTGTTTGCTGTATCCAAGAGACTCACTTGAAAGCAGATCAAACCTTTAAAATAAGGGGATATCAATGCTTCAGATCCGACAGACAAGATAGACGAAAAGGAGGAGTACTTACTCTTGTAAGGAATAACATTCCTGCACACGAAAGGAAAACCTTCATGGATGGAGCAGAATATCAGCTGCTGCAGATAAAGGTAGACAAGATGGAAATAGAACTCCTGAACTATTACTGTCCGAACAACAAACCCCTGAGTCTCAGCTCTATACAGGTACCAGCCACCAACTTTATAGCAGTTGGAGACTTTAATAGCCACTCCCAGAGCTGGGGCTATAACCATCTGATCACAGAGGTGAAGAGGTTGAAACTTGGCAAGATGATCACTCCCTAATCCTAGTCAATAATGCCACAGATACTCCTACCTTCTACTCCAGAGGATGGCACACAACCTCAACACCAGATCTTGCCTTCTCCACACCAGATATAGCTGGATCTATTAGTAGAGAAGTAGGAGACCAACTAGGGGGAAGCGACCATCGCCCAATCTTTCTTACTGTCCAGAGTGCAACTCTCAGTACAGGCCCAGCCATTACAAGATGGAACTACAAAAAAGCCAACTGGGGTTTATTCAGGCATCAGGTGAACACCCTGCTGTCTACCCTCAAGGTACAGAACAGAGACGTTGATGAAGTGGTGAAGGACTTCAACGGATGCATGCTGCGGGCTGCAAAAGAAACCATTCCCAAAGGATGCCGGCGTAACTACATACCATACTGGTCCAGCACACTCCAAGAGCGTCAGGAAGCTATGGACAAGGCTAGAAAGGACGCAGAGTCTCAGCCTTCACTTGAAACTCACAACAAATGGAAAAAGGCTGTAGCAGAGTTTCAGAGAACAAAGCTAGAAGAAAAGCGGAAAAGCTGGAGAACTAAAACGGCATCGCTGAACCTTGAGAAAGACGGCAGGAAACTTTGGAGATTAGTCAAGTCTCTAAATGAAGAGCATTCCTCACCAAGGCAGACTATCACATTGGATGAAGGTGGCAAACTTTTCAGAGGAAAACAAGCTGCAGACTTGTTTGCTAGAAGATACAGTTCAGAAAGAACTTACCCATTAACATAGACCATCAGAGAGAGATAAGAAAAGAAATACTGGCAACCATGGGACAGACAGATACTCCTGCCCCAATGAGGGAACCCATCACACTAGGAGAACTACAGAAGGCTATTTCCAAGCTTAAGTTTCAAAAGTCACCCGGCCCAGACAAAATCAGCAACGAAATGCTAGTAAATCTGAGCTCAGCAGCAAAGACAAAACTGCTTGAGATATTCAACCACAGCTGGTTGAAAGGAACGGTACCCCAAGTATGGAGAGAAGCCATCACAATACCCATACTAAAGAAAGGGAAATGTAAGACTGAGGCTGCAAGTTACCGGCCAATCAGTCTCACAAGCTGTGTTTGGGAAGACTATGGAGCGAATAGTCAATCACAGATTGAAATGGTATTTAGAGTCTGAGCAGATCCTGGTGCCGGAACAAGCTGGACTTAGAGAATGCTACAGTATAGAAGACCAAGTTACTTACTTGTCTCAAGCAATAGAAGATGCCTTCCAGGAGAAGAAAAAGGTCCTAACGATCTGGGTCGACTTCAAGCAGGCCTTTGACAAGGTGTGGAAAGATGCCCTCATTGCAAAACTTAGGAGAAGTGGAATCCAAGGCAACATGATGAAATGGATCCAGTCATACTTGCATAACAGGAGAACTAGAGTCACTCTTGACGGTCTGCAGAGCAGAAAAGTGTTGCTCCATCAGGGGGTACCTCAAGGAGGAGTAATTTCCCCAACACTCTTCCTTGTTTACATCAATGACCTGGTGAAAGATCTCCCTGCAGGAGTTAAAGCTGCGTTATATGCAGATGACCTAGTACTCTGGTGCGCTGATGAAAATGTCACCACAGCAAATTATAGAATGCAGCGGGCAGCAGACATGCTAGTGTCATGGGCAGAGAAATGGCTTATCACAATAAACACAGACAAAACCTCCACAACACTGTTCTCCTCGCCCCCAAGGACAAATCAGCTAACATACACCTAGGGACAACCGTGATCAAGGAAGAAAGCTACCCCACCTATCTTGGGGTGACATTTGACCAAAGGCTTACATGGAATAAGCATATTGAAAATGCAGAAGGAAAGGCCCGAAGACGACTAGGCATACTCAGAAAATTAGCAGGGACCAACTGGGGAGCAAATGAACGAAATCTAAAGAAGATTTATAATGGAGTAATAAGACCACACTTAGAGTTTAGCTCAGCAGCATGGTCATCAGCTGCTAACTCACATCTGCAGTCTTTGGACAAGGTGCAAAATCAAGCTCTCAGGCTCATTACAGGAGCCATGAAAACTACACCAATAACAGAGATGCAGAAGGTTGCTGGATTACAGACATTGTCCCATAGAAGAGACACAAAAACCATGATCCAGATGGAAAAGTACAACAGTATGCCAATGCACCCAATGAAGGCAAGACTAGATGATCTGGCATTGGGACGTCTAAAGCGTAGCAGCTTTGTGCATCGGGGGAAAAGACTTATAAGACAGCATCAAGAAGACCTATCCATGAAGACAACACCACTGAAGCCCACCCTATACCCTGTACCATGGGAGCAGGCCAGCAGTGCCCTCCAAATTAATTACAACAGTCAGTGGTCTCACAAGTGGATGTGAGTATAATGATCTGCAAAAACGAACTGCTACATTGAGTATGATCCAAGAAAGCTATCCCCTGATCAATCATGGATACATGCCTATACAGATGGATCAGCAACTAATGCTGTTAGGAATGGAGTGCCTGGTATCTTTATCTCATATCCTGACAACCACTATGAGACTAGGCACATTCCCCCACTGGTAAATTCTGTTTCCAACTATACAGCTGAGGTTCAAGCTCTAGAGCAAAGCTGCAAATATGATTTATAACACCAACTCTGACTGCCACCAGGTAGTCATCCTCACAGATGCACTGTCTGTCCTGCAAGCTCTCAAGGGTGGTAAACTCCCGCATCTGAGAAATGAACTAAACAAGGTAGCTGCCAAAAAGAGAACCATACTTCAGTGGGTACCATCTCATTGTGGTGTACCCGGAAATGAAAAGGCAGATAAACTTGCAAAAAAGGGAGGAGAATGTGAACAAGAAGATAATGAAGTCACATACTTTGAGAAAAAAGAGAGCTATCCAGACTATCAGAAGAGAACAGAACCAACCCAAAGACGACTATCACACTCTCGACCGGCAGGGACAGACAACTATTTTTCGACTCAGGACAGGGCATAACAAACTGAATAAACACATGCACAAGCTACGATTGTCTGCTTCACCACTGTGCACATGTGGATTAAACGAACAAACTGCTGAGCATGTTCTACAGGACTGTCCTCTGTATGACCAGTTAAGAAAAGATATACTGGCCCAATGACTCAACACTAAACTCAAAGCTATATGGAGTTAAAGAGGAACTTCAAACAACAGTCGAATTCATCATGAGAACTCGTCTGACGGTGTAATCATCAAAGATGCGATCGCAAGAAGAAGAAGAAGTCCTGAAAAGGACTGGTCCTAAACAGTGTGATGAAATTACAGTGATGCAAAGTTGAAATTCCTCCAATTATAAAGATAACAGGTAAAATAACATGTAGGGATAAAAATATAGGCAAGATATGCCGAGGCTTCTTCACCTACGCCAGCGCTTTCTAGCGCCATTGAAACTAACTAGTTAGAACATGCAGACTAAACGGTTTATCCTTTTAGACGGGGTAGAAACGGAGATAAAAGAAAAAAAATATATGACGGTCTGAACACGTGTTTGAATCTAAATGCTAAAAGACGCAATTTGTAGTTTAAAGGAAAAAATTACGCCACTAGTTGACACAATGTAAGGAAATGGACAAAAAAAGACCTTAGCTCTTGTTAGAAACAGACGTATCTTAGACGGTTTACGGTAATTGGTCGTTTTAATTTGAATATAGCGGCAAATGCCATACCCGAAGGTTCAAAAACAAAATTCAAAACTAACCTTGAGAAAAGTAGGTTTTTTCTTAATAATAAGTTTATGAAAATAAAAACTAGCTAGTTTGATAGCCCATCTTAATCTGAGAAATAATATACTTTTAATTACACAGACGAACAGATAACACGGAAGATATTGACGAAAGACTGTATTGTTCAATACAGACTAGCGAACAGTTTTTTGTGCATATTTTCACTAAAGTTACATTTTGACGCGTCCTTGAGCCTAACGCATAAAACAAACTGCAGATGAACTAGGGGCAAAGTAGGAGGATAGTAGCTAAAAATAACAGCATAGGATCTTAGAAGTAGGGGGAGACAAAAAAATTTGTGTAGTTTTTTCTTGTAGTTTCGTCCAAAAACAAGTGTAATTTTGGGAAAAGCCAAGTTGGGACGGACAGACCGACAGAAAAATACTACACACTAGACTGAGACTGGACTGAAATTGGACATTTATATTTTGAATATTTGAAAAAGTAGAGGGGAAGTCCGTTGATTGGACAGAAGCTCTTATATTACTGAAAGACAGACGCCCGCTAGTGCCATTTTATAGAAGACTGTCCATTGACACAGTTCGTTAATGCTAGAGGCGATTTCCAGGAAATATTAAATAAAAATCAGTGGGACGCCCTAATCTAGCCAGCAGCTTAGCTGAGTTTTGCTAGTACTACGTAACTGTTTTCTGAATTGTGAGTTTCTGGTCTGGCACTACGCTAGTGCCAGATGCTTTTGTAGAAGTACAAGGGCGGTTGCTTAAGCAGCCTAACATTTTACTCCAGCTACTGAGAGGAGTGGGCCACAAGAATTCTGTACTGCATCGTCACAGGCCAGTTAAGTGAAAACCTGGCCTGCTGTAGATTCATCAACTGTGTCCACCATAAATAAAGAAATAAAATCTTGTTGTATAAACACTTTACTCAGTCCAGATTTCAAGGACAATGAACATTATAAAACATAGATTGGGCATGATGACGCCACCCCAACTAAACATCCAGTGCTAGTTTTCCCAAGACATTGTAGTTATTATTAATATTAACCAATGTAACAATATATCTATGTACAAAAATTTCATTTGATTATTCAATATATATATGCACTTTTATTGATAAATACATATTGTTTCATATATCCTGACCAAAAGAAACATTTGGTTCAGGACTAAATAAATTCAAAAAATTATCAAACTTAAATTCTAAAAGCCAGTGTTAGTTCAGTTTATCATAGAGTTTATTATTATTATTATTAGACTTAGTATTTACATGTGTGTGTCTGTGTATTTTATTACCTACACATCACAATTCAGTACCCTAGACATTTAACGTAGCTAACATACATAATAGTAGAATAGGTCTGTTTGAGGTCGTAAGTGGTAGCAGAAAGGCATTCTGTAACTCACATAAACTTTTATCTCAGGAGCCTTCACAGCTGACCTCATCCAGTACACTAGGTAACATAGCAACCATACAATAACATCAAAAACCACTACAAACAGGACCATTAGCTGACTGTCTGGATACCTCTTCGTTGCTTGTCTGTTTATGGTGTCGTGGCGTGCTCATAGAGTTCATTACCTGCCTTACGGGTTATAAACGGTTTTATTGGGGTATAAAGGGTGTTAACGTCTTCGCTGGTTTCACTTTCCTAGTCCTGGAGATGACTGGTCCTGAAAAGGAACACTAGCTGCCTGTTCGGTCTCTACTCGTTGTTGTCTGTTTCGGCTGTGTGTTGTCTTTGACTGTTTTTATTTTAATTATATTTGGGAAGAAGTCCTTTAGGGTTTCGATGAATATTTTGTTTTGCGCTTCTTTGCTGCTTTCTCTTCTTTGATTGCTTTTTGTTATGATATCCTCTACGACCCTTCTCTCTGTTTCAATTCTTTTGAGGATTTCTTCGTTCTCTGCCTTTAGCTCTGCGAGTTTGGCGATGTCGACTTCTATCTCGTGTTTGATGGATTTCATTTCCTGTAACATTGCCTGGGCGCTCTGTAAGGCTCCTATTGTTTCGTCTCTTATGGCATCTGAGTGTTCGTTGTGTTACTTGTTCGTCTCGACTTTGAGTTGTTGTTTTATGTCTCGCACCTCTGTGGTTAGTTTTACCAGCTGGGCTCTTGTGTGCTGTTCCTGTTTACCAGTGCCGCCTGAAGCCACTCGGTTTCTTGCTTCTCTGAAGGAGATGTTTTTTGTCACAGATTCCTTCAGTATGGCCTTTGTCTCATAGAAGATCGGATAGCCACGGTATCTTGCCCCGTGGTTCCCAAGACAGTTTGCGCAGGTTCTGTTGGAGTTGCGCACTCTGTAGTTGTTATCCTTTTTTGCCTGAGGACATTCATTGTATGAGTGACTTCCCCGCACAGTACCGACAAACTGTCTCTCTCCTGCAAGTTTTCTTAGTATGTGAAAATTGCTGGCAGTTTGAGCACTGCATAACAGGAGGGATGTACTCTTCTGTTTTTCTACATCTGTCGTCTAGGTTTATTTGACTTGGTCTTGAAGTCCCTTCAGTAGTAAGGATAACTAGGTTTGTGTCCTTCTTGTCCCATGTCTTCAGTCTTTCCACCTGTGTTATTTCGATATTTTTGTTTTCTGTTTGCAGGCGGCTGTGGACTTCTTGTGTCGATCGATTGTTGACGACCCCTCTTACAACTATCTTTGTGGTCTTCTTGAAGATCTCCACAGTAGCTTTAATCTGGTGGGGCAGCTGGACTTCTTTGTGTCCGGACTCTAGTTCGATCATCAGTTGGTTTGTCTTCTCCGTGTTATTAAGCGCTATGATAACTCCGTTGTTGTGTCTTGAAACTTTAGAAATACTTCTCCTGCCCGTTATTGCCTCAAGGATACCGATCACTTTATCGTCGGGTAAGGCCCTGAGCGAGGCCTCACTTCCTGACGTCTGAGTGATCTTAATGATCCTCTCCTGTAGTGCCACGTGAGAAACAGCATTCCTTTGCTTTCGAAGTTGGCACGTTCCGACATCTGTCTCAGTTTGAGTGTGTGTTCTGCGGGACAGATTCACATTCTGGCTGGTTGTCTGCCTCTGATCTCGTTTTACCGAAGTTGCCTGGTCGCTGCATGTTGGAGGTTCGACTATGACATCTTGTTTTGGTGGTGGTTTTACTTGGACGGGTTTCAAAGCATTGTTAGCTTCTGTCTTCGAAGTTTTGTGGCCGTGTTTTGCAGTTGTTGTCTGGTCACTGCACACTGGAGCCGCCGTCTCGACATCTTGTTTTATTGGTGATGTTACTTTGCCAGGCTTCGGAGACTGGTTGTCCTCTGCCTTTGAAGCTTTGGGTTGCTCAACGGTCGTGTCAATGGTTGCGTTGTTCGTCTTCTGAGAAGGACCGGCCACGACGCTAGTAGTTGGAGTAATCGTGCTCTCCAGCTGACTCTCTTTGTTCTTTGCAGGTTTTTGTTTGCTGCTGCTGACAAGTGTTTGAGGGCTTCTATAGATTTTCCTCTTTTTCGCTTGTGGCTTGTTACGAACCATTTTAGTGTATCCTGACGGCTGCGTTCGCCCTGAAAAGGACGCTCGTTTTAATATAGTGCTGTCTTCCCGTGAAAAGCGGATGGTTGATGGTGGATTTCAATACAAGTGTATCGGCCCTTTTATCTTCCTGTCGCTCTAGGGGACCTGGCCCTCTTAAGTCATGACTCTCAAGTATCATATCCCGTTTGTTTTCCCTGCACTGGGAAATGAGACCAACCTGTTCGCAAATAACTGCTCCTCATTCCTGGTTTTTTCCACTCTGCCAACCTGAGATGGTTACAACAGTTTTGTTCCCCAATCTATTATCGAGCTTTTAATACCTTGTTCAGCCTTTTGGTTATAATTTGGGTATACTGCATTAAGAACTGACGCTCACAATCAGTGGATCAAAGTCAAGGTATATTGTGTGATTCCGTTTTTGACGCTAGATCGATGTTAGCATTGAAAGGGGCTGGTTCTGAGCTCTAGTCATAACTAGCTGCTGCCTCTAGTCATAACTTCATTTGCTTGTTCCCAATATTGTGGTACGGTTATGAAAGTTAAAAAAAATGCTGTAAATAAAGCTCCTGTCCTGAGCTCTACTGCCCGTTACGATTGTTCCACAACCACCACAGGTCTCTTTCGTCAGTTTCGCCGAGTCTTGTGTGAGCCCTTGCCCATGACTGTTTCAGAATGTCGGCGAAATTCAGGTGAGCTAAATAACCCTGCAGATTTAGAGATGTAAATAACATAGTTCTATTTTGAACTGTTTGCATTTTTTTTAAATGCAAATTATTATATATGTTAGCTTGGCACGTGCACTATCTAGCAATATAATGGTTTCCCGTTTTGTCTGCCACTCATGGCCTAATTGTTTCAGTAGACAGGTCGTATTGTATGATTCTGAAACATGCCGAAACAACAAAAACAAACAAGACGTTACAGACCTTCATAAATGGGTGCCTGCGCACAACATAAACATTACAAAGGAATGTTATCCCCCAACCCCTCCACACAATATGATGGAAAGAACGAAACAACCTTAAAACGTGAGGTCAGGATGAGATGTTCAAGATGAACGGGGCATGTAATGAGAATACAAGATAACAGCACCAAAAGGCAGAGCGTATTCTATAACCCTAAGGGTAACAGAAATAAAGTAAGTCTAAAATAACGCAAAAATAAAGCCACCAAGAGAAGGACTGAAGATACATATTAAAAGGCTAATGATGACATGAAGAAAGACCTTATCGGAAGGTACAGGACACGACAGCTTGGTATGAACTACAGACCAATGCTCCGCATGCAGCTAAAGCTAAAAAGTGAAACAAGGACCAAACCAATTCATGTAACAAATCAAAACTTGCCCAGTTAATCTGATCAGACCTAAACTAAAGGTCTTTTATTTGGACATGCGCCCTAATATAACCGACAGGGTCGAACGGTACGTGCCTCGCCAAAACGAGGCAACATTTTATTTAACAAAAACAAAAAAAAACAAAAATAAAAAATACTTGCCCAGTACGGCCAAAATCGATTTGTGCAACGTGACATGCGCACCACAACAGTTGTCTGTTGTGACTGAACGACTGGTGCACCACACCAGCTGTCTGTTGTGACTGAACGACTGGCGCACCACACCAGCTGTCTGTTGTGACTGAACGACTGACGCACCACAACAGCTGTCTGTTGTGACTGAACGACTGGCGCACCACAACAGCTGTCGTGACTGAACGACTGGCGCACCACAACAGCTGTCTGTTGTGACTGAATGACTGCCATCATAACAGACACCAAATGTCACTGAGTGATGAGATCCATAAAGGAATCCACATCACACTTCTACCCAGCTTTATATTATTCCTCCATGATAGAAATCATTTCTAAGCTGACATGAGAAGACTACATAATGCAGCCTGAAACATCACAGCACAGTTTATAGAATGCAGTTATTAATGTCATCCCCTCCGCTCCACCTCCGACTTGAGCTGATCGATATTACTGTATCGATTAAAGTAATCAGATTAGTTCGCGATCAGACTGACGTAAAGCATTATAACTGATTGAAAGCCTGTGAGTATATCGGAACAGTTACCTGTCTGCGAAATGAACAGAGGACAGAAATGGAGATCTTTGTTCTATGTGGCAAAGTCAACCAGAAAAAGTGCAGTTCTTTGCAGACTTAATGAGAATGTACAACAAAGTCCCAAATGTGGAACTGATGACAAGAATCAGACAAGTGCCAGTGGAACAAGAGCTGAGAAGAAGACGCTGGCAATGGATATAATACACATTGAGGAAACCTGTTGATAGCATTACAAGGCAGTCCTTGTTCTGGAATCCACAGGGAAAGAGAGGCAGAGGTAGACCCAAAAACACATGGAGAAGAGAACTGGATACAGAGGTGAAAATGATGAGGAAAACATGGAAATAATTTGAGCGGATGGCACGGGACAGGAAGGTCTATGCTCCTTGGGGAGCTAAAGGGTATTGATTGATTGAAACAGAAATGGTGCATTTGTTTGGTAATATCAAATAGAGAAATTAAAATATGCCTATGTGGTATCTGTTAATACGTTTAGTAAGATGAATAACGAAAAACAGACAACGCTCATTCCATCACTATCCTTCATGTCCCCTCCCTAGGAACACATGCCTTCAACAAATTCCTGTTATGCTTCTCTGTCCCGTGACATCAGTTCAAGATATTCCCATGTCGTGTTATTCATCTCAGGCCTCACTACATATCCCTTCTCCTCGTGTTATTCAGTTTCTCTCTTTTTCCTTTACCTAGGGATCCCAGAACAAGGCTTCATTGTAATGTTATCAGCTAGCTTTCTAAATGTCTGTCCTATCCAACTCTACCGCTTTCTCCTTTAAATTTCATTTTATTTTATGTTATTATAATGTTTGTTTAATGAAAAATACTTAATTTTGATCATGACTGCATACTGTAAACATACGCTGTTATATTACCTTTATAATGTTGCATGCCTTCATATTAATGCTTTAAGTAACATGTGGGAATGAAAGGATATAATATGCAAGATAAATGAGAGTGGAAGGGCAGAATGTTAGACGGCCTGCGCGCCCAATTCTTAACCCTTCGAAAATAAAGTTTGTTCGTTCGTTCTCCTCACACCATGTTGTACTGGTATTTGTCAGGTTGCTCCAGTTCCACATTACTGATCTTATCATACCATTGCCATCTTTCTGCGTGAACCCATCTATAACAGTGAACCCATCTATAACAGTCGGTAACTGTCTGCCTGCCATTTTTGTTATTTATTGACAGCTGTCTAATGCGACATTTGAGCTGAAGATTCTTATGTTTGTGTTGGGCTTGATTTCTTTCAATTTTCGAACGCAATCCAAGCTCCTCCAGGTTTTTGTATTTATATTTTGACACGTTTAACTATATTCCTGTGCATATATGTAAGACTCCACATCTTGTAGAGCTGTATCTCTCCTGGTGAAATCCGGCTATCATTGGTGGCATTTATTCTCAAAATCTGCGCCATTTGTCAGTGTACTTTCAGACTAGTTTGTTGTGATCTGGTCATCAAGTGAATTATTATGTAGTCTTCCATCTGCTTAAAATTTGGGGACAAAGGAGCCAGTTCGTTGGCAAAGTCTTGATCATCAAGCTGTTCTCTGATTACAGGGCAGTCCTTTGTCTGGAATCCCCAAGGAAAGAGAGGTAGAGGTTTCTGTAGTAATGTGTTTTACACAATCACGTTGGCGGCCCCCCCGTGTATGTATAACTTCATGTTAGTCGTGTAGTTAATGCCTGTGGGGTCAGTAGTCCTATTCTTTCTTTGTTTCATGAGAGACCCCAGGGAGCTACAAAGGGCCTAATACAGGAGTCAGGAACCCGCGGCTTTGAGCCATCTAGTGCGGCTCTTGGCTCTCTACTACTTAACTCTTAGTGACTGAGGGATACCATGTGATTTTTCTTTCACGAGCTCTTCAATTTGTTAAAATGGAGACAAAATTTAATATTTGGCTCTTTGTCACGGAAAGGTTCCCAACCCTGGCCTAATACGACTTGTTTTAAACTAAATCCGCGCAAGGCACAGTTTCCGGTGTACGCTGTTCCTCAGTAAACCCATTTTATACATTCGAATAAAAATACTCTGTCAGCTAAGGCCAGGTTATCAATATAAAGCCAGTATGGGTTTAAATAGGATGTTCTGGTTTTTTTTTTTTTGGTAACTTATAGAATATAATTGCGCATGGTGCCGTTCACAAAATACGTAACGCAAAGAAAAAAATATAAGGTAGGGGTGGGAGAGGGGGGTGGGGAGAAGGTTGACGAGATGTTACGATTTGGTGCGGGGGTTCGGAAATATTGGTTTTTGTTGCACACACGTTACGGGGATGGGAGGCGCTCGGCGGCTGCTGAAAATGTCAAAAATTGTGTTATGTAATTTTGAACGGCCCCTATGGTGTAATTTATGTCCTACTTACAACAAGGTCTTTTATATTTGGACATACACCCTAATATAACCGATGGACCTTATGTCTAGGTTGAATGAAGCGCACCTTACCTAAACGAAGCAATTTAAAACAAAATATCCCATTTACATCTAAAAATACATAACGGTGACAAAAGCCGAAGTGAGTAATCAGAAATCTGCTAAATATGCAGGAAATAACACTATCATAACAAATTAATAAGCAATCCAGTGGACAAGCAAATAAAATAATAACAAATAAACGTATGCCACATTTACTTATAGAAATATTGTGGCAATAACCGACATGAATAAATCACAAATGAGATAAACATGCAGGAAGTAATACAATTATAATAGCAAATTAAAACACAATCCAATTAGCAAGGAAATAACAAAATAAAAATAAACTGAAGATACAAAATCATTTCAATTCTCTGGCTAGCCACAATGTGGCCTCCAACAAAGTAGGTGCATAATGGCGTACAACAATTAGTGAGCGCATGTGCCTGTTGGGAACACACGATATAAGGTGTGCAAACAGTGCGGAAGTCTGTAAACAAATACCTTGAGGCGGCGAACGATTTTCCTGCATCTCAGCGAATTGGTCCAACTGTAAAGCAAAGTCCATATAAGCTTCTTTCCTACGGCGGGAATCTTCGTCATCCTCATCTGGAAACTTTGGAGTCGGAGCCTGAGGTCTTCGGTCATCAACGGCTGCCTCCAATATACTCTCGCTGATTGACTGCGGGCGTGATGTCGTCACTAACAGGTTGGTTGGGGATTGGTTTGATTTTAGTCATTGATTAAGATGAGTGTTCTCAGCGTGACTTTTTTTTTTTTTTTTAAGGCACTGATTTTACAATAAATAAGACACCAAACAGAAACTGCGTTGATCTTCCTACCTACAAACAAGCTGAAATGGTTCTATGTAAGAAGTTATTATTGGCGAAATGGACGGGGGGAAACAAACAAAACGTGGTGAGCTTATATAATACTGCATTTGTTAAAATGTAAAGCTACACCTGATGTGTGCATCTTTATCCAGGTCACCCGTGCTCACTTCATCGTCCCTGGTATTGCTATTATGTTTTTGCACACCAAACAATTCCCCCCCCCCCCCCCCACACACCTGCCACATTTACAGTGACTGTTGTAAATAGTGGGGGCAGGAGAAAAACAAAATAAAAAGTAATACGTCTTACTAGGACAAGAAAAAAACAAACGTTATGGCCACAAGACCTTCGTCAGGGACAAATGATCAAAAACAGAAAGGAGAGAAAGTGAGAACTAAGTACAAAGCAAGGAAAATCAATACGACTACACCTAATAGCCTGGCATGGCTTGATTAAAAATAGCTATTTTGTTCTATATCTGACGAAGGTCTAGTCGCCGTAACCACACTGGTTTCTTTCTTAACTTTTGAACAACAGGTTTGCAACCCTTTTATCCGAAATCTTCAAGGATAACTTGGTTTCAGAAACCGGATTTTTCAGTTTTCAGAAATCGATCAAACTGTGATCGAAAAGTAGCCAAAAGAAAATTTCGATTTTGCAAATATTTCAGCTTTCTAACGTTCGGATAAACGTTGATAATTCTGGAGTAAGCTCTATTACCATTTTCTCTCTCTCTCACCACCACCATTTACCACCGTATTACTGCAGTTCTCATTTCCTTATTGTAAACAGCAAGCTCTGCACGCATGCACCTCCATTTATGAAAACTGAACAACTAAAGTTTCTTCAACAGGGCTTAAATACATACAAGAGAGAAAAGGCATAGATTATAATCCAGCTCAACAGCTACAACATTGTTACAATGAACATTAATACATTTGAAACTGCGAAAACCTAATGATGTGAGATTGTTAGGAGTAACATTAGCACATAAGAATTGGTGAAAGAATTTATAATTTAATTACACTTGCTGTAACTTTTATCCGAAATCCTCACGGACAGCTGTGTTTCAGAAAATCGATTTGTTTCGGTTTCTAGATGTCGCTCAAATCGTATTCAAAAAGTCGCCAAATTCGAAAATCATACAAAGTCAGCTAAAGAAAATTTCGATTTTCATAATATTTCGGTTTTCGGGTGTTCAAATAAAAGGATACTACTACGAAAACTTGTCGCAATGTTCCACTTGTGTGTGTGTGAGTGTGTGTGAGTGTGTGTGAGTGCGAGTGCGTGCGTGCGCGCGCGCGCGTGTGTGTGTGTAGAAATACGAGGGTGAGTCAAGTGAAAACTGGAAATATGTTATAACAGTAAGAATAATCATGCCATTATATTGTAACTTGCCAATATTGTTGTACTGGATGTCTCAATTGTCATGCACGCGCCATCGCGGTGATGACGCATAAGGTGACGTCATAATGACGTTTTAAAGATGGCCGCCCCGCTAGTGGAATGCACCAAACAGCAGCAGTGTTCTATTATTCAATGTTTGATCAGCGAAGGGGTGAAACCAATAGAAATTCATCGGCGAATGAAGCTCAAGTACAGTGATGCATGCATGTCAAGGTTGCAGGTGTATGAATGGTGTACAAAGTTTAAAAACGGCGTGATTTCTGTGACAGATTGTTCACGACCGGGTCAGAATTGAAACAACGACGCTGTACCTCTTCATCGGACCTGAAAGTCTTTCCTCCCAATGCCTCTTTGAGTCGTCCAAACAGGTGGAAATCACTTGGGGCTAGGTCTGGCGAGTACGGTGGATGTGGGAGACATTGAAAGTGCAGGGCCTCGATGGTTTCAGTCATTGCATGGGCTGTATGGGGTCGAGCATTGTCATGTTGCAAAAGGACACCTTTACTCAAAAGTCCACGTCGTTTGGATTTGATTGCGGGTCGAAGATGATTCCTGAGAAGCTCTGTATACGTGGCACTGGTGACAGTGTTGCCCCTTGGCATGTAGTGCTCTAAAATAACGCCTTGTTTATCCCAAAAGAGAGTCAGCATTACCTTCCCTGCAGATGGCTGCGTGCGGAACTTCTTCGGTTTCGGCGAGGAGGGATGGCGCCATTTCTTTCTCGCTCGCTTTGTTTCAGGTTCGTGGTAGTGAACCCAAGTTTCGTCACCAGTAACAATTCTAGATAGGAAACCACCACCTTCTGTTTCGAATCGCCGCAAAAGTTCTTGACAAGCATCAATGCGTCATCGTTTCAATTCTGGAGTAAGCTGCTGTGGCACCCACCTTGCAGACACTTTGTGGTACTGTAGCACATCAGAGATGATGTGGTGTGCTGAACCGTGACTGATGTCAAGATGTGTGGCAATATCATCCACAGTCAATCGGCGGTTTCCCTGTACGAGTCGTTCAACGGTTGCTATCGATTCTGGAGTCACTACTCTGTGTGCCTGACCCGGTCGTGAACAATCTGTCACAGAAATCACGCCGTTTTTGAACTTTGTACACCATTTATACACCTGCGACCTTGACATGCATGCATCACCGTACTTGAGCTTCATTCGTCGATGAATTTCTATTGGTTTCACCCCTTCGCTGATCAAAAATTGAATAACAGAACGCTGCTGCTGTTTGGTGCATTCCACTAGCGGGGTGGCCATCTTTAAAATGTCATTATGACGTCACCTTATGCGTCATCACCGTGATGGCACGTGCATGACACTCGAGATATCCAGGACAACAATATTGGCAAGTTACAATATAATGGCATGATTATTCTTATTGTTATAACATATTTCCGGTTTTCACTTGACTCACCCTCGTATATTGCACATTCATTCAAATCCTGTCAGCTCCCCGTGAAGCACAGACCCCCAACAAATGCAGGCCAGAACTATCTGTCCTGTGTCATCCGTTCAAGGTCTTTCTATATCTAGTGCCATTCTCAATAGGTTTTTTTGGGTTTTCCTGTGTTTCTCTTCACCTGAGGTTTCCAGAACAAGAACTGCCTTGTAATGCTACCAGATAGTTTTTCTCAATGTGTGCCACAATCTGTTCCTCATACCTTGTTCTACTGCTATCAGTCTGGTTCATTCCATCAGTTCCACATTTGTGATCTTGTCATACCTTGTTCTACTGCTATCAGTCTGGTTCATTCCATCAGTTCCACATTGGTGATCTTGTCATACCATGTCTATCCTTCTATTCTACACAAACATCTATTTATGAAAGTCTGTAATGTCTTTGTTGTCGTTCTCCAACACAGACCGCCAAGTTATATTGTGATTATCCCCTTGAGTTAAAATAAAAAACTATGTGATAAGAAAACCGATGGAAATGACAAATACTGGTATACCTCGGAGATATTGCGGGTTCAGTTCCAGACCACTGCAATAAAGCGGGTCATACACATTTTTGTGTGTGCTTTCCAGTGCATTTAAAAGCCTAAAATCATGTTTACACTATGTCTATTAAGTGTGCAATAGCGCTAGGTCTTAAAAAAAACAGTATATTGTAAAATTTTAAATACTTTATTGCTAAAAAAATGCTAATCTTCATCATCTGAGCCTTCAGCGAATCGTAATTTTTTTTGCTGGTGGAGAGCCAAAATCTATCAGAAGAAGAAGGCACGTTCTAATAAATAAACATGAATAATTTGATAACACATGCAATATCTGTCAAGTGCAATAAAGCGAAGCGCAATAAAGCGAGGTATACCTGTAATACCAAGTATATACACTCTCTCCTACTCATACACAATATTTCTTAACATACATCCACCAATTCTGTCACACACCTCTATTTTTTTTTTTTTTTTAAATAAAGTTTTGCCTCGTATTGGCGAGGCACACCCGTTCAACCTAGTCGGTTATATTAGGGCGCATATCCAAACACAAAAGACCCTTAGGTCTGAGATTTTTATCCCACAATTTCACTCAAATATACAACAACAGCAACAATTATACTTACGTACATACTTACGTACTTACTTTCGTACGTACTTACTTACTTACTTTACTTACTTTACTTACTTACTTACTTACTTACTTAGTCGTTCCCCTTCTACCGTCAGGTGTAGAGGTTGCAACAATTATAACAATACAAATTAATATTCACGAAGAAGCAGCAAGATCTGTTATGGCAAGCTGGAGTTAATTATAATGTTAATGCATGTTAGTTGTCGCCCATGGCATGTGCCATTACAATGGCGGCAGTTTCACACAAACAATGTAAGCAGAAATGGTTAAGTATAAATAGACAAGCATAAACAGTTTCCACCACTCAAGATCAAACCAGGCTCCACAGTTCTATGCAAATATTAGGCCTACTTCCTCTTAGTTGTTTTAAGCTGGTCTAACTCAAGCAGCACAAACTGGAAAAAAACGTCATAAATGGAAACATAAGGACACAGCTAGCACAAGTACTCACCCTCATATGAGTCATCTGGAGCATGTCGTTTTCTACTGGTTGGACTTTCCTCTGCTGCAGATTCTGACTCCTGAAATGTCAGTAAAAGAAATGAGTAAATATTCTTGGTAGCTAAATTAAAATAAAACAAAACAAAGCAGTTGGAAAATCCAACATAAAGGGGGTGAAGAAACTGCATAGACAATATGCTTTAACTCTGACAGATTAGCCTTATAATAAGAGATCGATGTATGTGTTCAATTCTGACAGATGATGGCCTTATAATGAGAGATTGGTTCATCTGAAAGATGATGGCCTTATAGTGAGAGATTGGTTCATGTGTTAAACTCTGACAGATTATGGCCTCATAATGAGAGATTGGTTCATGTGTTAAACTCTGACAGATTATGGCCTTATAATGAGAGATTGGTTCATGTGTTAGACAAAGGCCTTGTGGCTGCAACGTTGGCTAGTTTCCTTACCTGTTGTCCCACTAAGATGAATGACCTATTTTCAATTTTGTTTTCTATCCATCTACCCTCCTCCACGTCTTACAGTAGTTCCCCATATCTTCCTCTAAACCTAACACAAAAACTCTAATCCTAACACAAAAACTCTAATCCTAACACAAAAACTCTAAACCTAACACAAAAACTCTAATCCTAACACAAAAACTCTAAACCTAACACAAAAACTCTAATCCTAACCCTTAACGACATAGCTGACTCAATAGGCTGCCGAAAAGATAACTATCCCGGCTAGATTTTTCACATATCATCTCTTTTTCGTCTGCAATGATAACTCACCAGGCACAGCTGCCATACGCCCATCCGACGTTTCGCGCATGTGCAAAAACAGGTCCACTCGTATGGGAAAGCACATAAACAAAAATGTTGGCTAATATTAACCCTACCCCTTTGATACATAATAAATCCGAAGAAAAAAAACAGCTTAAAAAACCGAACAATAAACTTCTAACTTACTTACTCGTATTATAAACTCATAATTGAATTCTTTCTTAAAAATAGATGTCTGGGCTAATTTGGGCTAAATGTGACACATTGCCCACGATGCTTCATTTCAATCCCTTTCTTAAATAAATTCATGACAAATAATGAACCATATAATAATACTAATATTAATATTAATTTATTGAGCCATGACTGTTTTTTTACTCTTTCATTTTCCGTGTTACTCCCAGCATGAAGCCACCACTAAAGCTGGTCCCCTTGTATGAAGCCACCACTAAAGCTGGTCCCCTTGTATGAAGCCACCACTAAAGCTGGTCCCCTTGTATGAAGCCTGCATTAAAGCATTCATATGCTCCTACAGCAGTTTTCTGTAGCAACTTGTTTAACATGATGAAGTTGCTTAGCCTACGTAAAAGCTCACATTAGTTGCTCCTGACGACATGCCTGTGGGAGCAGTAGTTCTTATTCTATTTTTATCTCCTAAAAGAAGCTTATTTTGTTTTACGCTAAATATTTTCTCAAATTAAATCAATTATTAATTTGTGGTGAACTTTTTCTTCATATATGTCCAGACATCAAACTGAATATGTTTAAAGAAAGGGTACTTGTGTCTTTTATCACCCACAGATTATAATTGTTAAAATTTAGTAGCCACACGAAGCACCATACTTTTTCTTCAATTCGCGCGGCAAATCTAGCACCGTGTCATTCAATCGCCATGTACCAAAGAAAGTACTGGTCAGCCTCAGATGCTGGAATCTCCATTGAGTTTTGTCCAGGAATGGAAGACCATATGACTTTTTCTGTTTTTTATATGCTGGGCACTTTTGCAGATTATATTCAGCAGTCATTTTATTGGTGCCACAGTTACACTCCTCAGTAGCTCCAGTTTTTAGCTTGTTGAACACTGTTATCTTAATCTATTGTGGCCCAATGCGGAGTCTGAAGTTGTTCACTTCTGTTGTGCGTCATTTTTCTGACAGCCTGGATGCTCTTCTTCCCACTTGTTCCTGTATCTGCTTCTGGTAACTCTCTTGACCTCTTTACAAGTTATGCATATATCAGGTTGAGGTTGCTTTCCACTTTTCTTTGCCAATATGTCAGCCTCTATATTGCCAGGGATGTTGAATGAGCTGGGATCAAAGGTCTCACAATATCATTTTGAATCTGTGACAAAGTTTGTAGAGTATTCGTGGTGATCTAAGAAATTTCTGATCACTATAATGTATTCATTCATTCATCACCTTTGAACTCCCCAAGGAACAAAAGGATTCATCAAACGTGTGCCAAATCTTCCTGTCCTGTGCCATCAGCTCAAGGTCTTGTGCATCCCCTTTATGTCAATCTCCAGTTCCCTTCCCCATGTGTTCTTTTATCTTTCTCTATCTCTCTTACTCTAGATATTCCAGAACAAAGACTGCCTGGTAATGTTTCCAGCAGGTTTCCTCAGTATGTGTCCTATCTATCTCTAGATTCTTCTTCTCATAAAATGTATTACCCCTGTATTAAATAAATGTTGGAAACAAGATAAATGCTAAGAATAGCAGTAACATATTTTTAAGCTGTAGTTCTGCAGCTAATGTTGAAATGAAGGCTATTTATTACATGATGCAGTGCATCACAGTGAACAATGCAGAACAAATTACATACAGTTGTATGTCCTGCTAGGCTAACAATCAAAGAAATCAAAAAATGGCAACACTGAAACTATTTCTGAGTTCAAAGGAGCCAGATAATTCGTGACAAAACCATGACCACATTGATGAAATTTAAAGAGGTTAAAAAAAAAAAAACACACGCAAGAACATATATGCATGCAAACATCCACACACATACATACTCAAAATCACACACAAACATATCTGCATGCAAACATCCACAAACACACATACACAAAATCACACACATAAACATTTATGCATGAAAACATCCACACACATACACAAAATCACACACACAAACATATATGCATGCAAACATACACACACACATGCACAAAATCACACGCACAAACATTTATGCATGCAAACATCCACACACACATACACAAAATCACACACACACACAAACAAATATGCATGCAAACATTCACACATAGACACAAAATTACACACACACAAACATATACACATGTGAACATTCACACACACACACACAAACACACACAAAATCACACACATAAATATACATGCATGCAAACATCCACACACACATACACAAAATCACACACACACATGGAAAAAAATGTAGGCATCTATTACAAATACATAAAAACAAATAAACCTCACAAGCAGTCTTAATAGTGCAGAGGTGTTTACTGGCAAACACAGATGAAGTAGAAATAATGGAAGACAATATCAGATGCAACTAAAGTGAGAACAGAATCCAATTTCCTTGTGAGTTTAATGTGAGGAAATAACCAGACTGCGCTACGAGATCTTTTATATCTGGACATGCGCCCTAATATAACTAATGGACCCTGTGTCTAGGTTGAATGTGGAGCGCCTCACCAATAAAAATTTTTTAGGAATGTTGTACAAAAGCTGTATTGGGTATTAAAAGTAAGGAATGTGTGCAGAGTGAGAAAGTATGAACTGATTTCTGATTCATATTATATGATGGTTGTTATTTGATTGGCTGAACTAAAAGGGAGTCACATGACAGGCCAGAAAAGACCAGGGCAATTTGGACAGACTCTATGCTTGAGATAAGACATCTGTAGTTATGCAATGTGGTCCATTCTTAAAAAGATTATACGTGACGAGATTTGTCGTGACTGACAGAGTCAATGTTACTCAGACAATAGTCCAATTAAGATATGAGATCTGATTGGCTAAGCGTTTTGAGTGCTTTCCTCTAGTGACAAAGGTAGTGTCATGTTCCAGTTTGCCCAGCAGTAAATGAGTGCGTGACTATGCTCTTGAGTTAGAGGAGTCTAAGGCAGTAAAGAAGGGAAATAGCCCCCCCCCCCCCCCACCTCATAAAAAAGCCAGACCTAGTATGGTGAAGTCTCTAACACTTCACTCCCCTGCAGCAGTATCTGCTAAGGGACTACCTTTACCTATATTTTTGGGTTTGTGCGTATTCATGATTTGTGAGAAGTCATATGGTTTTGTGAGAAGTCATGTGGTTTTGTGAGAAGTCATGTGGTAAGCAGTTTTTCTAAATATTTACACAAGACATCAAAAGAGACTTGCTGCAGAATGTTAACAGAAATCTGGTTTAGAATGGCCTGGTACTTTATAACCTTGTACTAACTGATGCATGCGCCTACAGTCCACCTGGACTGTATCAACTGATGCATGTGCCTACAGTCCACCTGGACTGTATCAACTGATGTTGATGGAGAGTTGAAGAAGAAGAAACTAATCAGGCAGAGAACTGTTACATTGCTAAATCACATGTTTATACATTTCTTTTTATCCATAAATACATTTACAGTCTACTTTCGTCTGGCATGTTATGAGAAGAAGAAAGGTGGAATATACTTTGTTATAGTTATTTAGAATCGACGTCGTTGCACTCTGGGCTAATCCATAGATGCTCAGTTTCCCCCAGCAAATGTCTAAGGGTATGAATGCTAATTGTTCCTGTTGCACCCTGATTGTATACACACTGGATGCGTGTCTCATACATCCATCTCTGCTGGTTTTACATTTGATGTCAAATTCCAGCAATCTTAGCCTTGATAAATTCACCGACTGCAGTGTCATTTCCTAATAGGCGATCATCAATTGCCCTCAGTATCTCTCCCTTATCCATATTCGATGCACCTTATATGGGTGTTCTTGAAGCTAGTCTGTCATCTCTTTCATTGCCGCATACCCCTGCATGACCAAGACAATAGATCCAAACCAGTTAATGAAGATTTGAGGCTTCTATAGAGGTTTTCCATTCATGCCGGCCATCCACACTGAACCTTCTTAAGCATGAATTGTGAGTCTCATACAATAACTGCCCCTGTTAATGAAGTTTGAGACAGCCACCTTAAGGCTGCAGTAACTGCCTCTACCTCCATTCTCATGATGGAGGTTGTAATCATGTAAGCCCCTCTATGTCCAGCGAAGATTCTGCCTTTTACTATAGCAGAGAAGCCCCACCCTGATCTCACAGCATGGATTACAGACCCATCAGTATACACAATGGCATCATCATCCCCAGATTGATAATTTATCAGCTGATCAATTTCCAGTTCTGCACTCTCTACCGAAGCTGATGATGACTTGCTGGTAGTTCATCCAGTTCTCACCTGACTTACTCTTCTCCCTTGAATTTATTTTCAACTGTCGTCACCAGTCTAATAGTTGCCTCTGCCTGTGCCATCCATGAAATTCTTGCTTCTTTGATGTCAGCTATGATCCTGTGCAGGGGATGCCTTTTGTCTGTGGTTACTCGCATTTAAGCTTTTGCCTGGGCCATCGCATATCTGGATCTAATTGACAGCAATCCAAGCATGTGCTGCATCATCACAATAGGGGTAACTCGCATACAGCCCAAGACTATACGCATCCCTTCATTTCGATTGTGTTCCAGTCATTCACACTGTGTTACTGACGGCGTGAGTATTTCCAGCTCATACTTGATTAGTGATATGACTAGCTGATGATACAGGAGCAACAGTAGTCTTGCAGCCATTATTATTAGGGCTGCCAGACCTCTCCTGCACTTCTGTAAGATGTGATGAACATGGTACTTATACGATAGCCCACGCTCAAATGTTACTCTAAGGTAATATACACAAATATACATGGAATAGAGACGGAAGGAAAGACTGAAGAAAAGAGAGATAGAGGATGACAAGGAGAGAAGATACTGGACAATTTGACATCAACGCATGAAAAAAGTCAACAAAAGTATTTCTTGAGACAGGAAGTTGTGGAGAGGCATGATCCCCTATGCCACCAGGCATGGTACATGAAGAAGAAATAAATGTATCTACGTCTAACAATCTGCACACAATATGTCTTTATGATTCTACACTTATGCGTTATATTCAGTCTTAAAAATAATCAATGTAGTAAACTACTATCGCAAATATCAGCGTCAAAGATTCACTATGGAATATCTGGGTCACAATTCATATTAATTTAAAACAGGAAACTTTATAAGAATTGGAACATAAGAAACAGCTCCATGAAACACAAAGATAAGTAGGCTATATTAAATACCTGATTCACAGTAACTAAGGTCATATAGGCATAGAAAGGTAATGAAAGTGCCAACAAACTGGCAAAAACAAAGGAGCAAACATGCCCCAATGAACATTACCACCAACTTAAGATCCACAAAATACATGATGCACAATAGCTGCAAGCAGCAGTGGATGGACCGCTGGGCTACTGGCACAACTGATTTGGCATAAATGTCTCGGCCAAACCCCAGAGATAGTACCAACAACTTAAGCTGAAGATACCAGAGTACAATTTTCAGATTGCAAACAAGACATTAAACAACATCTGGAAGTCCTCTCAGTACAGCACAAGCACAAAATTAAGATTATATCAGAGCTGTGTGCTTTCTGTGCTTCTCTATGGTGCGGAATGCTGGAGAGTTACAGAGAAGGAAATGTCGAAATTGTCCTCTTTTCACACAACATGCCTAAGAAAAATTCTCCTAATCTTTTGGCCGAATACCAACACCAACCAAGATCTGCTTACTCGGAGCAAGCAAGAGGACATGCACACCATCATAGCTGGCAGACGCTGGAGCTGGGTTGGCCATGTCCTCAGAATAGACCCCGATGCCATCACAAGAGCAGCTATGCTATGGACCCCTGAAGGAAAATGAAAGAGAGGCCGACCAAAAACAACTTGGCGGAGGACTGTGGAGGCTGAGATGCAAAGAATGAACCAGAGTTGGGGCACTATGAAGGATGGCCACCGACCGAGCAAAGTGGAATCAATTTGTTGTTGCCCTACAAGACGCCACCAGGTATGATGGCCACTGACTGCTTTGACGGTCGGCGGCTAAGGATCAAAGAAGAAGAACAAGACATGCATCTCTCAACAAGCATTTGCACAAAGTGACCTCAGACTGTAGACCAAGCAATCAATGTAACAGAAGGAGGAAGACACAGTAGAACATCACCTCCTGGAATGCCTGGCACTAGCAGATCTGCGGAAGCAATTGCTAACACCAAACCCCTCCATCACCATCAGCCTGTATGGAGAATGAATGCAATTGAAAAAGACATGCACATTTCATTACATGGCACAAGGGGGGGAAAAAGAATTAAAACTCGTAATCCTGGGGATTGGAAAAGACACGCCACAGTAAATTAACAGCCAGTGTGTTATGAAAGATACAGCTTCAAAGCAAGAAGAAGAAGGTACCACAACTTGCTATTGTGGTAAAAACTCTGAAGTTTAAATTAAATATTAAAATCAAGACTAAAACTACCCATTTCATCTCTCCCTATGCCACATGTTTAGAATTAAAATTTCATTACCTTTTCTTCTTTTCAAACTCAGACTGAGACATGTCAACTACTGTAACAGACCATATTTTGAATACAAATTTACCGTAATACAAATTTTTTACTTATTTTTATCTGAAACTAGCACATTTTTAACTGGATTTTGCCAAGGATCTTTATAATAAAAAAAAGTCTATAACACCAAACACCTTCATGCATAAAATTGGCCATCACATAATATTTAATAGAGTGCCATCAGGGAGGAACCATAAAAATAAAACCATTATATCACTAGAGGGTGCACATGTGCCAAGCTAACATATATAACAATTAACACAAATAGTTCAGAATAGATCTCTAAATATGCAGGATTATTTAGCTCACCTGAATTTCACCAAGATTCTGATTGGTTGGTTAGTGGGTGATGCCAGGAAAGTGAAAAGCATACATAAACAAAGACAGGATCAGCCTAACTGGCAACATTGTTTTAAAGCAGACAATATTAAGTCATCATCATCATCATGTTCCTTTGTGCTCCCTACGGAGCATGGGGCCACCACTTTAGCTGATCACCTTACAAGAAGCCTACACCAAACATTCACATACTCTTCCAGCGATGGTTTCTGTATCAATATGTTTTACCTCATGAGGTGGTCAGTCTCATACACAACCTCATATTAGTCCCCTTGTACAACATGCCTGAAGGTACTATTCTTCTCCTGTCTCTCTAGAGCGCCCCCATATCTCCACAGACATAACCAAATACTAGTACCAACAAAGAAAGATGAAAAAAGAAACCAGCTTAGTATGTAACAATAACCACGTTTCACAACAATCAACGAAGCAAGTGAAACATATGAGAAAACACATAAGTGTACAATAAAGTAAGCAGCACAAGCTAGAAGCAACAAGGCTCCACCACATTACTTTTACAGACATTAACATCATCATCATTTCCCCCTTTGGCTCCCAATGTAACATGGAGCCACCACTAACGCTGACCCCTTTTGTAGGAAGCCTGGACCAAAGCCTTCAAGAGCTGTTGTAGCAGTGGGTGCTGTAACAATGTTTTTAACATAATGATGTTGCCAGCCTCATGCAAATCCTTATATTAGTCACCTTTTACAAGATGGCTGAGGGAGTAGAATTGTTATTTTCTTTGCCTGCGGAGAGACCAGCAGAAGCTACATAAGGCAGGCATTAACAATACAGGACAAAAACTTCCATATGGTGATTTACATAGCCCATCCATAACAATAGAAGAAAGATATGAACTAACACCTATTATAATTCATTCATCATTCATGTTATTGTGTGCTCCTTGTGGAGCATAGAGCCACCACTGTAGCTAGTCCACATGCTCTAGCAGCGGTGATTTCTGTACCAATCAGTTTTACATGACGAGGTTGCCAGACTGGTACACAACCTCAATTTAGTCACCTTGTACGACATGCATGAAGAAGCAGTCATCATATTCTTTCCTTGTCTCCTCACAGCCTTCCCTGCATGGGATGTAACATTCATAAAGACAAGAGGTGATAATCAAGATATATGGAGGAGCAAATACCACGACTAATAATGATGAAATGGGAGATGATGATGGTAATGACAATGATGATGATGGTTGTGATGGTGATGATGATAACTGTGATGATGTTGGCGGTGATGATTTCATTCACTTTAAACATGTCTCTTTTCTATCATTGTCTTGCTGGCATTAATAAGTGAAGAACCACTGACCTTAATGATGTCTTGCTCATCATACTGTACATCCAGTGACATGTCTCGTTTCAAGGAGTCCCTGGTACCACTCACTTCTTCTCTGAATGAGTCAAAACCTGCACAAGAGATCCATCATTATGTCATTACTACTTAATTTTATATCCAGGTCATGTTTCAAAAGGGGCAGCTCTCCGGTATGTTTGATGTAAGGTATAAAGAAAATAGACCCAACAAACGTACGTCACTTTCAAAAACTAACAAGAACAGAAAACACACTTTTCAGAAGAAATCTATTGTCTTAACCAGTGTTTCTTAACCTTTTAGAGGTCCCGCACCACTTTATACAAACTTAAGAAGCATTGAATCCTGCTAAAGCATCTTAAGAAGCCTCACACCTTTTACAGCATCTTAAGAAGCCTCACACACCTTAATCTTGTAGCTCGCAAAACATACCAGAAATGCTAAAAAGAGATAAATGTTTATTTTGAGAAAATGTTATTTACAGAATGTGACTAAGGTTCGGTATTTAATTCACGTTGTCAATGTTCTATTTTGTACACATGCATCTGAGTTCTGAATATTATATGTTGTTTATGATGATTCATGTTCTAAAATATCTGGTATGTAAGTCTCGCACCCCCAAAAGGTAAGTCTCACACCCCCAGGGGGTGCATGCATCTCTGGTTAAGAAGCACTGGTCTTTACGATATACTAAAATAACAGAATATGGGGGGTTGGGGTTCTTCTTCTTCAAGTACCATGCCTGGTGGTGCAGGCAATCATGTCTCTCCACAACTTCCTGTCTCCAGTACTATCTATCAATTCTGTTATTGGTTTATTTCCATGCCATGATCTCAACCTGTTCAGTAACTTCTCTCTTTGTCATCCTCTATCAGGAGAAGGGTGTGCGGAGAGAAAGGAAAGCTGAAGGAACAATAATTCATTATTTTCTATTCCCCATAACTACCTGAGAGGAGATAAAAGGCTGGAGATAGCAAACAAGAGACACAAACCAACCTGATTGATCCATGGCTGCTCGAGCTGCTGCTGCCTCAACCTCATCATCCACTCTGACAACACTGTATATGCACTTCCTCACAACATCGTCGCGGTTAATTTTACGTAAGGCGTTCTCCAGCTGGTTATCTGCAGGATTGTATATGTTCACATACAAGAAGCTGTTTATGAACCAGACCACATGTCACATGTCTGATATAAATAACACACTGTTATCTTCTGAACCCAGACAATCTATAAATCTATAAATTTTAATCACAGGTATTCGGATATTTGTAAACAGCTGTTTTTCAGCAGGGGTCAGCAACCAGTCAATAATGATCTAACGGTAGATCCCAGGCGATGATTTGGTAGACCTCTAGGCAACTGAGAGGAAACAAGAATATTAAAGCAAGTGACATTTTTTGACCAGCCCTCTCCAGCCGACATTTAAAGCACAGAAGCCCTAAGATTGCTGGGAATTTTTCCGTGTTCTCAGTGACAACTAACGAGCAGGCTTACAAAAACTCACTTTAATCATGAAGTGCACAAGTCGAGAAACGAGATATTTTCTATGAGAGCAAAAAGTGAACATCCTGTACAATATCATTTAGCTTTGATTTCTTCACCGCCCTTTTGACGCAATTGCAGGAAATAGATCGTCCAGCAGGACAACAATTACACGTAGATTGGATGTATTCTTAACTTCACATAATCTAAAACCTGAAAACAGATGACTTTATCAAGGCAGATCTTTAGAGAGCTCAGATTTCATAATTTTGGGTCAGAGTGGTTCAGAGATTTGGCGTCCGCCTCTAATTCTAAAGTGGCCGGGTTCACTCCCTGCACAAAGAATATAATTGATGGATATTTTTTTTCAGAACCAGTGGTTCCTAATGATGTCATACACACACCCCCCCCCCCCCCCCATATCTCCTGAGTAGTGAGATCAGATGCCTAGTCTTCTTGGGTAAAGGCAAAAAAAAAGGAGATCCCTTGTGCAAATTGCGCATATTAATAATCCCTCGGCAGTTCGAAATCAAGATTTCGTCCTGGCAAGATTTAAAAATTAGGAAACATACCCATCATAAAAATATTTATAGAATGCGTGATTCCTGTATACACACATTGGGATCCTCGTCGATGCGACACAGTTCGTGCACTGTGCTGAGATCCTCTTTGTGTGATCTAAGGGAGGAGATCAGAGCACTTATGAAGTTGTCTGTGTGGAATGAAGATGGTCCTTAAAACCAAAAAAACCTAAAGTAGATTCCACAGCTCCAGGGTTGCTGACCACTGTTTAGAAGGATCATTAAAACATATAATCAGACGTGTATCATCGTCATCATCACCACCTTTCATCTTCCAAAGGAGCATAGGCCTTCAACAAATCTGTTGACAAGGACTGTCTTTTAATGATATGAACCGGTTTCCTCAAACTTTGGCACATTCATTGCTAACGTTTGCTTCTCATTTCTTGTTCCACAATCACCTGCCTGGTTCTTGTCGCCAGTTCCACACTGATGATCCTGTCATACTATTTCAATCCTTCTATTCTATGCAAGAACTCATTTATGAATGTCTAACTTTTTGGCTGTTGTGTTTGTTGTGCTCTAAGTTTCAGAGTCATACAATAGGATTGACTCTACATCTCAGATGAAGATTTAAACTGCTCTACGGAGAAGAACAAAGTCTGCCCACTATGAAGAAGAACAAAGTCACCACAGAAGGTAACTGTTTAAAATGTTAGGACTACATACCTGTGGCTCTGCCTGGATTCTTCTGCACCCACAAGTGAAGCATTGCTAATGCCTGGTCTCCAACAATTTTGTAGTCGTTCTTGATGTGGTTGACGTCAGAGATGGAGATCTGTAGCTGCTGGGCAAGAACCACCCAGTCCCCCTGAAGGGCGTCTGCAACATCCGAAAGTTTCATCTCCGCACGATTCACAGAGCCTTGGATAACTGGAAGAATGAATACAGTTACATAATATTTATGACATAAATCGTATAAGTAGTATTTTTAAAAAGCTGCTGACAAAGTTGACTCTCAAAGGATGAGAGGGGAATGAATGAACAAACTTTATTTCCAAAGGGTTGAGAATTGGGCATGACATTCTGCCCTTCCTTTCTCTCATCTTTTATATTGAATTCATTTATTCTCACATACATTTTACACATTTTTTTTTTTTTTTTTTTCCCTTAACCAGCAGCACTTGGGCTTTCAGCCCTTCGGCCCAATGACATGTCATTGCGAGGCTGGGGAACCTGAGGACTTTCCTTCCAACCCGGTCAGGAGCTTCGCTCCTTCCCATCCACAGAGGGTTTATCACAGGAGCCGTTCAGGCTATTCAGTCAAATTTCCGGCCGTAAACATTTCTTCAAACGCTGACGCCCGGGTTTGAACCATGAACACCTGGTCGCCAGTACAACGCCGAAGCCATTACACCAGCGCAGCTCCCACATTTTACACATCAATTTAAAGGAATTCAACGTTGTATAAGTTAAATAATAGTATACATTTACAGTATCTAATTATAATCATGAAATAAAATATGTTGAAAAGTACAAAAAGCACCATTAGATCAAGCATTCAATATTATATATCTATCTGGAGACATAACCAGGGGGAGGCATATAATCAGCACTAAAAGTATTCAAAAAGTCTACGACTGAATGAATAAGGACGGGTTGTATTTCAGATTATGTAGGAGATAGTTCCAGAGATGAGCATCAGAGTATTCATGGGCCAATTTTTCCAGGTGCTCATGATGGGAAGCCAGTGTTTGAGGCCAATTTTCCCAGGTGCTCATGACGAGAGGCCAGCATTCGTGGCCAATTTTCCCAGGTGCTCATGATGAGAGGTCAGCATTCGTGGCCAATTTTCCCAGGTTCTCATGACGAGAGGCCAGCATTCGTGGCCAATTTTCCCAGGTTCTCATGACGAGAGGCCAGCATTCGGTGCCAATTTTCCCAGGTTCTCATGACAAGAGACCAGTTTTTGGGGCCAGCATAGATGTTGAGGATTGCTGCATGGTTTACTATCATCTTGGTTTTATTGTCATTTGGATGGTCACACCATGCAGCACCACAACTAGTTAGACTTCAAACGGTAAGCCTAGCAACGACCAGAGTATTAGTGTAGCCTTTGGGCCAATGGCAGTGTTTTATATAATGTGTGGCATAGTCCACTAATCCATGTATAGAGTCTTAACTCATATGTTCAACTGTCAGTGTTCAGCTATTGGCCCGAAGGCTACACTAATACTCTGGTCGTTGCTAGGCTTAACGCGTCAGCAAGCATTTTACGTGTATCGTTTGAAGTCTAACTAGTTGTGATGCTGCATGGTGTGACCATCCAAATGAAAATAAACCCAAGATGATAGTAAACCATGCAGCAATCCTCAACAATATCTAAATTAAGTTTTTGTTTCACTTTAGCCCAATTTTATATTTCATTAATCCTCATCCACTTTCCTTTGCACCAATTTATAATATTACCATAATTTGAAAAAACCTGACAAGAACCGACAATTCAACTTTAGGACAGAGTGTTTTGAGTGCTGGTCTCTCGTGGCTAAGGTGTCGGGTTGGATTCGTGGTATTGAAATGCTTCAGTTTACCCAGCTGTAAATGGGTACCTGACTTTGCACTTGAGTTAGGGAAGGAAAAGGCAGTGAGGAAGGTAACTGGTCACCCTACCTCTTGATGCTGGACCTAGTATAGTGAAGTCTCTAACACTTCACTCCTCTATGGCAGCTACAGGACTTTCACCTTTTTACTATATGGAAACTCACAGCGACAGAAAACTCTTTGTGTCAAACACGGGAGAATCAAGACATTCTGTGACAGTTAACTACAACAGTGATTTTATTCCTTTTTTTTAAATTTTGCTCCTGATGGAGCATGGAACCACCATTGCTGCTGGTCCCCTTGCAGGAAACCTGTATCGAAGTATTCATGTGCTAGTACAGTGGTGGTTTCTATAGCTATTTATTTGACATGATAAGGTTGACAGTCCCATGGCACAACCTCTCACTGGTCACCTCTTATGTGACATGCTTGATGTATCAATAGTCCAAATATTTCATGGCCTCCACAAATTTCCCCCGGGAACTACACAAGGAAACAGTGACTTTTATAACCTGATAATACAATAATTTTGTTATGGGGAGGATACTGGTTTGCTCAACAACATCAACGAACAGATATGACACAAGTGTGATGTTTTTCTTGTGATTTATATGCTACCTCTACTATAAGAAGGGTTGAAGTGGCACAATAAGACCATTACTATGGAACTGATGTCAAGAACCAGACAAGTGCAAGTGGAACAAGAGATGTGAAGAAGATGTTGGAGATTGATATGACACACACTGAGGAAAACTTTCTGATAGCATTACTGGTCAGTCCTTGTTCTGGAATCCTCAGGGTAATAGAGGCAGATGGCAACTAAAAAACATGTAGAGATGAAAATTTGAGGCAGAAATGAAGGCAATAAAGAAGACCTGGAAAGATTCTAAGCAGATGGCACAGGACATGAAGATCTGAGAGTCCTTGTTCTGGAATCCCCAGGGTAAGAGAGGCAGAGGTCGACCAAAAAACACATGGAGAAGAAAACTGGAGACAGAAGTGAAAATGATGAGGAAAGCTTGGAAAGAACTTGAGGTGATGGTACATGCCAGGAGGATTTGGAATGTGTTTGTTGATGGCCTATGCTCCTTGGTGTGCTAAAGGGTATTGATTGATTGACATTAAAACATACAACCCGTAGAGTTCCCAGGGGTCTCTGAACAAACAATGAATATGGCCACTACTCCCTCAGACATATCATACAAGATGACTAATATGAGGTTGTCCATGAGGCTGGTGATGTCATCATGTTAAACAAACTGCCCCAGAAACCTCCACCACAAGAGCATGTAACTGCCTGGTCCAAGCTTAATACAAGGAGATTATGCTCCGTAAGGAGCTCAAAGGAAAATGATGATGGTAGTATAAGACATGCTGCAGTTTTTCTAAATTGTCCATATCATATGTCACCTGACGTTTTCATCAGCGATATAAAAAATGCTGTATATGTCACTTCAATAAGAGACGGTGTTAAAACACATTTAAAAAAATTTTTTTGGTGCTTACCAAGTCCCTGTCCACGGAGGAAATCATGACGTTTACGAATCTCAGCAGCTTTGTCAGTGTCCAGCTCACCCGAGTCAGACTAGAAAGGTGTAGACTTGGTGAATGGTTGGTGTATCACGTAAAGTGGAATGGCAACATAAATTTAAAACTTACTACGTACACTGTGACAAATACTAACATCTAAACAATTAACTCACAGATTAAACCTGAGAATCATCAAATGCTATATATAGTTTATTACTGTATGGTGCAAAAACATGACAATGAACAAGCAAGTGGAAGAAAGAATTGAGGCCCTTGAGATGGAGATATATAGAAAAATGTGGCACGTCTCATGGAAAGAGAAGAAAACAAATAAAGAAGTTCTAGAAAACCTAGGAATGAAAGGAGAATTAATGAAGGAAATTAATATTAGACAGCTAAAATATTTTGGCCATGTAAAAAGACATAACACCTGACACTGAAGACCATAACAGAAGACAGAGTTGAAGGCAGACGTGCAAGAGGAAGACAGCTCTATAAGTGGGAAGATAACATCAAGAGATGGACAGGAAAGAGTCTATCAGAGTGCACCATCAAGACAACAGACAAAAGAAATTGGAAATCCGTTGCAGGTGACCTTCAATGTAGAGATGGTACCTGATGATGATGATACACACAGTCAAGCATCCAACTGGCAGAGTAGTTAGAGTACTTGCCTCTCACAGCAAAGTTACTGGGTTCTTGTTTCAAAACCTGGTAATTTCACGCTCCAGTTTACCCAGGTGTAAATGAGCTCCAGTTTACCCAGGTGTAAATGAGTACCGGTACCTCTCCTTATGAGTTAAGGAAAGCAAAGACAGCAAGGAAGGGAACAAGTCACTCCATCTCAACCTAGAACAGTGAAGTCTCTAACACTTCACTACCCTATACCAGTATCTGCTATGGGAACTACCATAACCTTTTTATACATACTGTACAGTTGACTTAAGTCAGTCACCCTAAGTACACAATGTACAGTCAATCTAAGTCAGTCACCCTACCCTAAGTTCACACTGTACAGTCAACCGAAGTATTGAACCTCTTTCAAATCTTGCATATGTTACCTCAATCAATACCTACAAGTTTTCAAAGAGTTTATATATTCAAAAGAGTGGAGTATGTCAGATGAGAACTGGATTAACTACCAGCAGGTCACCATCAGCCTTGGCGGAGAGTGTAGCACTTGGGACAATGGGAAAGCGGAACTGGAGATTAAACAACTGATAGGTTTGTGATCCGTGGTGAGAAATCAGGTTGGGGCTTCTCTGTTTGGGTAAAGGGCAGAATCGTCGCGAACATAGTGGGGCTTACAAGATAACTCTCAGTCCAAGCTCCGACAGGTTAAAAATGTTTGGCATGAATGGAAAACATTCATAGTAGCTTCAAGTCGGTAGGAGCTGGTGTGGATCTACTGTCCTGGTCATGCAGGGGTATGCGGTAATCAGAGAGCTGAAGACTAGTATCAAGTGCACCCACAGTAATGACACTGGATATCTGGATATGGATAAGAAAGAGATACTGAGAACAATTAATGATCGCTTGTTAGAGAATGACACTGCAATAGATGAATCATCAAGGTTAAGACTGTTGGAATTTGGCATCAAACATAAGGCTAGCAGAGATGGACATATGAGAGTATGCATCCATAGTGCATACAACCAGCGAGCTACAGGAACAGTAAGCATTCAAACTCTTCGACATATACTGAGGGAGATTAAGCAGCTATGGGTTTGCCCAGCGTGCAATGACGGAGATTCTGTTCAACAATAACAAAGAATTTAAAGATGGACAAATTGTGTTCAAGACCATAGGGATTCTTGTTTTTTTTTTGTTTGGCCATTTTACCTATCTCATAATCTACCTGAAAGAGTTACACACCCTAAAATCATTAAGAGGTCTGCTGGTTGCCTCAGTAAATTATCTTCTGAAACTATTGAACCTGAAAGGTCAGTCAAAACAGGACACTTAGGACACTTCACACTAAGTGAAAGTGTAGAAGAGGCATTGTACTGGCTGTGGTACAACCGAAGTGGGAGATGGAATTCAGGACAGTAATTTATATACGAGGGTGAGTCAAGTGAAAACCGGAAATATGTTATAACAATAAGAATAATCATGCCATTATATTGTAACTTGCCAATATTGTTTTCCTGGATGTCTCGAGTGTCATGCATGCGCCATCGCGGTGATGACGCATAAGGTGACGTCATAATGACATTTTAAAGATGGCCGCCCCGCTAGTGGAATGCACCAAACAGCAGCAGCGTTCTGTTATTCAATTTTTGATCAGCGAAGGGGTGAAACCAATAGAAATTCATCGGCGAATGAAGCTCAAGTACGGTGATGCATGCATGTCAAGGTCGCAGGTGTATGAATGGTGTACAAAGTTCAAAAACGGCGTGATTTTTATGACAGATTGTTCAATTTTCAATTCTGGAGTAAGCTGCCGTGGCACCCACCTTGCAGACACTTTGTGGTACTGTAGCACATCAGACATGATGTGGTGTGCTGAACCGTGACTGATGTCAAGATGTGTGGCAATATCATCCACAGTCAATCGGCGGTTTCCCTGTACGAGTCGTTCAACGGTTGCTATCGATTCTGGAGTCACTACTCTGTGTGCCTGACCCGGTCGTGAACAATCTGTCACAGAAATCACGCCGTTTTTGAACTTTGTACACCATTTATTCACCTGCGACCTTGACATGCATGCATCACCGTACTTGAGCTTCATTCGCCGATGAATTTCTATTGGTTTCACCCCTTCGCTGATCAAAAATTGAATAACAGAACGCTGCTGCTGTTTGGTGCATTCCACTAGCGGGGCGGCCATCTTTAAAACGTCATTATGACGTCACCTTATGCGTCATCACCGCGATGGCATGTGCATGACACTCGAGACATCCAGGACAACAATATTGGCAAGTTACAATATAATGGCATGATTATTCTTATTGTTATAACATATTTCCGGTTTTCACTTGACTCACCCTCGTACAACAAAACTGTTAATTTCACAACTGCCTCAAGTTATCAGAATGGATAATACCAGGAGTGAATCTCAGAGCTGCAACCAAGGTTGAGTGGTTGCAATTCCTAGTGCAGGCAGGAAAAAAAAATCAGAAGGCTGAGACTTAGGAGTCATGACCCTAGTGGGTCCACCCACCTTCCAGCAAGAAGGCCAATATTTGTTTTGGCTCATGCTCTATGAAAAAGAAAAAAATCAGAGTATGTACTTTGATAACTGTGTAGTTATCTGTGTATATTTTAAGGCATACATCGAATGTATTACACTTCACTCTGACCAATTGTAAATGGGAATGTGACTCTGCTGTTGAGTTAGGGAAGGCACAGGCAGATAGGAAGGGAACTGGTCACACCAATTCTTAAAACTGAGACTAGAAAAGTCTACCAATTGTTCTATGTCCACACCAACTCTTAAAACTGAGACTAGAAAAGTCTACCAATTGTTCTATGTCCACACCAACTCTTAAAACTGAGACTAGAAAAGTCTACCAATTGTTCTATGTCCACACCAACTCTTAAAACTTGGACTAGAAAAGTCTACCAATTGTTCTATGTCCACACCAACTCTTAAAACTGAGACTAGAAAAGTCTACCAATTGTTCTATGTCCACACCAACTCTTAAAACTGCGACTAGAAAAGTCTACCAATTGTTCTATGTTTATAATATGAGACTTCAGTCTTATGAAAAGATAACTCCTCTTCCTCTAGAGCAACATTCAATACCCTTCAGTTCCTTAAGGAGCATAGGCCTTCAACAAATTCAAGCTGAGTCATCATGTACTGTGCCATCCACTAAGGTCCTTAAATGTCCTATTTGTCCCTTTCATTTCTCTCCAAATTTCTTTTCCATGTCTTTTTTTCTGTCTCTTTCTACCTCTCCTATCCTGGGAATTCAAGAGCATGGACTGTCTAGTAATGCCACTATCAGGTTTCTTCTTTGTGTATCCTATCCATCGCCAGGGTCGTCTTCTCATCTCTTGTTCCTCTGGCACTTGTCTGGTTCTTGTCATCAGTTCCACATTGATAATCTTGTCTTATCATTTCAATCCTCCTATTCTACGATAGCATCTGATTTACTGACAGCTGTAACTTCTTGGTTTTTGTTTTGTTTGTTCCAGGCAACTTTACTGATGACAAAGCCATCACAAATGTTACAACATTACCATTCACAAACAAATGAAAATAATGCTGAAATATCAGCAATGACACATGTAAATAAGTGGGGTGTTACTAACCGACACCATATCTGGAAGACGAATGTTGAGGTTGCAGATTGGTGTCTGTGGGGCTTCACCTCTTGCCACCTTTGGCTCTTTCATGAAGGCAACTCGGGCACTGGGCTCTTGATCCTGGCAGATGAGTGATCAGAAATAATGACATTTGGAACAACTAGATCTCTGTATGGTTAATACTGACCTACTAAAAATGCCTGGATTTGTTCATCCTGAAAAGGACGTTGGTTGCGTTGTATCCGTTTACAGCGAAGCTTCGATATTTGCGCCTTTTGGCTGACACATCCAACTTCAGCACGGCATTTTTGGGACCGGGTTAGCCTTCCCTCTTCAATCCCTACTCACTCAGCCAGACTGCAGTGATGCAGCCTGTTTCCAGGACCACTACAATTAATGACCCCCTACTACAAATGCCAAGAAATAAGGTTTCTACATGGTTAATAAATGATTTCCTACTACAAACACCAGGAAATAAGGTATCTGCTCCTCAGTTAATAAATGACCAACTATTAAAAAACACCTAGAAATAAGGTATCTGCATGATACTATAAACACCTGGAAATAATGTCTCTGCTTAGTTAACTCTTTGATTCCATAATTATTTTCCACCCTGTGCCATAATTATTTTTTGAAGAATTCTAAACGGTGAAGTGTACTGAGTTTTAGTGTAAATTTTATGTTAATCTTTTTCTGTGAACATGTACTTATTTATACCAAACTGTAGGGAAATGGATAGAGAATTGTAATATATAATGTCTTTGGTAGTATTAACACAAGTGTGTTCGTTATACTTAAAACATTTTGCATGTAAAATTGAAAAACACTAAAAAGTTAACTGTAGAATACGATCTTACCAAAGACAAATTACTGTTGTAGACAATAAAACTTTCTTTTTAGTCTTCAAACGTCAAGTTAATCCACATACAAAGTAAAAAAAACATGCTTATGGCCACAATTAGTACATTTAGTGTTATTCGCACGTTTTTCTGTGGTCCTTTGTAAGAAAAAAATAAATTATGCAATCGTGCATTATGTAATTTTCAAACAAATAAAGAAGAATAACGTCATATAAAAACTTTTTTACTCTTGTTTAATGTTTTAATAGTATCCCTAGCTTCATCTTCTACCAAGAACTAGTGGTTAGATGTTACGGTAGGTCTAGTTTTGTTGCTTTTTGATCGGCCAGAATATGACTATGCCCACTCATCAACTAAATCTAGTGTGTCTAGCTTTTCTGCACAGATTCCGTATTTTGACAACAAACTGTGACTACCAAACAATCATCATCAATGTCAGCAATGTTTCAAAGTAGTTTGACACAATTATTTGCTTAGGAGACTTAGAAAATGTAAATATAAAGCGTGACATATTTCTCTAGCAATAACAACGAAAAACGCAAACACACGAATCTTCACAAAAATTGTAATAACAACATCAAAACACGCACATGTGCTTATTAACTACAGTCAAATTAGTTGTTTAAATAGTAGCGGAAGTCATTCTACGAGTTTTAATATATGAACTGCATTAAACGGACGATTTTTAGGGTTTATTCGTGATAAACTAAAAACCACGCTCTGAGCGTTGCTCTGGCACGGCGCGTTGAATTTTGCAACGCTCAGAGCGTTGGTCTGGAGTCAAAGAGTTAATAAATGACCTACTACTAAAAACACCTGGAAATAAGGTCTTTGTATGACTAATTAATGACCTACTACTACAAACACCTGGAGATAAGGTCTCTGCTTTATTAATAAATGACCTACAACTAAAACACATGGAAATAAGGTCTTTGCATGACTAATTAATGACCTCCTACTACAAACACCAGGAAATAGGTCTTATCATGCCCTAGTGTTTCAGTAGCTTGTGAGACTTATCTCCAACAGAAGGGTTGGCTGTCATGAGTTTGCTTCATAGGAAATGTGCATGGAGGTATGTGGAATTTAAGACTTGCTTTTTTTGGCTAATCATGAGTTGGTGGTTGTTAGACGTCAGTCAAGTCTGTTGCAAGAGTGACACAGAGACTTATGTGATATGCATCAGATGACATATTTCGTGCAGTATTCACTTAAGAAGCTTGAAGACGAGTTTTTTTAGTCCTATTTATGTTTGTACTGTTCAATGTGGTTATTGTATATAGATATCAACAGTGGGCAAATCAGCTGTAGTGAACCTTTGTTAACAATTATGTCTATGCTTGTAAAATGTTGGTTACCATGGCAGTTTTTACAGAAGATCCGAATGTCCTTAAACTAACCCTTATTGATTCTATGAATTCATCCTACCTAACTCTATGAATTCACCCTACCTGATTCTATGAGTTCACTCTACCTGATTCTCTGAATTTGCCCTACATGATTCTATGAATTTGCACTACCTGATTCTATTAATTTGCCATATCTGATTCTAAGAATTCACTATACCTGATTACATGAATTCACCCTACCTGATTCTATGAATTCAGCATACCTGATTACATGAATTCACCCTACATGACTATGAATTCACCCTTCCTGATTCTATGAATTAACCCTATCTGATTCTAAGAATTCACCTTATCTGATTCTAAGAATTCACCTTACCTGATTCTAAGAATTCACCCTACATGATTTCACCCTAACTGATTCTATGAATTCACCATAACTGATTCTATGAATTCACCCTAACTGATTCTATGAATTAACCCTACCTTAGAAGTACAGGCCTTCAACAAACTCACATCAAGTCCATCTGTTAAATGCCATCCACACAAGGTCTCTCTGTGTCTTCTTCATCCTGTTTATTTCTATTAATTAACCCTACCTGATCCAATTAATTAACCCCTCAATCTATATCCAAATATCCTATGAAGTAATCCTACCTGATCTCGAACTTTAACAGTACAGGGTAGGCGGTTCTCTCTGAACGCTCTGAAGTTGACATGCAGTTGGTCTCCAGATTTGGTGACTGGAATCAAATTTCCAGCCATTTCTACAAACTGAGGTCTACCCTCCAAAACCTGAATAATACAACAGACTCATCATTTAAGGTACAGCAAAGGCACTGTTCGGTTTAACTTTTTTGCATTTATGACCACTTCTTAAAATAATAATGGGGGGGGGGGGGGGAATTTATTAAAAAAGTGGAAAAATGTAAGAACAATAATGATACCATAAATATTTAAATTGTAATGTGTCATACTGCGAGATGCCAAGATTGTAACACTGTATAAAAATAAAGGAGACAGAAGTGATTGCAATAACTACAGAGGCATCTCTCTTCTTAGTATTGTTGGTAAGGTTTTTGCCAAAGTCATCTTAATGCGACTACACAAGTTAGCTGAGCGCATATATCCAGAGGCACAGTGTGGATTCCGAGCTGGCAGATCAACAACAGACATGATCTTCTCTCTCAGCCAGCTTCAGGAAAAAATCAAGAGAGCAGAAAAGACCATTATATATCGCCTTTATAGACCTCACAAAAGCATTCGACCTGGTTAGTAGGGATGGACTCTTTAAAATCCTCCTGAAAATAGGCTGCCCTTCTAAAATGCTGGAAATGATAAAGTCATTCCATGACGACATGAAGGGAACAGTCCAATATGCTGGAAGCACGTCACAGCCCTTTGATATACGAAGTGGCGTTAAACAAGGCTGTGTTCTGGCTCCGACCCTCTTCGGAATCTTCTTTGCCTTACTCTTGAAACATGCATTCAGAGATGCAACTGAAGGAATATGCCTTCACACTAGGTCAGATGGCCGTCTGTTTAATCTTTCAAGGCTGAAGGCAAAAACAAAAATCAGAAGGGTCACTATAAGAGACTTGTTGTTCGCTGATGATGCTGCAGTCGTCACTCAAAGCCAACAGGAGCTTCAGAGCTTGATGAATCGCTTCACTAAAGCATGCAAGGACTTTGGCCTCACAATAAGTCTAAAGAAAACGAATGTGCTGAGTCAGGATGTGGGTGCTGCACCAGTTATCACTATCGATAACTATGAATTGGCAGTGGTACACCACTTCACATACCTAGGGTCTACCATCAATGACAAACTCTCACTGGATACAGAAATCGACAGCCGCATTGGCTAAGCTGCAGCTACCTTTGCCCGCCTCACATCGCGTGTTTGGGGAAACTCTAAACTCACAATGAAGACCAAAGCTGCGGTATATAATGCCTGCGTCACCAGCACACTCCTATATGGCAGCGAGACCTGGACGACCTATGCTAAGCAAGAAAGAAGGCTCAATACCTTCCATTTGCGGTGTCTACGCCGCATCCTCGGCATCTCATGGAAAGATAAAGTGACAAATGTCGAGGTGTTGTCACGTGCTGGCCTTCAAAGTATGTATACGCTGCTTAGACAGCGCAGACTTCGCTGGCTTGGCCATGTTCGCCGCATGGAAGATGGTCGCATCCCAAAAGATATCTTCTACGGACAATTAGCAGATGGCAAGAGAACAGTTGGGCGACCACAGCTGAGGTTCAAAGATGTGTGCAAGAGAGATATGAGGGCACTGGACATGGATCCAGCAACATGGGAGGATGAAGCTGCCGATCGCACTAAGTGGCGATGCTATTTACGGCACCACCTCAGATTGGGCGAAGAGAGGCTCACACAAGAAGCAGAGGTGAGGAGAAAACGTCGAAAGGAGCACCAGGAAAATAAGCAGCTGAGGGCTGCCACCTCAGGGGCGCATTCCCATTTTCAGTTATGACTGAAGGGGCTATTATTATTATTATCATACTGCCAAGGACTTTGCCAAAGTCCATCCAATCAGAGGTGGCCAGGTGACCATCACACTCAGCCAATCACACACTTCAAAGAATGCCCACACCGGTGTGTGGAGCTTGCCTGTGATAAGCCCTCAGTTGTTAATGAACGCATGGTTGCGATAGTTACAAGCAGACTTATATGTCTTTAATTATGTCTTCATTTTTTTCTTTGATAATTAATTTATTATTATTAATAATGTATTTTTTTTTCTTTAAACATTTCATAAACCATGTGTGTTCAAAACAAAAGTTGTACCTGGTCTTTATATTCCCAAAAGGTAAAAGAAATCCATAACAGTGGACATTAAGATGATAATGAATCATGTACTAGTGTTTGTAGGTCAGTTAACATGCCTACATCGACTGTTAAGTACTAATACAAAAACTGCAGAACTGCTGTTCTGCAGCCCCCTGGATAAGAGTGGTAGATGTAAAAAACATATGAATGAGTCTGGGCTTAAAACACTGAGGGTAAGGCCTGATTTGAGAGCTGAGATGAGGCCTGGACCATTTCACAATTGAGGCCCCCTCACATTTGGGAAGAGGTATACAAATATTTTAATATAAAGAAAGGCTTGTAAAATTGATTCTTTACTCATAGAATGAGGCAACTCCTGTGAGATCTCTCTTATACAGCCTTCCCAGGATTAGCTCATTAACTTCTCTACTTTAGTTAACACTATGAGTACCGTGATGGGGACACATGGAGTAGATGCTAGCTTTACAGATTGATGATCTGAACTAGTAGAATGTACTCCTGACTAAAAGCTTTATTTGTGAGATAGCAAAGAGTTCTTTTGAAGATATTAAGGAGAAAGATGGTGGGGATAAAACATTTGTGGCTTCAGAGGTTTCAAGCATTGTTCACAGTCAAAGCATTAAGATAAAGGGTAACTGAGATATGCTGCTCCCCTATCACAAGATTCTACAGGAAAGAAAATGGTATGCAACACAGTGAAATTTGTTATTTCTTTTCAAAAAATAAAATGCCATCACACTTTCATATCACCCGTGTGTTACCGGGGCCCGAAAGGGGAGCAAAGAATAGTAACACTGTCCCCTGCCAAGCATGTCGTAGAAAGCGACTAAGGAGGGTTGGGCATGGGGCCGGTTACCCCATCCTGTAAAAAATTTAAACCACAAAAAACTTCAACAAATATGGACAAGTCAAATAAAGAAAATAAAACACAGCCATCCAAGACAGGGGAAGGTCCTCTCGTGGGGAGGCGTATGATGCAACACAGAGAAAGCCGAAAGGAGTCTGTGTTGCTGACTAACCTTCTTTCTTCTAGGAGAACTTCCAGAGTTGGCACCTGGAATGTTCGGACATTAAACGAACAAGGGAAAGTGGCGCAAGTAGCAGCAGAAATGAGGGAATACAAAATCGAGGTTCTGGGAATGAGTGAAACAAAGTGGAAGGGGGTAGACAGGAAGAAACTCATCACAGGTGAATTGGTGCTGTCCTCAGGACATGAAGACGAAAGTTCACACCACAGTGAAGGGGTAGCTCTTATGTTATCTAAAGAAGCACAGAAAGCACTCATTGAATGGGAAGCTGTTGGACCCAGAATAATAACAGCTACTTTCAAAACAGCTAAAAAGAAAATTCATGTAAATGTCATCCAATGTTATGCACCAACTAATGACAAAGAAGAGTCTGTGAAAGAAGCATTTTATACTAAACTACAGGAAATTATGGATAAAGTAAAAAGAAGAGACATCACAATTTTGATGGGTGACATGAATGCAAAGATAGGTACAGTCAACACCGGATTTGAAGAAGTCATGGGAAAACATGGGCTAGGAGTAATGAATGAAAATGGAGAACTATTCGCAAACTTCTGTGCTTCAAATCAACTGGCTATAGGAGGAAGCATGTTTCCACATAAGAGAATACACAAGGCAACATGGATATCACCAGACCATAGAACAGAAAATCAGATTGATCATATATGCATAAACAAGAAGTTTAGATCATCATTGCAGGATGTAAAGGTATATAGAGGAGCAGATGTGGCATCAGATCACCATCTTCTGATAGCCAAAGTAAAAATGAAACTCAAGAGATATGCAACAATGCAAAATTATAGACAACAGTATAATGTAGGACAGCTAAGAAATCAAGAAACAAGAGACAAATTTGCGGTCACAGTATCCAACAAATTCCAAGTGCTCCAACAGCTGGAAGATGTAGAGAATACAGAAGACTATTGGCAGCAGGTCAAAACTGTATGGAAGGAGACATGTGAAGAAATACTGGGGAAAAGGGAAAGACAACAAAAAGCATGGATAACAACAGAAACCATCAATAAGATAAAAAGACAGAAAAAACAAGAAAGCAGAGTTAAACACAAGCAAAACCAGAAGTTCCAAAGCCAAGGCTCAAGAAGTGTACACAGAAGCAAACAAAGAAGTAAAAAGAAGTATCAAAAGAGACAAGAGGAAGTATATTGAGGAGTTGGCAAGAGAGGCAGAAGATGCTGCAGCCAAAGGAAATATGAGAGAACTGTATAGCAGCACAAAGAAGCGAACAGGGAAATACAAGCAAACAAGTTGCCTCATAAAAGACAAGAATGGGAAACTGCTCAGCAATATACAAGAGCAAATGAAGAGGTGGACAGAATATTTTGGGGACCTTCTCAATAGACCAGCTCCACAAAACCCGCCGGACATCCAGCCAGCAGAAGAAGAGCTACAAATTAACGGTGAAAGACCAACGAAGGAAGAAATAAAGAAAGCCATAAAGCTTCTAAGAGATGGAAAAGCGTCTGGACCTGATGGCATTCCAGCAGAGGCCATCAAAGCAGATATCGACACGGCTACAGAGATGTTATATAAATTACTTGGTAAAGTCTGGGAAAAGGAAGAGATACCAGCAGAATGGAAGGAAGGATATCTGGTTAAGTTGCCTAAGAAGGGAAACTTACAAGAGTGCACAAATTATAGAGGAATAATGTTACTATCAGTGCCAGGAAAAGTATTAAACAGGATTATCCTTGAGAGATTAAAAGAGTCCATAGACAAGAAACTGAGAGATGAACAAGCAGGTTTTTGACAAAACAGATCATGTACAGACCAGATAGCCACTTTGAGAATAATAGTTGAACAAAGTCTGGAATGGAATTCACCACTATACATCGGATTTGTGGACTACGAAAAGGCATTTGACAGTGTAGACAGAGAATCACTTTGGAAATTGTTGAGGCATTATGGAGTTCCCCTGAAGATCATTAATTTAATAAAGAAAACATATGAAGACATGACATGCAGAGTTCTTCACGAAGGACAGCTTACAGAACCGTTTGGGATAAGAACAGGAGTGCGACAGGGATGCCTTTTGTCTCCATTTCTTTTCTTGCTGGCAATAGATTGGGTTATGAGATCATCGGCAACACACAACAGAAATGGAATCCAGTGGACTCTGACTAAGCAGTTGGATGATCTGGATTTTGCTGATGACTTGGCTCTTCTGTCCCATAGCCGTAATCAGATGCAGGACAAATTGAAAACACTCGATGAGAGGTCACAGCAATTGGGTCTGAAAATACACAGGGAAAAGACAAAAATAATGCGAATAAATGCAGGTAACGATAACAGGGTTGAACTTGAAGAAACACCAATACAAGATGTAGAATCATACACATATCTTGGCAGTAATATAGACAAAGTTGGAGGGACAGACAGCGATATCAAAGTGGGAATACAAGGGGCAAGAGGAGCTTTCATTGCGTTGGGAAATATATGGAGATCGGGAGAAATAGGATCCAACACGAAAGTGGGAGTCTTCGGCTCAAATGTGGGGTCAGTCCTGTTGTATGGCTCAGAGACATGGAGAGCAGCAGAGACAACGGCCAGGGAGCTACAGACTTTCATAGATGGGTGCTTGCGTAGAATAGAGGGATTGAGATGGTATGACAAGGTTACCAACGTGGAACTGATGACAAGAACTAGACAAGTGCCAGTGGAACAAGAAATGAGAAGAAGACGATGGCGATGGATAGGACACACGCTGAGGAAACCTGTTGATAGCATTACAGGGCAGTCCTTGTTCTGGAACCCCCAGGGCAAGAGAGGCAGAGGAAGACCAAGAAGTACATGGAGAAGAGAGTTGGAAACAGAGGTGAAAATGATGAGGAGAACATGGAAAGAACTTGAGATGATGGCACGTGACAGGAGGACTTGGCATGTGTTTGTTGAAGGCCTATGCTCCTTTGGGAGTGGAGGGTTATGAAAAACACTTTCATATCTACATCTTGTTACAAGGATTCATCTGAAACCTCCCCGTCATGTTTGTATCGTGTAACAAGACATTTTTCAAATATCTCACTTCCAATGTCTGTATCTTGCAACAAAGATTTATCAAATTTCTCACTTCCATATCTGTATCTTGCTACAAAGATTTATCAAATATCTCATACCTTAGCTGTATCTTGCTTGCTACAAAGATTTATCAAATATCTCCCATCCATATCTGTATCTTGCTACAAAGATTTATCAAATATCTCACTTACATAGCTGTATTTTGCTACAAAGATTTATCAAATATCTCACATCCATATCTGTATCTTGCTACAAAGATTTATCAAATATCTCATACCTTAGCTGTATCTTGCTACAAAGATTTATAAATAAAAAAATACCTTAGCTGTATCTTGCTACAAAGATTTATCAAATATCTCCTATCCATATCTGTATCTTGCTACAAAGATTTATCAAATATCTCACTTCCATAGCTGTATTTTGCTACAAAGATTTATCAAATATCTCACATCCATATCTGTATCTTGCTACAAAGATTTATCAAATATCTCATACCTTAGCTGTATCTTGCTACAAAGATTTATCAAATATCTCATACCTTAGCTGTATCTTGCTACAAAGATTTATCAAATATCTCATACCTTAGCTATATCTTGCTACAAAGATTTATCAAATATCTCCCATCCATATCCGTATCTTGCTTCAAAGATTTATCAAATATCTCATACCTTAGCTGTATCTTGCTACAAAGATTTATCAAATATCTCCCATCCATATCTGTATCTTGCTACAAAGATTTATAAAATATCTCATACCTTAGCTGTATCTTGCTACAAAGATTTATCAAATATCTCCCATTCATATATGTATCTTGCTACAAAGATTTATCAAATATCTCACTTCCATAGCTGTATTTTGCTACAAAGATTTATCAAATATCTCCCATCCATATCTGTATCTTGCTACAAAGATTTATCAAATATCTCACATCCATATCTGTATCTTGCTACAAAGATTTATCAAATATCTCACTTCCACAGCTGTATCTTGCCACAAGGATCACATATCTCAACTTTATATCAATCTCTTAATACAAGGATTTATTAAATATCTTATTGCTATGCGTATGTAATCAAATAACAATAATCAAAAGCTAAAGACATTCATAAATGGGTGGTTGCGTAGAATGGGGGGTTCGAAGTGGTATGACAAGATCACAAATGAGGAACTAATGACAAGATCATGACAAGCGTCAATGGAAAAAGACATGAGAAGAAGACGCTGGCGATGAATAGGACACACATTGAGGAAACCTGATAATAGCATTACAAGGCAGTCCTTGTTCTGGAATACCCAGAGTGCAAGATGGAGAAGTAGGCCAAAAAACAGAGGAGAACTGGAGACAGAAATGAAAATGATGCAGAAGACATGAAAAACCCTTGAGCTGACGGCACGAGACAGGAAGACTTGGCGTACGTTTGTTGAAGGTCTACATTCTTTGGGGAGATGAAAGGTGTTGATGTGTATGCAACATTACAAGGATCTATCAAATATCCTAGCTCTGTGCCTACGTTAGATTACAAAGATCTGTCAATATCCGAGCTCTGTGCCTATGGTACATTACAAGGATCTATCGAACATCCTAGCTCTATGCCTATGTTACATTAACATAATTTACTGTACATACCACATCCCTGTAGCTAATGACAAGAACCAGAACAAGCACCAGTGGAACAAGAAATGAGAGAAAGAAGCAGGAGACAGATAGGACACACAATAAAAAAACCTGATGATAGAATTACCAAACAATCCCTATTCTGGAATCCCCAGGGTAAGAGAGGCAGAAAAAGACCAAAGAACACATGGAGAAGAGAACTGGAGACAGACATGAAGAAGACGTGGGCAGACCTTGAGCTGATAGGAAGACTTGGCATAAGTTTGTTGAAGGCCTATGCACCTTGGGGAGTGTTGAGGATTTACTGACAATCACCTGGCAGATTTACTGTCAAGAAACTGTGCATGATAGATGAACATATTTTTTTGAGTGACATTTGTTATTATTCATTAATTTTGCACAAATATCTGCTCCTTTGACAACACTGATTGCCAAAGGTAGTCCCAAAGTGATTAAATGGACACCGGAATGTATATTATGCAAGATCACTGAGGCTTGTCCTCACGATTGGGACCGTCTCCTACCTGCAGCTTTATTTGCATATCGAGACGTTCCTCACGAATGTACGGGTTTCTCCCCTTTCGAATTGGTCTATGGTTCAAATCCTCGTGGGTCCATGATAATACTAAAAGATTTGTTGGTCCCGATCATCAGCTGATGTATCTACTTGTACCAGCTATGAGTTGGTCATTGACCTTCGACAGCGAATCATTGATGCGTGTACTTATGCATCCGATAGTATTAAGACTGCTACTCAGAGAGCAAGATTGTTCCATAATCAGACTCGAACTTTACGATTTTTCAATCCAGGTGAAAAAGTTTGGTTATTGCTTCCGCAAAGTGACAACAAATTATTGATATCATGGCAGGGTCCTTTTGATGTAATTAGTCTAGTATTACAGATGTTGACTATTCCATAAATGTGAGAGGCAAACTTAAGACCTTCCATGTCAATATGCTGAAATTGGCAGTTGAGAGACCTCAAGAGTTAATTCCTATCATTAATTCTGTTTCTGATTCTTCGTCTCAACATGCACATTTCGCAGTTGTTCATGATGAAGACACTACGTCTCCCATCCCTTTACATTTTACATTGCCTGCTCTACAACCTTCTGAGTCTTGGAGAGATGTAACCATTTCATCTTCTTTATCTTCTGAACAACAAAGTCGTGTTCGGGATGTTCTTATTTCTTTTGAGGATGTACTCACCGATCTACCAGGTCGTACATCTCTTATCTCCCACGACATAATTCTTAATAACTACCATCCTACAAAATTGAGACCTTATCCTTTGTCTTTACATCACAAAGATCGAGTTGAGACAGAACTTAAGGATATGATACGGTTAGGAGAAATATCTCCATCAGAATCACCATAGGCTTTTCCAATGGTGATTGTGAAAAAGAAGGATGATTCTTTACGTACTTGCATTGACTTCCGGCGTTTGAACAGTATAATGATTACAGACGCTGAACCAATGCCGTTGTTAGAAGATCTCCTATCTCAGGTTTCACATGCTACTTTCTTTAGTAAATTAGATCTTTCGAAAGGATATTGGCAGATTCCCCTTGCTAAACATGCCAAACCTTTCACGGCGTTTACAACTCCATTTGGACTTTTCCAATGGAATTACATGTGCTTCGGTCTTGTAAACGCTCCTGCGACTTTCATGCGCATGATGCGCCGCCTTCTTGGCAATCGTAAAGACGTCATCACTTATATCGATGACATATGTCTCTTCCACAACTCTTGGGAAGACCACATTAGTGGGTTGTCTTCACTTCTCCTTACTTTACGCCAACACGGTTTGACAGTGCGACCTTCCAAGGTCCAAATTGGTTGTCAGGAGATTTTATTTCTAGGTCACTGTATAGGTAACCATCATTTATATCCTGATGACACGACTGTCAAACATATATTAGATATTGCTATTCCTCACACAAAGAAACAAGTCAGAAGCCTCGTGGGCTTAATCAATCTTTATCATAAATTTCTTCCTAATTTTGCACAAATATCTGCTCCTTTGACTACACTGATTGCCAAAGGTAGTCCCAAAGTTATTAAATGGACACCGGAATGTGAAAGTGCTTTAATGAAATTAAAGGACTTGTTTTCAAAACCACCCATTTTATTGTTACCACATTTAAAGCTCCCATTCATTATTCAAACAGATGCATCCATGTGTGGCATAGGTGGCTGTTTGCTACAGTGGTACAGGGGTTATGCCACATCCCTGTTATTTTGTTTACCAGAAATTGTCAGCTGCAGAACAGAAGTACGCGACGGGTGAACGAGAGCTTCTGGCTGTGGTCTGGTGCCTCGAAAAACTTTCCAGATACCTCATGGGCACCCACTTTTACATCCAGACAGACCACAGTCCGCTGACATACATAACGTCTTGAACACTTAGAAATGCACGAATCCACAGATGGTACTTGCTGTTACAGGAGTTTGCTTTCACTATTCTGCTGATTTCTGGAACTGACAATCACCTGGCGGATTTACTGTCAAGAAACTGTGCATGATAGATGAACATATTTTTTTAGAGTGACATTTGTTATTATTCGTGCATAAGTTTAACGAATTTATTGATATGTTGCCATACTTGCACATTTTACTCTCGGTACTAAATTAAGTCTCTATATACTCTTTCTCCACTGACCTCACACAAGCCACAAGTGTCACGTTTGGGATCGAGGGGGATAGATGTTGAGTATTGTTGCATGGTTTACAGGCATTTTGGTTTTATCTTGATTTGGATGGTCGCACCATGCAACACCTTAACTAACTAGACTTCAAAGGGTACGTGTAAAACGTTGGATGAGGCGTTAAGCCTAGTAATGATAGAGTATTGATGTAGCCTTTGGGCTAATAGCAGTGTTTAGATAATGTGAGGCAGAGTCCATAAATATATGTTGAGTCTTAATTCATATATTCAACCGTCAGTGTGCAGGCTTCCTAGTTAATGGAATAAGAAATAAATAAGGACTTTTGTGTCCCGAGAATATGTGAAGGCGTTGATATTAAAACGCAGATCTACACGCAATATTCTAGATAGAACGCAGTGTATTATAAAACGCACTATTGAAAGCGATAATGTTAAATTGTGGCGTGTACAGCCAAACTGAGAATAATTGATTTAGCCTGTGATTTTATGAAATAGACAAGATGTCTTAATAGAAATACAAAGCCAATGATTAGGCATAATATGTGACGTGATAATGTCAAGACAGTTTGAATAGAATAGTATTCAACTGAAATATATGAACACAGAAAATTAGACAAAGGTCGACGGTTGATATGACCGCTCTGGGTCAAATAGTTGAGAATGCATGAGACTGTGATGTCATTCCTTATTTTGAAATGGGAACCACGTACGAGTATTTCGTTCATGTTTTCCATAATGTGATATGTCTTCAGATAATTAAATGGAGAATGTCATCTTCAGAAGACTTTGTGTTGATTGCCAAGTTTGATGAGATTCACTACAAGAAGTTTTCATAGTTCTATCAGTTCAACAATCAAGTGTTATCGTTCAACCTATTGAACGAACTAATCTTCATGACATCAATATGAATATAGAATGAAACAAAACGTCACAAATGAATTGAGCACAAAAGAAGAGAAATAGAAACATTCGTTCATACAACATCTATGAAAACATTACGAACCCAAATGTTACGGCAGCAATTAATAGACATAATCGAAGTCAGAAGAAATCCAGAAATTATTACGATATTTATAAAAGTCCGTAACAGGGAGTTGAAAGGTGAAAGAAGAAGACCACAGCCCTGTCTACATCATCCTCATCCCCATGTTCACATCTTGCTTATAAAAATATCTCACCTCAATGTCTCTACTCCGGGCCACCTCAAAAAACTTCTCTTGCTTCTCTAGAGTCTTATCATCCTTATCATCGGTCATACAGAAAATTCTCAGCTTGCCCTCCTCAGGGGAGTCACGTTTTGCGAAAACTACGAACTTGGCCATGTATGGAACTGTGACTGCCTCCTGGTAGAGAACTGAAGCCATCTGGGATGCCTCTGCAATATTCTGACAGTCTATGAGCCAGAACCTGGAAGTTAGGTATCATAATTATATTTAAGCAGTGAAATGTAAAACAGCAATAACAGTGAAAAAAAAAATGTCAAACATTTTACAACTTGTAATATTTCATTCAGTTAACCAGCCCATGCTGTTGTTGAAGTCTTTATGTATGGCTGTAAAACATGGAGAACAATAAAAACAACAATCAAGAAGTCTCAGATTTTCATTAATGGCTGCTTATGTGGAATAGGATTGAAACGGTAAGACAAGGTCACAAATGTGGAACTGATGACAAAAACCAGACAAGTGCCAGTGGAACATGAGATGAGACAAAGACACTGGTAGGAAACCTGTTGATAGCATTAGAAGGCAGTCCTTGTTCTGGAATCCCCAGGGTATTTTTATTATTATTATTATTGAACAGAATCAATATCATTGCACTCCAGTCAAACCCACAGGTACTCAGTCTTCCTCAGTTTATGTCGAAGAGTGTGAATGCTAACTGTTCCAGCAGCTGGCTGGTAATACACACGACAGCTGCATCCTCTCATACATCCATCTCTGCTAGCCTCACGTTTGATGCCAAATTCCAACAGTCTTAACCTTGATGATTCATCTATTGAAGTGCCATTCTCTAACAGGCGATCATTAATTGTTCTCAGTATATCTCCCTTATCAATATCCAGTGTCCCCACTGTGGGTGTTCTTGATGCTAGTCTGTCAGCTCTCTCATTACCACATACCCCTGCATAACCAGGACAGTAGACCCACACCAGCTCCTGCAGACTCGAAGCTTCTAAAAATATTTTCCATTCATGCCGTAGCCAACCACTGTGAACTTTTCAAAGCATAGACTGAGAGTCTGACACAATGGCTGCCTTTGTTACTGAAGTTATAGTTAGCCACCTTAAGGCTGCAGTAGCTGGTTCTACCTCCATTCTCATGCTGGAAGTTGTTATCTTGTAAGCCCCACTATGTTCGGCGACGATTCTGCCCTTTACCCTAGCTGAGAAGCCCCAACCTGATTTCTCATCACGGATCACAGAGCCATCAGTATACACAAGGGCATCATTATCCCTGATATGGTCATGTATCAGGTGGTTAATTTCCAGTTCTGCTTTCCCATTGCCCCAAGTTATACTCTCTGCCAAGGCTGATGATGACTTGCTAGTAGTTCATCACCAGGGACAACAGAGGCAGAGGTAAAAAAAACACATGGAGAAGATAACGGGAGAAAAAAATGAAAGGGATGAGGAAGACTTAGAAAGATCTTAAGCTGATGGTACGTAACAAGAGATGGCATGTAACAAGAGATGGCACGTAACAAGAGATGGCAAGTAACAAGAGATGGCACGTAACAAGAGATGGCATGTAACAAGAGATGGCACATAACAAGAGATGGCATGTAACAAGAGATGGCACGTAACAAGAGATGGCATGTAACAAGAGATGGCACGTAACAAGAGATGGCATGTAACAAGAGATGGCACATAACAAGAGGACTTTGTTGAGGATCTGTAGAAAGTCAGATAAGGCTTCATGCTAGATATTACCTTGCAGAGACGGTAGTTGTGAAAGATACACAGTCGTCAACTAGTGTCATTGGCTTGCTGTCAGTGACATCCTCCCACACAGCTGGGTTCGGATCCGCTGCAGACAAAACAATCTGATGTCATTACACTAGTACATGTACTCATTAAATCCTTGACAAGTAAGTTCAAAACTGATATTAATAACAGTATAAATGACACATATAAAAACAAGATCATTCCTTTATGTTCGTATTAGTCAAGCAAGTAACAGGACGCTAAAAAAACTATTAACAAAAAAAAAAAATAATAATTAGCAGAGAACAAATTCCAGAAACAACAAGAACTATTGAGCTATTACATAAACTAAAAAAAATAAAACCAATATGCTACGACTCATTGACCAAATCAGGTATAGGAAAAGTCAATACTGCCACGCCTTCATTATGCCTGATAGGGACAATCACTCTATTACCAAGAACAATACACTCAGTCACAATTCGTCTTCTTCAAGTACCATGCCTAGTGGCATAAGAGATCATGTCTCTCCACAACTTCCTATCTCCAGTACAATTTATCAATTCTGCGGTTGACTTCTTTCCAAGCCAAGATGTCAAACTGTCCAGTATTTGCTCTCTTTGTCTTCCCCTATATCTTTTTCCATCAATCTTACCTGTTGTTACGATATATTCAAGTTTTCCTCTTCTCATAACAGTCCCAAACAAAAAGTGGATTACTTCTTTCTAACTTGTGAAATAAGTTTCCTTTGCGTATTGGCCTCTTTTAGGACATCCTCATTACTCTTTTTGGCCGTCCATGGTATTTTTAACATTCTTCTGTAAAACCACATCTCTGTGGCCTCGAGTGCCTTCCCTACTTGTTTACTAATTGTCAATGACTCACTCCCATATGTCAGGATTGGGTCTATATAACACTGAAGAACTCTCTTTCTTACTTCCAATGACAAAGAATTGTTGCATAAAATACTCTTCATTTTACAGAATGCTGCTTTTGCACTACTGTACAGAATTAACACAAACAGTTGCAACAATAATATTTATTTCTCTCTTCTTGCATGCTCCTCCGTGCCATTAAAAAATACACTTTCACACCAAAATCTACATGTAACCTTACAATATATCTTAGGCTACATACAACTTGGCACCAACATCTTAAAGTGTTTTAACAAGCAAACCTACATGAATCTCTTAACTGTTTTACACCCAAAATCTGGTAGTTAAACCTTAAAATAAAATCTACATGCTCTTAATATGCAAACCTGCTTGTGTTTTTATTTGAATCTCATCACTTGTTTTACATCCAAAACCTACATGCAAAACCTTATAATGAAATCTACATGTTTTTAATGTGCAAGAGCCTACTAGTGCATTTATATGCATCTCTTCACTAGTTTTACACCAAAATCTGAATGTAAAACTTTACACTGAAATCTACAACTTTCTAACACACTTGTGTTTTTACAAACATTCCTTTATGCTCAATCTACATGCAAAAACAAAATGCTTGTGTCTTAATAGACCAAAATCATAATTTGCCATTCTTGATTGAAACAATAGACATGTGTGATATTCAGCTGATCGGTAACGGTAAAGGTGATCTCATAGCAAATAGTGCCACAGAGGAGTGAAGTGTTAAAGACTTCACTATAACAGGTCTCAGCTTTATGAGGTGGGGTACCCAGCTTCTATCCTCAATGCCATGGTTTCTCTAAATTAACAGCAGTCAGTTACACGTGTACAGCTGTGTAGACTGGAGCATGTTGCTCCCATGTTTTGAACCCCGAACCTGGTAACTTTGCCACTAAGGCAAGCACTCTTACCACTATGCCAATCACATACTCATTCAGCTGTTACAATCTTGAAATAACTGAGCCAGTGATTGTCATGAATGGAAACATATTAACACATTATGGAACAAACATAAAAATGCAACATTCAGGTGACATGACTGCACAAAATTCCATGCTTTAGTTAAGACTAGAGATCAAGTTGAAAAGAAACTTAATACAAGAAAGACAAGTTGTGCTCATTCAGCTATAAAAAGCTAGAAATGTGAGATGTTTCTGGTTACACCCTTTATCAGCCATAGAACTCGAAACCTCCCAGTTTCTAATATATTGTTCATTTGTAAAACTGACACCATACCATTTTCTTATTTGACTTTCTCCATCAGTTTTGCAGCAACTCCTTTTAGTAACTACAGAAATTGATGTCTATGAAAATTGGTTGGCCAGATAGTCAAGTAGCAGAGAAACACTGAACTGACACTGCATACTGAAGTAAAAGATTCATTAACATTGATCTCTCTTAGAAGCAGTCTTTCAACAAACTCATACTAAGTCCATGTGTCTTGTGCCATCCACATAAAGTCTTTCCATGTCTCCCATTCTTCTTTCCATGTGCTTTTGTCTCCCTCTCTTACATTGGGGATTCCAGAATAAGGACAACCTTGTAACGCTATCAGCAGATTTTCTCAATGTGTGTACTGTCCATTAACAGCATCTTGTTTAACACTAAGGTCAAAGTTCAAGTGCTGGATAGCAAAACATTACTGTGCATTTTCTATAATTCTAAAAATGTAACCAGCATGAGGAAAGAAGAAAAAAGTTCTTTATCTACAGAACATGCTAAATTGATATAAAAACATTAACGTGTTCTTCTTGGTCTCTCCATCTCCCTGTTTTGCTGCTTGAGAAACTAACAAAATTATTCTCTATTCTGTGTTCTCATTTCCACAAAAAACCTGCTACAAAATACACAAATGTAGACGTGCCCTATTCTTCACACAAAAACATGCAATTGTGACAAAATACAGGGTGTCTGAGAATTATTTACCGGATCATAAAGTTCAATAACATTGATCAGATAGAAGCATTACAGATTTATGATATTGCATCTGCAGCCATAACCCACGGAATTTTACTAGTCACAATCACCAAAATTCATATTCCGAATGAAAAGCTCAGGATAAAGTTTTTCAATATGTCATTATGAAGGCACCCTTTGTAATATGTATAATGTCCAGCCAATATGCACTTTGCCATCTTCTGATTGGTAATCATCTGCACTATGCATATGCATGACTTGTGCAGTAAAAAAAATTATGGGATACCAGGTGCATTACTGATAATCTTTATGAAATGTGCTTCGTGGTTCTAATAATAATAATAACTCCTGCAGTCATAACTGACTATGGAGAATGCACCCCTGAGGTGACAGCCCTCAGCTGCTTATTTTCTTGGTGTTCCTTTCGACGTTTTCTCCTCTCTTCTGCTTGCTGTGAGAGCTTCTTTTTGCCCAATCTGAGGTGGCGCTGTAAAGAGCATCCCCACTTGGTGCGATCGGCAGCTTTATCCTCTCAGATTGCTGGATTTATGTCCAGTGCCCTCATGTCTCGTCATGGTTCTATTGTTAATTTTATTGTTGTAAACCAGTGCTTAATTTTCTGACACCTTGTACTTAGATGTGTCTCACACCTCTCGTATCGCGATGATTCTCCATTCTGCACATTTGTTCTCAACAAAAGCATGCTACAGCAAAACTGCATGTAAATGTACTATGCACTTCTCACATACAATGATTCTCAGCGGCATACTTGGGGGCGGGGGTGGGGGATAAAAGGGTTGACTTCAGACACTTTACTGACATTACTGTGTTATTAATACTTTTAACAAATCTACTTCAAGCATAATACACATTTTCTGTGTTTTATAAGGTATATACATTTTCTGTGTTTTATGGGGTGGGGTATATACATTGTCTGTGTTTTATGGGGTGGGGGAATATACATTTTGTGTGTGTTTTATGGGGTAGTGAGAATATACATTTTCTGTGTGTTCTATGGGGTGGGGAGAATATACATTATCTGAGTTTTACGTGGTGGGGAAATACACATTTTCTGTGTTTTATGGGGTGGGGGGGGGGAACGGGGGAGGGGGGTGCCAAATGAAAGATTCACCCCGGATGCCAAATTCTTAAGTACACCCCTACTGATTCGTGATTTATTTAATAAAAATATGCTACAATGAAACTAAATTTAAACATACTATACACATCACACACAAGATTCCAGATTTCTTCAATAAAACACATGCTACAATGAACTTGCACGTAACTATTCCATACATACCACACACAACCTGTTTTAAATTTCTCCAATTAAAAAAAAAAAATATGCTACAATAAAACTGTAGTTCTTAGGGCTCTCTGATGAGACTAACAAAGAATAAGACTAGTGCTCTCTCAAGCATGTCATACATGGCAACTAACATTAGGTTGTGCATGGGGCTGGCAACTCCATGATGTAAAACAAATTGTTACAGAAACCACAACTACAACAGCATGTGAATGTTTTATGCAGGCCTTCTGTGAGGGCACTAGTTGTAGTGCTGGTTCTATGCTTCGTAAGGAGCAAATATGGGAAATGATGATGACAAACAGCATGTAACTATCCCATACAGCTCTCACATACAATGATTCTTAATTTCTTTAACAAAAACATGCTACAATGAAACAACAAGTAAATGCATCATACACATCTCAGATACAATGATTCCTGATTTATTCAATAAAAACATGCTACAATGATACAACATTGAAATATACTCCGTACTTCATACTAGCAATAGTTTCCCATCTCACGTTATCTTTCTTATCTAAAACATGCTACAATGATGCAACATCTACACGTACTTCATACTTCACAATAACAATTCTCTATCTTGTGTTGTCCTTCTCATCTAAAACATGCTACAATGATGCAACATTTACATGTACCTCATACTTCACACTAACAGTAATTATCGATCATATGTTGTCTTTCTCATCTAAAACATGCTACAATGATGCAACATTTACAAGTACCTCATACTTCACACTCCTACGTTATCTTTATCATCTAAAACATGCTACAATGATACAAACTATCATGCAAGTTTTAAAGAAGTGATAGGCAGGACATTTTTTGTAAGCAACTCTGCGTGGGTCACGTTACCATAATGATCAGACAATTAACGTTCTATCTCTGTATCTCTATTTTCCTTTCTGATTGAACTCTGGTGATTTACCGCATCAAAGAACAGCATTAAGACATATACGTTCCCCCTCCAGCACATACTTACACAACTAGTAATGACTTCTTAAGAGTTTTGAGTCCTTATGAATCTTTGCCCAAACACAATCTGTTTCCATTCCAGGACAAATCCATTTAACTAGCAATAACATCTCCAGAGTTTTGAGCTGTTATGGCGATTTGCCAAATACAATCTGTTTCCATTGCAGCACATACACAACTAGGAATGATTTCTTTAGAGTTTTGAGCCGTCAGAATTCTCTGCCCAAATGGCAACCCGTTTCCGTTCATCTCTCCCCTTAACAGTCTCGTTCCAGGTCACAATTATCAGCTCTTGCAAATTATACATTGTCTATGCATATTTCCTCATGGAGACTTCTGTGTTGTGTGCTTGTGCCTTGTTCAGTATGCACCTTGTCTGTCTCTCTGTTAGATTCCATTCATTCTACCTATTGTAACCATCTCAGTATGTTTGATTTCATAATGTAGACAACAGTGATGATCTGGTGGGGTATTTCCTTACTCGTGCTGATTCTCCGTTTAAGACTATCAATATCTTTTGTCTTTATTACCCTGAGGAGTAGAGTTTGGTTTTGGTTTTGAGGACTATCTTCATTGCACACGGAGAACTCCATCAGTGCTCCAATCTCCTCCCTTAGATCACACAAGAAGGATATCAGCACAGTGCATGAACTCTGTAGCACCCGAGAGAATCCCAAAAGGAGTATAGGCATTCAACAAACACACATCAGTCCTTCCTGTCCTGTGCCATCTAGTAAAGGTCATTCCATTTCTTCATTATCCCTTTCATGCATATCTCCAATTGCCTTGTCCATGCCCTTTTTGGCTTCCCTCTAGTTCTCCTGATTCCAGATCAAGGACTGCCTTGTAACTCTATCACTTGTTTTCTGAGTGTCTACCAGTGACCTCTCCTCACCTCTTCTCCCACTGGTATTTGTCCGGCTCTTTCTATCATTTCAGCATCCCACTAATCTTATCATACCATTTCAATCCTTTTATTCTGTATAAGCACCCATATATGAAAGTCTGTATCTATCTGATTGTCATTTATTTTCCTCTCTGTTTTAAAGCCACATAATGTCTTGGACTTGATTTCTTTTTGAATGCAATGAAAGCTGTTCTTGCTTTATTTATGTATTCTTACTTTGTTAACATTATGTTTCTCAATGTTTGTCTATACTGCTGAAAAGATACATACATGACTCCACATCTCGTAGGGATGATCTCTCAGGGCAATCCGGCTACTGTTAACTGCATTTATTGTCATAATCCACTTTTAAAACAAAGTAATACATTCTTTGATCACCATCATCATTCAATCACAATTTTCCTTGTCTACTACTTACAGAACATGAAGCCACCACTGCATCAGGTTCGCTTGTAGGAAGCCTGTACGTTCTTACTGCAGTGGTTTTTGAGGGAATTCATTTTACAATATGAGGTTGCCAGTCCCATGAAAAAAGCCCACATTAGTACAACCTTGTACAACCTGCCTGTGAGTACAGCAGTCCTATTCTTACTTAGTCTCATCAGAGAAACCGGGGGGGGGGGGGGGGGAGGGGGGCGGGGGTGTTGTTAATCGGGATACATTCTTAAATGCCATTTTATTTTGTCTAGCCAAAAAAAAAAAAAACGAATTCAAGCAGCCATAAAAGAAAAAAAAAAAAAGCAAACAACTAGTGATGTTAATCTGCAGGCAGTGCATGATTATCTTTTGTTACTCATCTCTCCTGAGGAGATAATCTCAGATACAAACATACACGACAAGAAGTGACACAGGCTGTCAAAGATAGTGAGAGGCAAATCAAACAAACATGATGGTGTGGATGCAAAGATATAACTGTGTATGGTTAAAAATAAGGCATGACAGCTGGGTATTCAAAGAAAAAATGATAAGTGTGCTGTGTTTTCATTTACTAAATGTGGTTTGTGCAGTGCATAGTTTTTATATTAAACAAACATATTATGCATGAAGGCATATCTGGAGTCATCCTTATATGACCACCAGCTGTGCACAATGCTATAGTATGTAGATTTGGATGTGAACCTTTGTCTGTGAAGCTAATTACACCCTCATTGACTCTTGAAAGCATCTACACACTTCCAGGGATTCCTCCTGTGGTGAAACATGTTGAGAATCCAGCATTGCACACTAAGCTTGGAGGAGTCACTTGATCCCCAGATGTAACTCTGGCTGTTACCTGGTTGCCTGTATGCAGGAGGATCTCACTATGGACCCCATGATAGGCAGGGGGAGCTGAGAAGTGGAGGATACAACAATTCCTTGGGAGAGCCCAGAACCAGAGTACAGTATTTCAGCTCTGCATATCTGGAGAGCCCCCTTGGATGGTGGGGAATGCACAGTATGCCACACACTTCTACCTCCTAGCTTGGGACCAAATGTGATGATCCTTTAAATGCAAGCCAGGCTGGAGAAACGAGCTCATGACTTCAACTCAACACGTTTCGGAATGGCAGAAAAGCCACCGGAAAACCTAGATCTACAGTGTAGATAATACCAAGGAGTCTTCAACTTGGTATTGGCTGTGAAAGAGCAAGAAGCTCAGAAACCCTAGTTAAACAACAATATTTTAAAAAATCTATAGAAAAATATTTTCACAGTTTCAGGATCAGCAGAGGCAGTTTTCAAATGTTTATTAATGCTGCCTGTGACATTCATATATATTACTATACATTTCACTACATGCAGTGGAGCCCGCGCTAGCATAGTGGTTACAACACCGCTCTGGCGACCGGGTGATTCAGGATCAAACCCGGGCGACGGCATTTGAGGATTTTTCGTCGACCGGGAATTGGACTGGATTAACTCGAGACCTGGCGAGACATTTGAAGGAGTGTCGTCGACCAGGGATTGGCGGCTCCTGAGCCGACCCAGCTCTAATGGGTACCTCCGAAATCGGCGAGTATCTGCCTGAATGGCAAGGGACACCTGTCTCTGCACAAGAAAAGGGATACTCACGTAAAATCAATGTCAGGTTAGACAATAACAATAACCTGAGATTTCACCTCGAGTATTAGCGGGCGTACGAAAAAAAAAAAAAAACTACATGCAGTTCCTGCAAAGTCCCAGAGGAGACAAAGAAAGAATACAATTGATGCTTCCTCAGGCATGATGTAAGAGATGTCTAATGTAAGGTTGTGCATGGAGATGACAACCTCATCATGTAAGACAGACTGCTACAGAAACCACTGCTGCAATTGAAAACAAGCTATGGAGCAGGCTTCCTGCAAGAAGCCTATCTGCAGTGGTGGTTCCTTGTCCCATAACAAGTGATATGGGAAGAGATAGCAGAGACTATACTTGCCTCTTTTATCTTAACTCAAAATTGTTATAGAGTTTTTCAGCATGCACACCAGATGGTATTTTAAGATAGTGTGTTAACTTAGCCATATTGCAAAGCCAGGCTGGTGGTAAACAACACTGTCGGAAGACAACAATCATGATATGGGAGCATGAGGAGCAACATAATTGCTTCCGCCCAGACTTTGTGGTGGTAAACAACTATGAGAAAGTAACATCTTTGAGTAGATTATCAGTGATAGATCAATCCTGTAGTGAATTTGGTAAACATGACAGTGGCAAGACCGTATACAGTCATCAAGTATGTTTAGATGTTGTTGAAAATAACATGTAAAGGGCAGTATCTTATATGTCATGTAGTAATGTTCTACATGATGGTGGGGGAAATCACTACCAAAATCAGATGCTTTTTTATGGTTGGTTTGGCATTGAAACGCTAAACTAAACTACTTCTGATTGGATCTTTCCTCAACGAAAAACATGTGCGTAGGAGAGGGAATTTTGCTTTTAACCTACAGTTTTTTAAGACTTATGCACTGACTTTCAATTCTGCCACAGAGAAATCATAGAGAGCCAAGAACATGGAATATTAGGATCCCAATATAGGATAGGCCATAGGACTGGAAGTGAATTCTAAAGTTAGAAAGGAATAACTCCAGAGGCATCACTTTGTACCTCAAGTTCTAGGATCCTACTTCAAGTGCACCCAGTTAGACATCTAATACACCTAAAGGTCTAAGGCATCTTAAATAGCTGCCTGCCATATTACGGTCAGTTTCTGTGCATCAAGTCTGTGGATATAATTCTTAACCCAAAATGTACTGAGGTCAGTTGTGATTTGTACATCTTATCATTTTATATTTTGCATTTGACACGTATAAATTGCTTGTAGATGTACAGTTGATTATGGGGACTGGCAACCTCATCACTTAAAATGACTTGACTCATGAACATCCCCTGCAAGAGCTGGTGACTGCTTCATGTGGGTCTCCTCACAAGGAGCCAATAGTAGAGGTGGCCCCAGGTTCCATAAAGAGCAGGGAGTGGCTGATGATATGATGGTGTATATATTTATTATACTAACATTTTAGTAAGTTTTATATGCAAATATGCATAAAATGTTACACTGGTCTTCCTCAACTGTCCAAAAGCAATTTCATTTGACTCAATGATTTAGATTTAATGCTCAGGGATAACGGGAAAAATTCTGAGGAAGATGAAATGGTGGATGGAACGAGAGGTCGCCTGATGTTTATATTAGGAGACCTGATACTTAAAAAGAGGCATTTGTTTCCTCTCAGTTTCTGTGCCTATATCAGATGGGTCTTGAAGACGCTTGCCTTGACAACCAAAGTAGTTACCCCGGCCTTGCTGCAAGGGACGTGCAACTGCCACGGTATTTGACTTCAGAAGAGAAGAAATAGTCCAAAGTACCTCTGAGAACCAGCAGTGATGGATCTCAACATCAATGACAAATCATCATCAACACCTGGCCAGTTATGTATCAAAGTACTGGCAACAGTAGATGAACTCTGTAAAATGTCCACTCATATCATCCTATGATGATCAAAATTAATTGATTATTTTCTTGTTAAAATAACTTTATTTCTTTCACTCTTGTTAACCAATAATTGATTATTAAACTTGTTATACGTTACTATAAATAAATAGTTGATTTAATCATCATAGAGTGAATTTGCACTTGTATGACTCAGTTTTTAAAAAAATAAGTAACCATACAGAGCTAATCAATTAACAGATGCTGAATCACCTTCAGCTGGGGACTCAAAAAATATGAGTCAATAATTTTCCTCACAGAAGGGATGGAGAATAATAAGTTTATAGCGGCTTCGATGCTCTCAGTTGTTATGCTTGTCCTTCTGTAAAATTTATGCGATACTCCTTTAAATAGAAGCATCATTCTTCTAATTACATTTCTGCCATGAGTAATCTTGAGCAAAGGTTGACACCTTTGTTTAAAACCCTCATCCTTTTACTAGGAGTCTGGCCATTAGTGGACCACTACCGCAGGACAGGGGAGACAACCCGCCACACTCCATGATCTGTGACTGTTACAGTAATTGATAACATTTCATATGATAATCACCAAGTCCTCAAAAGTGACATTTAAAAGTAAATGTAACATCAAAACTTGAATCAACTTTTGATTACATCACGAAATCCAACACAAAACTTCTGCTTCCTTTCAAGTCAGTTGTTGAAGAGTACAAAGTTGGAAAGGCAAGGCTTGCAATGATGCTACGCGAGTCAGCAGATGACGTGGTTAAGTCCGTTCAGCCCACACTGAAAACGGGAAGGAAGTGGAGAGTGGAAGAAGCTGTTGATGCTGCCCATGACGCAGCAATAGAGAATGCAGTCAGCAACCCATAGCTTGACTGCTTGCGTCAGGGTCAGCGAACCAGAGCTGACCAAGACCCTACTCCACCTCCACGTGGTGGTCCTGGAAACAGGCTGCATCACTGCAGTCTGGCTGAGAGAGTAGGGATCGGAGAGGGAAGGCAAACCCGGTCCCAAAAAATGCTGTGCTGAAGTCGGATGTGCCGGCCGAAAGGCGCAAATATCGCAGCTCTGCTGTAAACAGACACAACGCAACCAACGTCCTTTTCAGGACGAACGAGGAAGAAGAAGAAGAAACTGAGTGAGGTAATCGGATACACATGTTTGAACAAATGAACAGATGGGGATTTCGTCATGGAGACATCCACTGGTGGTACAAGGCATCAAGCAGGGAGTGCAGAGACATGGTAGTTCAGGAGATATGAGGAGCTGAGAATGATAAGAGGTTGCAAAAAGCAGTGCAGCAGGCCCAACAAGGCCAATGGACTACATGGGAAGGAGCCCTGCAAAGGTCCTTGACATAGAATGATATATGGCATCTCTTAGGCTCAGCTTCATTATTAGATCAATGTAAATGACCTCCTGCCATCGGCCACAAACCTTGTGAGATGGGGAAAGTCAGATAATGAGCAGTGCCCTCTGTGCCATGAGAGGCAGACACTTGAACACGTGCTCTCAGCTTGCAAGGTGTCATTAGGACAAAGGCGATACACATGGCGCCACAACAAAGTGCTAAATGAGCTGGCTGTGACAATAGATCTGGTAAGGATGAAGGCGAATAGCAATGTCAGGCCGAACACCGCAAACACATACTTTCTGAGAGCAGGAAAGTCAGCACACCCCAAACCGAGTAAATTAGGTAGCAGTGTACCATCTCTTCTTGACTGTGCAAATGACTGGGAGATGGCAGTAGACCTACCTGGACGAGGGTCATATCCAGAGAGTATCAGGAAATCTTGAAGATGGCCAAATATAGTGCTGCATTCTTCATCATCGCACCAGGTTATATTGATTAAACTGACCGTGCCATTTGAATCCAGATTGGAAGAGCAACATTTGTTTAAAGCGGCCAAGTATAGTGATCTGGCCGCGGATCTGAGACACGATGGGTTCACTGTAAGGGTCAAGGCTGTTGAGGTGGGTGCAAGAGGGCTCATGGCTGCATCAGTGTATGATTTATTGACACTGTTGGGGCTGAGAGGACAGTCGAGAACAAGGGCACTGAAGAGGCTTAGTGAAACTGCAGAAAAGGCATCATGCTGGCTGTGGAACAACCGCAATGGGCTATGGAACTCGGGACAGTAAACTCTATCCCCACCTGCATTACAGGAAAAATCCGGAAAGTGGAAAATTTTTCTAAGTCCGCAATACATTTAGTTTTTCATTGTATTGGTGAAAGGACAGTGGCTTGCAGGCAACACGCGGAATATATTATATGAGGTGTCGGGTGCAAGTAGATTTCAGTTGCTAGCGCGCAGTGGCTTCAAGCCTTGTTGGCTTTGCGCAGGTGGGTCAGTATCTGTCCCTAGTCGTGGTGTGCTGTGGCACAATAATTTGTTTTCAACGTAAGGGTTACTTTCACAATTGCCTCCGGCAAGGTGGAGTGGGTTCATTTTCTATATAAGACAACAGGAGGCGGAGACACTTGGGAGTCATGACCCAGGTGGGCCAGCCCCCTTAGAGTGTAAAGGAGAATAAAGGGCTGAAACACTTGTTCGACGGGGGGACTGCTTCTGATGATCAGATTGCCTCCTGTTGTATTGTTCTGTATAGAGTTTCCTATCATAGTTCCATCTTTATTTCAGAGTAATGAATCAAAGATAAGAAGTTCAAAATAGTCTTCAATGGAAACAGATACTTATTGATTAAAATTCAAAACAGAACCAAGCAGCAGAAGAAATCGTGAAGTAAAATAGAAGGATGTAAATCATATGTAGGTTGTTAACAATATGTTAACAATATAACAGTAGGATAATGAGTTAGGAATGCTTGGAAATTGCAAAGCCTTGTGCCAAACTTCATATGTGTACTAAGAAATCATGAGACCTCTAATTGAAAACATCATAAATTTTAATGACAGCTTACCTGCTAGACTGAAAAGTAAACGAAGGGTAGGCCTGTCTCCATCATATTGGTTGATCATTCCCTTCTGTGCAGCCCGTGGTACAGGGATGGTAAGAGTAATGGGTTTGTGAAATTTGCGGCGTCTTGGCTCTATTGTGACAATCGGGCTGACTGCCACCCGGTTACCAAGCAGCTTGGCAACCAGCTCTGGGGCAATGGGCTGAGCCTAAAGAAGGCATGAAGTACATTGATGAGATACCTCAAGGCCTTACCTCAATAAAGGTTTCTTAGCAACAATATAAAACATGTAAGAACTGGAGCTTACAGGTCAAATTTTAAAGTAACCAAAGACCTTAAACATTAACAAGCGTTATCATGTCCTGATAATTTTATCCTTTCAGTCCCACATTCCAGAAGTCTTCTTCTTCCCGGATCCATAGCCACTGGCAGTCATGCCTGTGGTGTTTTGAAGGGCAGCAACAAACTGCTTCCACTCTGCTTCGTCGGCGGCAATCCTTCATGCAGTGCCCCAGTTCTGGTTCATTCTTTGCACCTTAGCCTCCACAGTTTTCGGCCAAGTTGTTTTTGGTCGGCCTCTCTTTTGTTTTTTATATGGAGTCCATAGCATAGCTGTTCTTGTGATGTCATCAGGGTCTCTTCTGCAAGCATGGTCAATCCAACTCCAGCGTCTGTCAGCTATGATGGTTTGCATGTCTTCTTGGTTACTCTGAGTCAGCATTTCTTGGTTGGTGATGGTATTCAGCCAAAAGATTGAGAATTTTCCTTAAGCAGACTTTGTGAAAATAAGACAATTTCAACATTTCCTTCTCTGTTACTCTCCAGCATTCCGCACCATAGAGAAGCACAGAAAGTACACAGCTCTCATATAATCTTAATTTTGTGTTTGTGCTGTACTGGGAAAACTTCCAGATGTTATTTAGACTAGCAAAAGCTGTTCTTGCTTTATTCATTCTGCTGTTGATGTCTTTGCTTGTTCCGCCGTCTGGCGTTGCTATACATCCTAGGTATGTACATGTGTCTGTCTGTTCTAGCTTTTGGTTTCATCATCATCATCATCCAGGAGTGATTAGATACAAGAAGACAGGAACAATGCGGGCATAATTTTCATTCTTCAATACTTACATATCTACTGAGAAATGTTCACTTTATTCATTCATTCATGTTCATTTTGTTCTTCATGAAACAAGAAGCCACCATTAGAGCTGAGCTGGTACACCTGCGCCTGAATCAAAGCCCCCATGCTATAGTAGTGGGGGGGGGGGGTGTGTGTGTGTGTGTGTGTTATGTAGCAATTAGTTTTACATGATGAGGAATGACAACTTCATATTAGTCATCCTGTATGACATGACTGAGGAAGCAGTAGCCACATTCTTTCACTCCCATTCTCCTCAAAGACCACCAGGAGCTACAAAGAGCTATTTAATTATACAGATTTAAAATAACACAATAAAGGTTTGAGAAAGGTTCTTACTTGCAAGCCAACTGGAATGGGTCTGGTGAGAGTTCCTTCTGGAAGCACAGCCTGAACTTGTGGCACTACATTAGAACTCAGGACTCCTCCTTCCATGCCAATCACGATGCTCTCCTGCTTGACACGTGTCACACGGGACACCAGAGCGAAATACTGGGGCAGGGAGGTGGTCAGTATGCGCTTGATCCGTTTCTTGGACAAATCTTCTTCGCTATCCAGTTCTATTTCACAAAAAACAAAAAATAACATTCTTCAGACAGGCAAGCTGGCAAATATAAGACATAAAACCAAGAATGTACCAGGTCAAATCTGGAGAGTTTTAATTCAAATTTCTGCCAATCACATGTTAAAAAAAAAAAAAAAAATTTCTTGATTACATTTTGTATATAATATTCAAAGACCAATATGAAACTGACCAGATATGGCCAAAGCACATTTACAATTTTAAATTAAATTTTCATGAAATTGTTGATCTATACAGATATAACTTAAATCTCCAGGTTCAGCATTGTAAAGGTTTAACTCTTAAACTCCAGAGCAACGCTCTGAGCGTTGCAAAATTCAACACGCCATGCCAGAGCAACGCTCAGAGCGTGGTTTTTAGTTTATCCCACATAAACCTTAAAAAAAGTCCGTTTAATGCAGTTCATATATTAAAATTTGTAGAATGACTTCCGCTACTATCTAAACAACCAATTTGACTGTAGTTAATCAGCACATGTGCATGTTTTGATGTTATTATCACAATTTTTGTGAAGATTTGCGTGTTTGCGTTTTTCGTTGTTATTGCTAGAGAAATATGTCACGCTTTATATTTACATTTTCTAAGTCTCCTAAGCAAATAATTGTGTCAAACTACTTTGAAACATTGCTGACATTGATGATGATTGTTTGGTAGTCACAGTTTGTTGCCAAAATACGGAATCTGTGCAGAAAAGCTAGACACACTAGGTTTAGTTGATAAGTGGGCGTAGTAGTATTCTGGCCGATCAAAAAGCAACAAAACTAGACCTACAATAACGTCTAATCACTTAGTTTTTGGTAGAAGATGATGCTAGGGATACTATTAAAACATTAAACAAGAGTAAAAAAGTTTTTATATGACGTTATTCTTCTTTATTTGTTTGAAAATTACGTAATGCACGATTGCATAATTTATATTTTTCTTACAAAGGACCACGGAAAAACTGGTGTGAATAATACTAAATGTACTAATTGTGGCCATAAGCATGTTTTTTTCACTTGTATATGGATTAACTTGATGTTTGAAGACTAAAAAGAAAGTTTTATTGTCTACAACAGTAATTTGTCTTTGGTAAGATCGTATTCTACAGTCAACTTTTTAGCGTTTTTCAATTTTACATGCAAAATGTTTTAAGTATACTGAACATACTTGTGTTAATACTACCAAAGACATTATATATTTGAATTCTCTATCAATTTCCCTACACTTTGGTATATAATAAGTACATGTCCAAAGGAAAATTCACAAACAAATTTAGACTGAAAGATGAACACTTCACTCTATAAAATTCTGCCCACAAAAAAAGTCTGGCACAGTGTGCAAAATAACTCTGGAATGAAAGAGTTAAAAGCTGTCAGGATGGTATCTTTTTTAAAGAGTATATCCATTTAATAAATCTTCTTATTTAAAAGCTAACACTTCTAAAAGCTCAGGGTCATTAATTTAATAATATAATCTTTGATGTGTGAATTTACATAAATTAACAGAAGTCACCTAAGTGCTGCTAGTAATACAAGATACATGTTAGCATTAATTTAACATTGTTACCTATAAATGCTGAAATACTGCTCAAAATAATTTGGTTCTTCCATGAATTGTGAAATAACAATAAGAGAAGACAATACTCTATAAGGGGGTGAGCTAACACTACAAGAATTCAATATTCTATAAGAAGTGATTTAACACTACAAGAATACAATATTCTATAAGGAGTGATTTAACACTGTGAGAAAACAATACTCTACGAATGGTGCATAGCTGTTAATAGCTGACAGACCATAATAAAAATAACTCAGTAAGTGTGACAAGTTTCATGTTTCTTCTAACACCTTGGCAAGTTTTTGTCTTGTACTTTGGCTCTTTGGTGAGTTTATTTCTTTTAATTCAACACGCTATGAAGTTTTTTACCCTGTGGTTAGATTCTATGACAAGCTTCACTGTAACTAAACCTTACAAGAAGTTTCATTTACTATATTTAGAATCTTCCAGAAGCTATAATTTTGGGGGGTTTTTTTAAGCTAGATCTGAAAATGAGTTTAAACTATTTTATGAGAAGTTTCATTCTTATAAGCAGCAATAATGAGATCACATACTTTTAAATCTGAATCTTTATACGAGATCACAAATCTTTTAACTGGAATCTTTATTAGGTTTTATTATTGTTTTTGTTATTATTATTATCCTTGTTATATCTAGGATCTGCCCCAAGTAGTTTCTGGGGGGGTCTCTGAGGAGACAAAGAAGAGGGCTACTGGTCTCTAAGGCATGTCATAAGAGGTGACTAATGAGGTTGTGCATGAGGCTGCAAACCTCATCTTGTAAAATGAGTTGCTACAGAAACATGAATACTTTGGTGCTGCCTTCCTGGAGACCAGCTGCTGTAAAGGCTCTGTGCTCCACTAAGAGCAAAAAAGGAAATGATCAATTATCTAGGCTCTTTGACAAGTTTTATTACTAGAACCAACAACTGTAAAACCTAGGCTTATACAAACAAATATTATGTTGTTTATTTACATGTTGCACTGCTGTAACTAGACTTAAGGAAATGATCAATTATCTAGGCTCTTTGACAAGTTTTATTACTAGAACCAACAACTGTAAAACCTAGGCTTATACAAACAAATATTATGTTATATATTTACATGTTTCACTGCTGTAACTAGACTTAAGCATATAATAATGAAGCAAATTAATTATTAATTGTTTGTGATTATGATCTGTCTTGCTATATATACCTCTCAAAACAGGATGACATTATTTACTTTTGTTACCACAATTTGTCACTCACAGAAGCAAATTCAAAATGTGATACAATATTGAAATAAACCACACATGAAAAAAAGCAAACAAGTAGCGTATAAACAAAGCTAGTTGAGTTTGGCATCAAATGGCAGGAAACACTGGCATACAACTTAAACTTTGACCTACACTGGCAGACAACTTAAACTTTGACCTAACAGTATAACTTTGGAACGGTATGACATTATAAATAACCATCATCATTAACATCATCATCATCTATATAAGTGTCTTCTACGAGTACAAATAATTTTTTAAGAACAATGCAGAAAGTTTATTGTAGTCTATTCCTTTGTTATTATCGTCTGTGTTTCCTCTTTCTTCATATTTTCGATATTATCAAAAAATAATATTATCAGATATGTAGTTAAATGTTTATTTTAAATCCTTCTTCTCAACAGAAGAGAACAAGTGGTAATCTTCAGACTCCGCACGGGCCACAACAGATTGGGATACCATCTATTCAACAAGTTAAAGATAGGAACTACTGATGAGTGTAACTGTGGTACAGATAAAATGACTGCTGAACATCTGCTTTAAAGATGCCTAACAAATGTGAAACAGAGAAAGCGCATATGGCTGGAGATGCAAATAGCCTGAAGCTGATTACTGCTTTCTTTGAAAACATTCAAGTAGACGACTGAGAGTGTACGACGAAGAAGAACAAGAATCCTAATAATTTCAAGTCTTCTTTCTCTAAGACATTCTGAGTACTGCCCTCGTGTCCTGATTTTTCCACTCTTCTCAGGTCCCATTGGAGCTAAATCTCTCAAAATCTTCATCTTCCAGTTTAATTCATGAACAGCTTGTCCAACTTCTCGCTTCCATCCTGTCATTACTGTTTTTCAATTTGCATGTAGTGTATCAGCACACTTTTGTTGTGTGGACAGAAATGGAGAAAGGCTAAAATACGTACTTTTTTATCCTGACAAATATATTCATTTGTAGCTCCACTCACTCATCCATGAAGTAAGTTGACATGTATTAAGACTATCTGAGCTGAGTATCTGATCTGTGTATCTGACCTGAGTATCTGACCTGAGTATCTGACCTGAGTATCTGAGCTGAGTATCTGATGTGAGTATCTGATGTGAGAATATAATCTGAGTATCTGAGCTGCGTAGCTGAGCTGTGTATCTGATCTGAGTATCTGATCTGAGTATCTGAGCTGAGCTGCTGTTGTTGTTTAAGTAGGGCTGCTGAGCTTCTCGCTCAATACCAAGTTGAAGACTCTTTGGTATTATCTACTCTGTAGATCTAGGCCTGTGGTTTTTCTGCCATTCCAAAATGTGCTAGGTTGAAGTCATGAGCTCCAGTTTCTCCAGCTTGGCTTGCCTTTAAAGGATCGTCACATCTGGTCCCAAGCTAGGAGTAAGAAACGCGTGGCATACTGTGCATTCCTCGCCATCTCAGGGGGAAAGGGGGGGGGGGGGGGGGGGGCCTCTCCAACTATGCAGAGCTAACATACTGTGCTCTGGCTCTGGGCTTTCCCAAGGAATTGTCACGTCCTGCACAGAGCCACTTCTCAGCTCGTGGCTTCACCAAGCTTAATGTGCAATACTGAGGTTCTCAACATATTTCACCACAGGGGGAATCCCTGGAAGTGTGTGGAATGATTTTAAGAGTCAATGAGGGTGTCTTCTTCTTCGATCCTTAACCACCGACCGTCAAAGCAGTCAGTGGCCATCACGCCTAGTGGCGTCTTGTAGGGCAACAACAAATTGATTCCACTTTGCACGGTCGGTGGCCATCCTTCGTACAGTGCCCCAACTCTGGTTCATTCTTTGCATCTCAGCCTCCACAGTCCTCCGCCAAGTTGTTTTTGGTCGGCCTCTCTTTCGCTTTCCTTCAGGGGTCCAAAACATAGCTGTTCTTGTGATGGCATCGGGGTCTCTTCTGAGGACATGACCAACCCAGCTCCAGCGTCTGCCAGCTATGATGGTGTGCATGTCCTCTTGCTTGCTACGAGTAAGCAGATCTTGGTTGGTGATGGTATTCGGCCAAAAGATGCGGTGAATTTTCTTAGGCATGTTGTGTGAAAAGAGGACAATTTTAACATTTCCTTCTCTATGACTCTCCAGCATTCCACACCATAGAGAAGCACAGAAAGCACGCAACTCTGGTATAATCTTAATTTTGTGCTTGTGCTGTATTGGGAGGACTTCCAGATGTTATTTAGGCTAAAGAAGGCTGTTCTTGCCTTATTCATTCTGATGTTGATGTCTTTGCCTGCCCCACCGTCTGGTGTTACTATGCTTCCTAGGTATGACACTATGCAGCTTGGAATGCCCTCAATTTTCCAAAACTGTCCCTATGCTGTCATATACAGAGGTTCACTTCCCCATATCTATATTGTAGCAATGTGCATAGCTGGTGGTCATAAAAAGATGACTCCAGATATGCCTCCATGCATATCTGAGCTGAGTATCTTGTGCATCTTAAAAGATGTTTGCAATATGTGAAACTTTTTTTCATGACATGCACATTTTGTAAAATGACTGTTCATCGCTACGGATTTCCAGATCTCTTCAAACGGATACTTACTCTACAGATCTCTATCAAATAAATAAATATACCTATCTGTAAAATTTAAATGTTACAACACAAAAGCAAAACTGAGGAATCAGTTTATGAAGTCAACACAGATTAAAGCATATAAAGAAACCAACAGTGGTGACTATGATATGAATTCATGAAAGGTTGCATTCCATGTGCCAGAAAAATATGAAAAAATACACGGCTTATCTGAAAGATGACACAATGATGATAAGAGAATAAAGACACAAATGATCAGAGCTAACCTATGTCCCAGTCTTGATGTATGGATGCTAGTCACGGGCAATGACTACAACCCACAAAAGTCAGATCCAAACCTCAGAAATGAGGTATCTGAGAAAGGTGGTTGAAGTAACAAGAAGAGACATGGTCTGCAACCAAACAATACATCAAGGCCTAAAAACCTAACCCCTGCAGACCCGAGTAGAACAGTCCCAACTAAGATGGTCTGGCCATGTCTGCAGAATGGGAGAAGATCGGCTGCCACGGCAGAAATGTGAGGCTAAGAGCCAGGGATCCAGACCTTCAGGACGACCCAGATTCCGCTGGGAGTACAACATTAGACAATCTTTGAAGGACCGAGGACTAGAATGGAACCAGGCCAGGAGGAAGACAGCTGATAGGATAGTATGGCGCTCTCTCTTCCAAACCTCTACCCCTCACAGTAGAAGAGGAACAACTAAGTAAGTAAGTATGATCAGAACTAGGAAACAAGAGCACAGCATGCTTTTTTTTAACATTATTTATGTGTGTCAAGACTTATCATGAGACTGCATATGCGCAATGTTAACTCTAAAACTCTTTTAGGCAAGGTCAGGGTTCATTTTTTTAATGCAATTGGAGGTCATAGCATTAAAATGAACTTCTTAAAAAAAATAACAAACAAAAACTTTAGACTTGTTTTTTTTGGGTGGGGGAGAGAAGTGGTAACAATAAAAATTAAAGCTTGGACACTGGGGAAGGTTACAAAAGCATGTTTATAGAAATTTAACAAACAGGATTTAACAAAACAAATAAATAAAAGATTCAAAGTGTGCAGAGATGGATTAACAAAACACATAAAAACTCTTTAAACGTGTTGAGTATTCATTAATATTTGCACAGCAACAACACTTGACTGTAGTAACCAATAGAAAACAGTGTTGTAAATGACATTTTCTATGGCACCATAATAGCAATCTGAAGGACTCTACAAGGACAAATGAAATAGAGAACCAAAACAGATATGGACATTGTATTAATAAAAAACTTTGTATTTCAAAAGTCATATATGTGTCTATGTTTTCATTAATAAAAACTTTGTATTTCAAAAGTCATATATGTGTCTATCAAAACAAGAGCATGATCATTTCTATGCACTGTATCACACTCACCCTCTGTAGTTCCCTGGGGACTTTTATGAGACTGCATCACTCTCACCCTGTATAGTTCCCTGGGGACTCGACTGCATCACTCTCACCCTGTGTAGTTCCTTGGAGACTTTTATGAGACTGCATCACTCTCACCATGTGTAGTTCCCTGGGGACTCGACTGCATCACTCTCACCCTGTGTAGTTCCTTGGAGACTTTTATGAGACTGCATCACTCTCACCCTGTGTAGTTCTTTGGGGACTTTTATGAGACTGCATCACTCTCACCCTGTGTAGGTCCCTGGGGACTCGAATGCATCACTCTCACCCTGTGTAGTTCCTTGGAGACTTTTATGAGACTGCATCACTCTCACCCTGTGTAGTTCCTTGGAGACTTTTATGAGACTGCATCACTCTCACCCTCTGTAGGTCCCTGGGGACTCGACTGCATCACACTCACCCTGTGTAGTTCCCTGGGGACTCGACTGCATCACACTCACCCTGTGTAGTTCCCTGGGGACTCGACTGCATCATTCTCACCCTGTGTAGTTCCCTGGGGACTTTTATGAGACACAGGAAGAACAGGACTACTACTCCCTCAGGCATGTCGTACAAGGCAACTAATACGAGGCTTTGTACGGGGCTGGTAAAACAAATTGTCACAGAAACAACCACTGTATAGGCACATAACAACTTTGTGCAGGCTTGCTGTGGGACCAGCTGTACTGGTGGCTCCATGCTCTATAAGGAGCACAAAGGACAAAGATGATAATACTGATGTATTAAATTCTATATTTTCTATGTAAAACTAACTAAAGGTGTTTCATTGAAGTGTTGCCTCTGTCTTCTTGTTCCGCTGTAAAACTGACTAAAGGTGTTTCATTGAACTGTTGCCTCTCTCTTCTTGTTCCACTGTAAAACTGACTAAAGGTGTTTCATTGAAGTGTTGCCTCTGTCTTCTTGTTCCGCTGTAAAACTGACTAAAGGTGTTTCATTGAACTGTTGCCTCTCTCTTCTTGTTCCACTGTAAATCTGACTGAAGGTGTTTCATTGAAGTGTTGCCTCTGTCTTCTAGTTCAGCTGTAAAACTGACTGGTGTTTCATTGAGGAAGCCTCTCTCTTCTTGTTCTGCTGTAAAACTGACTGAATGTGTTTCATTGAAGTGTTGCCTCTGTCTTCTAGTTCCGCTGTAAAACTGACTAAAGGTGTTTCATTGAACTGTTGCCTCTCTCTTTTTGTTCCACTGTAAAACTGACATAAAACTACTGTGCCCCATAACAGCATATGATGTGTATTTAACAATGACACCAGATGTCATCTAGAGTTTAGGGCTGGTCAGTCCACATCACCCAAAACAATGTCACTTTACATCAGTGATTCTCAACCTTTTTTGTCGAGGTAGGATCGGCCAGGGCTTCACGTACTTCCTAAGATTATCATTGATGAAGCGCTAAAACAGGAGTGGTTTTCGGCTTTTTAAAATTTCAGAAATAGGAATATCACAAATATGTATCAATCATTTAGAATTGACATTATTTCACAATTAGCTATAAATAATTTATGTAAAAAATTAAGTGTATGAAAAGCAACCATTCTGGATGCTTCATATGAGAAATTCTCAGGGGTTCACATTCCCCCCCCCCCCCCCCCCCCCCCCCCCCCCCCCGCCCCCCTCCCCCCCGCCCTTCCCCTCTCCTTCCCTCACCCCCCCCGTCCACCTCCCACCCCCCCCCCCCTCTCCCCCTCCCCCCCCCACTCCCCCCCCCCCACGCCCCCCCCCCTTCCCCTACCCCCCCACCCCCCCCCCACCCCCCCCCCCCCCTCCCCCCCCCCGCCCCCCCTCCTCCCCCCCCCCCCACCCCACCGCCCCCCCTCCCACACCCCCCCCCCCATCTTTTTGAGAACCATGGCTTTAGATGCTACCTTTATAACAAATTCTATCATTTTCACTTGTGGAGGACTTGTAGTCACAGAAAAAGCAAATATATCAAAAGCAAAAATGGGGATGCTCACGCCATAGACTGGACACAGAAGCCTGACTTCCATGTACCCCACCTTCTGCGCTGCTAACCGTCTGAATTGACACACTAAAAAAAGACCTTGGGAGTATATTTTTCACATGCCAGTATAACCTCTTTATCGCTGTCAAAATGATTTCTTTTAGCTGTTTTTTTTTTAAGATTTGGGAATAGAAAAAAGTCTGATGGAGCCAAATCTGGAGAATATGGTGGGTGTGGAAGAATTTCAATATTCAAATCGTTGGCTGCTAGCTGCACAAGCCGTGCTTTGTGAGAGGGCGCGTTATCCCTCGTTTCCTGGTCACAACCTTTCTTAGTTTGGTGAGAAGATCTGCATAGTACTGTCCATTAACTGTGTTGCCATGAGGCAGATAATCTTTCAAAAGGACACCTTTGCCGTCCCAAAAAACAGTCAGCATCACTTTTCCTGCAGATTTCTGCGCCCTCGGCTTGAAAGGTGTAGGGGGAGCCCGGGGTTTTCCATTGCATGCTGGCAATTTTGGATTCGGGGTCATAATTGTGTATCCAAGTCTCATCTACTGTCACCATGGTCTCCAAAAAAATTTTTGACTGACACTTATTGAGCAACTGTTGACAGCAGTTTATCCTCGTTTGCTTCTGTTCACGTGTCAACAGTCGCGGAACATAGCGTGCACACACTTTTCTCATGTTCAGTCTGTTGTGTAAAATTCTATAAACTGTTCTTTCATTTAGTTTTACTCTACTAGCTATCTCCACAATTGTCATTTTTCGATCCTGGTCAATGATTTTCTTCACTCTTGTTGCATTTTCATCATTGCACTCTGAGGCTGGTCTACCAGATCTTGGCAGATCAGCAACATTTGAGCGGCCGCACTTAAACTGTTGACACCAGTTTTTTACCGAAGTATATGAAGGACAAGAATCACGAAACACTGGTTCCATCTCCCTGTGTATTTCTGTAGGTGTTTTTCCCTGAAATATCAGAAATTTTATCACAGCTCTGGCCTCCTTCTTTTCCATTGTTTTGTCAAATCTTTGGAGCAGCAGATCCGGTCAATATGGCACATTGCGCTGTGCACCGTAGTGGGAAAACCCATTGAAGAAACAAACGCGTACTTCACACATTCAGTGCAAATATGATGAACTTTAAATGTGCCAAGTTTCATCTTCCTCCTGTGACTCCTTCATGGTCAGGCCCAAGACTTATGTCAATCCCCTTGTATATATGGTGATTGAAAAGTCACTCTCTATTTTTAAATTTGTTTATCTTCACTTGCATCAATTTGATATACATGGAACAGCCAATAAAAAGGACAACATCAACAACCTATGACGTGCAGAGCAGAGCACAACCTTCCAGCTAAGAACAAAACACACCAGACTCAACAAGCACTTAAACAAATTAAACCCCAAACATGAGCCTAACTGCCGTAACTGCACCCATCCGTATGAGACAGTTCAGCATGTGCTGCTGACCTGCCCAGGACTCTCCATAGAAAGAAGAAAGCTGTTGTTGGGCTCCCCAACAATCACAAACACTCTATACAGCACCACTCAACAACTACAGAACACGTACAAACTATTCAACTTGGGACTGGCTGCAAAAGAGTGACAAGCTGGGCAACCCAAGTTAATCAACAACAACAATATATGGGAACATATGTCAAAACAATGAGCAAGAAATGCCATTTGACAAAAAAATTTTTTTGCTTTTATTCTTTATTGCTAGAAACAAAGTAAAACAAAATAAAATCTGAAATATACAAGATACACTGACATTACAAGAGACCAAAAAAAAAAAAAATGGCTGCCTGCTATGAAATCTTGTGTTGAATAAACTGGATCTCACGCTGCATTGTAATCTTAATGTGACATAGCATTTTACATAACATAATGGCAGTTAAGAATCTTTATTGTCATGTTTGTTTCATCAAAATAAGTTGGATAGGAGTACACAAATAACAATTGAAAAAAGAAGAATTGACTTTCCAATGACCTTGTAAACATGATACATTAGACAATGACCATTTATGCAGCTCAGCTTCTTTTTCTAGTACCATGCCTGGTGGCATGGGAGATCATGTTTCTTCATAACTTCATGTCTCCTGTACTATTGATCAATTCTGTTGTTGACTTCTTTACGTGCCACATTGTTAAACAGTCCAGTATCCTCTGTCTTTGTTGTCCTCTACCTTTCTTTCTTCAATGTTTCCTGTTGTTACCATATATTCCAGCTTCCTTCTTCTCATAACATGCCTGAAGAAAGTTGACTGCTGTCTTCTAACACGAGGAATATAATTTAGGTTACACACAAGTAAAGTTTTATGTATTTCACTTTTACTGAATCTTATGCATCAAGTAAAAAAAAAAACACGTTTGGCATATTCTATTGTACAGTACAAAAGTTGAATGTCTGTTACCATTAATCAGTAATTTGTCATATCTTTCACATAAAAAATCTAAATTTGTCTTGGGGGACCTTTTCTGATGATCAGATTACCTGTTGCTGTAATGCTATTTTTAGAATTCCCTATCATTATTTGAAGGATGCTCAATATATGAAGGTCAAATTTCTATGCTCCAAAGGGAATGTTGCAGCAAATGTGAAGTACAGCTTCACAGTGACTAGCTAGTGTATTTCTAAAGAAGTCAATCTGTTGAATCTGACACAGCCAGGCTTGTAGCACTAATACAGCATATCAGTGAATATTCTGTTATGTAGTACTGTGTTCCTCAGCAAGGTGATATATGACTTTCTAATGTTGATGTTAAATGAAGGTGTGACACCAGCGTCCAACTGGCTATGTGGATAGAGCGCTTGCCTCTCGCAGCTAAGTTACCACATTCCAAGATCAAAATCATCATGCTCCAGTCTACCCAGCTGTAAATGGGTACTTGACTCTGCTCTTGAGTTAGAGAAGGCAAAGGCGGCTTTGAAAGGAATTGGTCACCCAAACCTCATAAAAAAGCTTGACTAGAATAGTGCAGTCTCTAACACTTCATTCCCCTATGGTAGAAGGACAGCAGTAAGATGGGGTCAAACAGTACTACTCTCACTTACTTTCCCTTCTGTTTTTTTGTTTGTCTGTCCCTGATGAAGGCCTTGTGGCTGCAACGTAGGTTTTTTTCCTGTTCTTTCTCCTCATAAGACGTATTACATTTTTGGTTTGACCCATTCTACCACTCCCCTACGGCAGAATCTGCTATGGGACTACCTTTACTTATTTAACTGTGACAGAGGAGCAAGAAAATGGACATCTACGTCAGGGCACTTACCCCAAAAATTTGGTACCAACTGGACCCAGTTCCAGAACTCGTGCAGCAAGACCCTCCCCTTCCAACATTGGAGGAGGTTTGAACAGTTTCTCTCTTTTGACAAGTCGACAGGTGATTCGAGTGGGCATGCAGCACTTGCGGGGAGGAATGATAATGCGGACTCCTGGGTGGCGGCATCCTCTCATGGCAGTTACTTAGCCATGCATCAAGGACATAACCTGTTACACTGATCCAACTTCTTCATTCATTGTTTCTTTTATGCTTGTCATGGAGGATTACAGCCATGATTACAACTGATCCCCTTGCAGGAATCCTTCACAAAACATTCACACACTCTTGCAGCACTGGTTTCTATGGCAATTTGTGTTAAAAGATGAGGCTATCAAAAGCAACTAAGTGGAAACTGACACACTAAACATAAAGCATAAACAAATAGCCTGAATAACAAATAAATAAAGAAATTCACAAACTGTATAGAGATTGCACACATCATGAAATCAAGGAAACAGAGATGGGCCAGAAAAACTGTATGGATGGAAACTGAAAGAGAAATAAGACAGGTGTCTGTCAATAAATTTAGGACACAAGACCTAGATATCCAGAGCATAGAAAAGCACCTGAAATTGCTGGAAACCATAAAGTAATGACCTGGTAAAAATAGCAGACCATTCAAACAGCTCACGTCTGAGTCAACAACAAAAATACACTAACAATGCTCAAGAAGACAAAACAAAACAAAAAAAGAAAAAATTCCAGGACAACATTCAATACTTAAATTCTATCTATCAACCGAGCTGCGGGTGTAGCATTCTTATAGTTGTGAGTTTCACAGCAACATGTAAAACTCAAAAATAACTACACAGAGCTAGAAATACAGAATTCTATGTTACTAACTCATGGCTACTTTGGTAAACTCAACACAATATATGGAAGACAACAAACACAGAAAACATTCATAAATATATTCTGAAGAAAAAAACTAAACACACAATACAATCATTTATAAGAAAAACTACAAACAAAGTAAACATTTATGCAATGGTAGCTACAGAGTCGGAATAAATCAAAATCAAACAACAAAGGGAGTGGAAATGAATTGTTTATTCTATAAATAATAAAAAAAATGTTATTTATAACGTTTCAGGTAATGAAATTGAATCCACATGAAGAAATAAAAAGGATGACTAAAGAACACTGTGAGCAGAGACACGATGACATACAAGAATAATGAGGGCTGTTTCGTGTGTGAGTGAGAGAGAGAGAGAGAGAGAGAGAGAGAGAGAGAGAGAGAGAGAGAGAGAGAGAGAGAGAGAGAGAGAGAGAGAGAGAGAGAGAGAGAGAGAGAGAGAGAGAGAGCTGTTGAAAGTAACATACAGATAAGATGAGTGCAGTGTGTGATCCCTGGCATAGGGCCGAAGAAAATAAAGGGCAATAACTGATTGAGCTTCAAGTAAAGGGGGAAGCGATTCCCTTACAAACGATATATCTACAGAAAGTGGAAATAGCACACTGCTTTTAATTATTGAATCATGTAATGGTTATGATTTACGCAAGGGAGATAAACACAGAAGGGAGATAACTGTCTGAAATGTAAAAATGCTATGGTTATCCACGTAGAAGAGGAAAAAACCAACTGCTTATTTTCTTCATCATAATCTTTTTCCTATATGCTCCTAATAGAACATGCAGCCACCACTGTAGCTGGTTCCCTTACAGGAAGTCTACACACAGCATTCACATGCTCTGGTAGTGGTGGTTTTTGTGGCAATTAGTTTTAAATGATGAGATTGCCAGCCTCATGACCAACCTCATATTAGTCGTCTTGCACGACATGGCTGAGGCAGCAGGAGTTTCCTTACGCTGCATATTTTCATCGACCTGTTTCAAACCGTTCAGCGCTCTACGTAGGCCATCTTGGGCAGCCCAAGTTTCTAGTCGTCAAAGTGAACCTTTAGCGCTTACATTTAACAAGATAAATTAAAGAAAAAAATGTTTATTTTAAGATGTATCTGCTGGGTTTTTGTTTTCTTATTAATTGTCTTTCTTTATTACTAAGTAAAGTAAATGTATAAGGCAGTCATAAATGAACTATTTATTTTGAGATGTTGACAGTTATCTGACGTTTCCCTCTAACATGCACCATGTACACAACACATTACGATAAAAATATTGTTACCGGTAATTTATGCACTTTTCATAGGTGCGGATTATCAAATAATGACCCGCGTAAAACAAGAGGTGGATTGTAACGGCAGTCGCTAAAGTCTGAATAAAAACATATGACCCGCGTAAAACGAAAGGTGGGTGGTAACGGCAGTCGCTAAAGTCTGAATAAAAACATATGATCCGCTTAAAACTAGAGGTGGGTGGTAACGGCAGTCGCTAAAGTCTGAATAAAAACGTATGGCCCGCTTAAAACTAGAGGTGGGTGGTAACGGCAGTCGCTAAAGTCTGAATAAAAACATATGCATCGCGTAAAACGAGAGGTGGGTGGAAACGGCAGTCGCTAAAGTCTGAATAAAAACATATGAACCGCGTAAAACAAGAGGTGGGTTGTAACGGCAGTCGCTAAAGTCTGAATAAAAACATATGACCCGCGTAAAACTAGAGGTGGGTGGTAACGGCAGTCGCTAAAGTGAACCAAAAGCCCCAATGATTTAATAACAGCAAGCACTAGACCTATCGATGAGCTGATAAAGGGAACTTACTTTGCTCTTGGGTCTGACATGTTTAACGCTTCTGGAATCACTGAAAGAAAACTTTTTGAAGAAAAACGGCAGAAATGTTCGTTTACTCTAGTATCAAATAAGAGAAATGTTCGTTTACTCCAGTATCAAATAAGAGAAATGCTCTTGAGCACTGGTTACAACGTCAAGCAGAGCACTCTTGGACTCCTGTGGCAGACGAGATAAATGCTCTTGGGTTCAGTCATTCAACGAGAGGTGTGCTTTGATCTCAAAGGAGAACTGCCCCAGGGCTCAAGCCTCAAAGTAATAGAAACGCTACTGGGCTCTCGTTTTTACTAACACGAACTGTCAACAAGTTGTGAAATTAATACCGCACATATTCTCATTTATATAGCGCTCAGTTCTCACTAGATGGCTAAATTTTTAACACATCCTGAATTGTTCACTTGTTTACACTGGCCTACACACATATACGATCACGTATTCTATCACTAAAGTGCTCCCGGTCCTTCAAAACGAAAGGCTTTTTAGGCTACACACATGCCTTGTATTCCACACAAATCACTTTTAGGCTGCACTCATCGTTTATTGGCAACTACCATCGCTTTCAGAGCACAGTTCATTACCGAAGCCATTTACAGCTGGCTGTGTACACATTCGCGAGCTCTGTAAACATTACATTATAACCATTCCATTAATACAGCTCACGGGCCAAACGTTACAGAACACGTATAATTTACCACTTTCCATAACCCATTAGAAGCTAGCTTTAAGAGCCCCTTCAAACATAACATAAACGATGTGTAAGAATCTTTCATCACTAAATTCTTGCTGCGCCCAAATTGACATGAGATGGAATGCAGACGCGAGCATTGTGTTCACTCAGTGCGAAGGTAAGGAAATAAAGTTTATGCCTTTCAGCTCATTCCCTTTATATCTTACAATTACTACATCAGTGATGCCTTCCTTTGAAAACAGTTACTAGATCAGTGATGTCTTCACTTGAAAACAGGTGCTAAATAAGTGATTTTTGTGAAAACAGTTACTAAAGCATGTGATGTCTTCCACTGAAAAAAAAACTAGTTACTACATCAGTGATGTCTTCACTTTAAAACAGTTGCTAAATCAGCGATATTTGTGAAAACAGTTACTACAGCTTGTGATGTCTTTCCTTGAAAACAGTTACTAGATCAGTGATGTCTTTACTTGAAAAGTTGCTATATCAGTGATGTTTGTGAAAACAGTTGCTAAATCAGTGATATTTGTGAAAACAGTTACTAAAGCATGCGATGTCTTTACTTGAAAACAGTTACTAGATCAATGATGTCTTTACTTGAAAACAGTTACTAGATCAGTGATGTCTTTACCTGAAAACAGTTGCCATATCAGTGATATTTGTGAAAACAGTTACTTAAGCATGTGATGTCTTTACTTGACAACAGTTACTAGATCAGTGATGTCTTTACTTGAAAAGTTGCTATATCAGTGATGTTTGTGAAAACAGTTGCTAAATCAGTGATATTTGTGAAAACAGTTACTAAAGCATGCGATGTCTTTACTTGAAAACAGTTACTAGATCAATGATGTCTTTACTTAAAAACAGTTACTAGATCAGTGATGACTTTACTTGAAAACAGTTACTAGATCAGTGATGTCTTTACTTGAAAACAGTTGCCATATCAGTGATATTTGTGAAAACAGTTACTTAAGCATGTGATGTCTTTACTTGAAAACAGTTGCTATATCGGTGATGTATTTACTTGAAAACAGTTACTATATCAGTGATATTTGTGAAAACAGTTGCTAAATCAGCGATATTTGTGAAAACAGTTACTAGCTCAATGATGTCTTTACTTGAAAACAGTTGCTATATCAGTGATATTTGTGAAAACAGTTGCTAGATCAGCGATATTTGTGACAACAGTTACTAGCTCAATGATGTCTTTACTCGAAAACAGTTGCTATATCAGTGATATTTGTGAAAACAGTTGCTAAATCAACGATATTTGTGAAAACAGTTACTAGATCAATGATGTCTTTACTTGAAAACTGTTTCTAGATCGGTGACGTCTTTACTTGAGAGCAGTCACTACATCAGAGACGTCTTTACTTGAGAGCAGTCACTACATCAGAGACGTCTTTACTTGAGAGCAGTCACTACATCAGAGACGTCTTTACTTGAGAGCAGTCACTACATCAGAGACGTCTTTACTTGAGAGCAGTCACTACATCAGAGACGTCTTTACTTGAGAGCAGTCACTATATCAGAGACGTCTTTACTTGAGAGCAGTCACTACATCAGAGACGTCTTTACTTGAAATCAGTTACTAAAATATAGTTCGTCATCTTCGACACTAAAATTTCATCAACTCCTACAGCCAGGTAACAATTTCCCACAACTATCAGGAATTCCCAAAAGGCAAACAATAATTAAATTCACGGAAGCTCGTAAGGTAAGAAGGAAGTTTCGATGCTAGGATGGATTGGGTTCTGAAGCATCTCTTGAACTCTGTCTGCCGTTTGGTAATGAAAAAAAAAAAAAAATCAGCACGAAACGGTAAGTGCTAGTGTACGGTGACACAAGAAAACATTTGAAAGTCTCGGCATGTCTTCGACAATAAAGAAACAATTAAAGATCAGGAAAAGGTTTTAAAAAAAGGTAAAGTTAGCCCCATGGCATATAATGGCGTAGGGCAGTGAAGTGTTAGAGACTTCACTATACTAGGTGTTTATGAGGTGTGGTGACCAGTTCCCTTCTTCGCTGCTTTTGCCTTCCCTAACTCAAGAGCAGAGTTGGGTACCCATTGACATGCGGGTAGACTGCAGCGTGTCGCTAACAGGTTTTGAACCCGGTGACTTTGTCTGGAGAAGCAAACTCTAACCACTCTGTCAATCGGATGCTTATAGATGAGTAACCAATATAAAATCAAACCAAGATCGAAGGACAGTTCCCCCCCCCCCCCAAAAATATATAATGTACTGAGAAGATTCACAAAAGCAGTCGCAACTGTTGATCCACAAAAAAAAAACATGGTGCGGTTATTATTTGTCATTCGCTCCATCCGAAGTTGTTTTATTTACTGTATCTAGTTGTTCGCAGCCGTGTATTCACTTTTTCAATACGGTGGCATGTTTTGTTGTTGTGCCACCAACAAACTGACACTATGTTTTGTTTTTACTACGCCTGTTCTCCAGTTTAAACGAAGTGGCTTGCTTGTGTGCAGACGCCAGAAACGCGGTAAAAATCCGGCCTGCTTGAAAACTGCATCGTCAGCAAATATGCTAATCGCTGATCACACGTTTGCAACATTCTAATGTCCACAGCAAGGGTGGGCAAGGCGTCAATCGTGGTCCAGAATTTAGTTGGACCGCCTGATCTATAACAATTTTTAATTATTTTCTGATCTATCATCATCAGCTGCCATCTCCACAACGAAGGTCGGTTGTAATGCATCTCCAACGTCTTCTGTCTCTTGTCTTGATGGTAACTCTGATAGAATCTTTCCTGTCTATCTCTTGATGTTATCTTCCCACTTATAGCGCTGTCGTCCCCTTGCCCGTTTACCTTCAACTCATCCTTCTATTATGGTCTTAAGTAAGGTGTTATGTCTTTTTATATGGCACACATATTGTAGCTGTCTAATTTTGAATCCTTCTTTAATTCCAAGGTTTTCTAGGACCTCTTTGTTTTCTTGTCTTTCCGTGATTCGTGCCCCATTCGGCTATATATCCACATTTCCAAGGATCTAAAACAGTTTTTAATTGTTTTCTGATCTATAAGATTTTTACTCTTTTCTGATCTATAACATGTTGTAACTGTTTTTCTTTAATTAAATGTTGTTTTTAAAGGTATAATATTTTTCTTAAAGAAATCTGAAAACTTAGTTCAGGCGATGAAGGGTGCCAATCATATGAAGTCTATGCTGTTACATTTTTACTCCTACAGCTGTTCGATTAGCGCCTTGTCGATATAACGCTGCTTTTATTTTATGCCATATTTCGATCTTACGCCGAGCACTGAACTCCACGAGAGGCGGGGATATAACTTTCTCATGCTCATCAAGTTCATTCACGATGGTGGGTGGGGAGGCCAAGAAGTATTGTCACTACTTAAAACTTATTTTTTTAAATTTTTTTTTTTAAGTACAGCATTTAAAATAAAAGAATATCGACAAATACAATCTATATTTTAGGCTATAAACATTATTAAATCAAAATACTTTGAAAATAAGGAAACAATCCCTATTATTCATGTATGTCATCGTGTCTCTGCTCACAATGTTCTTTGGTCATCCCTTTTATTTTTTCCTGTGGATTCCATTTTACTGACTGAAAAGTTGCACATTAAAATTTTTTTTAAAGAATAAACAATCCATCTTCACTCCCTTTGTTGTTTGCTTGACGTATCTTGTCTGACGAACACACTTTTTCTTAAAATAACATTTTGCCTCGTTTTGGCAAGGCGCGTCTCGTTCAACCTAGTCGGTTATATTAGGGCGCATGTCCAAATATAAAACGACCTCTAGGTCTAATAACATTCTCACAAACACACGGACGCATGTATGCGACTGTATGCGCATGTATGCGACTGGCGATTAGTAACTGCGCACCGGTACCGAAATTAGATGACTTAGTTCAGCCGATGCAGTGCAAATCATAATCATATTTAAGTCTGTGCTGTTACATTCGTTGTAATACTAGTACTTAAATAGTACAGTATATGTTTGCTTGAATTTGTTCATACCAATGTAATATCGGCACATACACACTTTTCCCTGTTATCAGTTAATAAACATATTTGTTTGCATTATATGCTTTCTTCATTTCACACGCACGTGTGTTTTTGTTTTAGACACTTAAATCCCATACGGTTTTATCTGTTACCTTTACCTTTCTATCATGAAGCCAGTGGCCCATGGCGTAGATACAACTCCCGCAGACCACCGGTATATGTAGAACCGGCGCTAGGGTAGAAGCAGGGCCAGATTAAGCTAGTACGGGGCCTGTAGCATATGTTAAGAAAGGGGCCCTATATTTAAAAAAAAAACAATAAAACAACACAAATATATTTGAACACATACATTTTAAATTTGCTTAGTAATTATCATTATCAAAAGTAACAACACAGTCAACATTATTGTTTAAATATTAATGTTTCTACATTTAGCATGAGCAAATTTGTTGATGATATAGGATGTATCAATTTCACGCAGAAGTTTATGTTCAATCTCTTTTGACCCATGGTGCTCCTTAGTTCATTTTTAATAAGTTTCAGTTTTGAAAAATGATCGTTCTCCCCTGCAGTTGGTTATCATTAGTGACAAATAGATGCGCAAGACGATTTCTACATTTGGAAAACAAGACTCCAAAGAATTGTCAATTATCAAAACGGTAAAACTGTAACTCTACAAGATCTAGAGTAGTGCCAATATGAGAAGCAAGATCAGTTTTCAACAGTTCTGTAAACTGCACAAGTTCTTCACAAAGACTTTCTTCCAGATCTTCCGGATATGATTTAATAAGATTCGATTATCTCGTTACCACCTCTTCAGGTGTAAACTACTGTAACTGACGAAGGAATCCAAATACATCATTCAACTTTTGATAAGCTTTCTGGCGTTTTGACAAGGCAGAGAGCAAGCTATCAATAAGGACAAGAAATGTTCGGCTTTTAAACTGCTGAGAAGGCGTTTGAGATTCAACAAGTGGATCAAGTGTGCTGGAACCACTGAAATCATCATACTCTCGATTTCTTTTGTGTTTTCTTCGAGTTTGTTCTTGATAATGTTCACACTCAGTCAGATCCTTCGCCTTTTGCTCTATGTCTGCAAAAATAGACTGCATAGCTTGAATATACCCCCGCAGGGATTCATAGAGTGCACAAGCTGTATTCAAATCTTGGTCAGAAGATTGCAAAGAAGCACTGGTCATTTGAAAACGCTGTAATACTTGATCCCACAGTATGATCATTATTCCTGTTTCTAACTTCATCATGGTTGAAAGTAGACCACGAGCCTGTTGACGATACTCTGCCTTATGATCATTGTTATCTGAAATATCATCCAAGACTTGTTTTATTGCAGACAATCTGTGTAAAAGTGCTTTTGTTGCATCTGCCCGAGCGGACCACCTGGTATCTGACAGTCTTTTCACAAAGGGCAAATGGGACTTATTATGAGTACCGCCAGCACATAATGCAGTAGAAAGGAGACCCCACCGTTAGGTAGAAGCAGAAAATAAGGTGTACAGACTTTCAACAAATCCAAAGAAAATGACTGCTTCTTGACAACCTTCAGCAGCACATTTTCCAACCAAATTTAGTGAATGTGCAAAACCCGGAATGTAATGCGCAAACTTATTCATCTCTTTAATTCGTGCTTGTAATCCTATAAACTTGCCACTCATGTTGCTGGCGTTGTCATAACTTTGACCACGGCAGTCTTTAATATCAATGTCATTTGCCTTTAAAAAATTAAGTAGACTTTTAGTAAGCTGTTCAGCACTATGACCTTCCATATCCAAAAATGTCACAAAACTTTCAACTGGTCCAGATGGCAAAACATAGCGCAGAGTCAAAGTCAGCTGGTCCATATTAGATATATTTGGAGTAGAATCCAATGAAACGGAATAATACTTGTATTTCTTCACTTCACAGAGAATGTGATCCAGTATGCTGGATCCAATCAGACTGATGAATTCCTCACACGTTGTTTTAGATAGATATGATGTATGTCCAAATCCTTTGTTTGCATGAGCACTTATTTGCTCTGCCAGAAAAGGGTCAAACTTGGCCAGTAATTCTAACAACCCTACGTAATTCCCGTTATAAGGGGACCCAACAATTTCATCACTGCCACGAAATGAAAGGCCTCGTTCTGCTAAAAACTTCACAACTTCAATTATTCGCTCTAGAAGTTTGTGCCAATACTTTTCTTGAATGTCCATTTGTTTCACAAGTTGGGAATCGACACGTTCACCTTTGTTTTTACGCATCAACAGTGAAATTAAAGCTTGTCTATGCGAGGGGCTTTCTTCATGTCGACGCAATAGATTGCTTGCATTTTTCCAGTCATTAAACCCTTCCACAGTAAACTTTGTTGAACATTCTGAACTCATAAGCTTGCATCGGAAACAGAATAGGCGCCCTTTACTTTCTGAATAGCATAACCATTTTCTTGCATGTTGCTTGTTTGTCAGTTTATGAATATGTGTAAAATAAGACTTCTGACAGTATCGAGTTTTCTTTTCAGTGTCATACAATCGCACGGATGAAGAGAAGGCACACATGTTGACATTTTTCACTTCCCTTTGATATCCAATATTCACGCTCACAGTCATCTATATTGTTCGGCCAGTCACCAATATCATTAGAGTACTTCTTCGTTTCACTTATTCTTTCACATTCAGACTCAGTGTATACTGGGTTTTGCTGTATGTTTTCTGCTGCACAGCCTGCACTAGTACTAGTTGTTCCTGTACTTCCAGCTTCAGCAGTTAGAGTACCACCACCATGAACATCAAAATATTCTGTCAGCTTACGTGTTTTTGATATCACAAGTTGATCCCTTCTTTCTTTTTCTTCCTTCGCTTTACATTTTTCACTTCCAGAAGCATAATTACGTCCAATATCTCTGTGTCTACAGCTCATTTTTTGAGTTTTCTAACCTTACAAATCAAGAAATTTTAATCAAGATCGAAAGAGAGTGCGAGCACGCCGTATACCTCAATTAAAACAGGAAGTTTCCGTTTCCTAAATTCTAGTTTTTATTGTTAATGCAAATTCATTTCACAAACAACGAAACAAAATTAGAGGGTGTAGTGAAATTGACAGAGATACAACGGTAAAATATCTCCAAAGATAACATTTAAGGATAAAAACATAATCGCCTAGACCGCGGGTCATCATCCTCCATAATAATTGACTCGCTAGACAGGAGGGGAACGGCGGATCAAAAAGGAAAAAAATATGACTGGAAAGGCTAGGAGACGCAATTGGGGGGGATGGAGGAAAGAAAAAAATCACGTCCCCCAAATTGACACGAGGTACGGAATTGGACGTTTTGCGATAACAAGCCCTTGATTTGAATTCAGCGGCTAAACGCAGATGTTAGGAATATTACAAAAATTAAAAAGTAACTTTTCTTTAATATTAATGTTAGGAATATAAAAATTAGCTGGCCGGATGGCCTATTCTGAGCAGTGAACTAATATGGTCTTAATTTTACAGACGGATAGATAATATTGAAGATAATGACAAAAGACAGTGTAGTTCACATCATCGCTAGACTGTATTGAATCTAAAAGTGTCGCAATTTGCACACAAAACCACGACCTTGGACGCAGGTGTTCAAATTTACTTAGTATGGGGGAGAGGGTTTTTGAGCGGTAGCTGTGTCTAAATATAACTTTTATCGACAAAATTTTGGAGGGGAAAGAAAGGTTGCTTCAAAAATCAAGCACAATTATGTAGAAACACAAGTAGAGACGGACAGACTAACAGATAACCATCCATACTTGACTGAAGCATGACTGAAATGACTTTAGTGTAGGAATTTGAATTTAAAGTAAAACTAGGCAGTGATTGGCCACAGACAATCATATTATTAGCGCTCAGAGCGTATTTGGGGCCATTCTTCAACAGTTGTTCAGTGATAGACACAGATTTTAAAGTGTGGTGATTTCCATATGAAAGAAAGTGAAAGAAAGTTAGGGACGCCATACTATAGCCAGCAGCTCAGCTGAGTTTTGCTAGCAATTCTGTGTTATTTATTCATAATCTGGTAAGATTGAAATTATTTCCTTATATATATTTTGAATATTGTTTCATGTTCGAGTGATTTGATACTGCCATATCAAAATCTAGCCTTACAAACTAGTAGGGATTTGCTCTGGACCCCCCCGCCCAAGTCAGGGTCTAGGGACCAACAATGTACATTGAGAATAATGGAACATATTACCTATCCTCTTTTAGGGTAGACAACTAATAAATATTTTTCAGAACCTATAGTCTGGGAGGATCTAGCTGATGTAAAACCACCATGGTAAATGTGCTGTTTGGTCAGAGAGATCTGACCTGTCTGTATGATGTGGTTGTTGTGTCAGTGTTGTGTCCAGACGTGGGTAGAGAATAGATTTTGACACATGGCCCATACTTTGATTGCAGAGCTGCGAGTTTCTGTTGTCAACAAAGCAGTGACTATTCAGTTGGTGACTTTACTCGAGTGTATCTGTGCAGTACTTGTGACAGAGACCACATTATTGCCCGCCAGCACGGAGAGGTGGGACCATCAGTTTTCAGCACCAGAGCTACAAATATAAGATGAGTGAGCCTCTGGTCTGCTGGACATTCACCAAAGTTGTGTAGTTACTAATACCCCATAAAAATTCCCACCATTTTCTGGACACTGGGTAGTCAATATAGACAGGTGTGATGAGGCCACCCCAACAGCACAAACAGTACATATCCTCCCAAGTAGATGACTACTAGAACATTTTAATAAAACTAACTAGTATAGTACATATATATGTACACTATTGCATTTATGATATAATATTCCATGCATTTCTTTCATAATCTCTAAATCTTTTAAAGTTCTGGTCAACCTAAAAAATTGATCCAGAACAAAATAAATGTAATATAATTTTATCAAAAAATTTTACACACTTGAGTTAGTTCAGTGTATTTTAACATTTGTTAATATTATTAGTCTTCTTAATTATTTGTGGGTGTATTTAGAAACTATCACACCACACTACACATCATTACCCTAGACACTTTACGTAGCCACATTCCTTAAAAAAAATTAAGTGTGAGGTCGTAGTGGTAGCAAGAAAGGCCTTCTGACAATTCACAACTACATTTTATCTCAGGAGCCTTCACAGCTGGCCTCATACAATTACATTTAGTAATATCACCATCATACAATACCATCAAACACCACTACAGAGGGGCAGTCGCCGAGAGCCAAAAAAGTGGCTTCCGTCCAAACGTGACCAAATTTTCAACGCCACTTAAATGGCTTCCGTACGCAAACAGTTAAGATAAAAATAATGAAGAGTCACACTAAGTCACCCTCTTATGCTCTTTCTCTCAAAATTTCGTGACACCAAATGAAAAGGCGCTAAAGATGGCATAAATCACAAGATCATTGGTTTAACGCTAGTATTAGAAGATGACCAAAAAATTATGTACATATTTATTGGCGCGGGGCCCCTAAAAGCGCGGGGCCCGTAGCATATGCTACTTCGTTAATCCGGCTCTGGGTAGAAGGAACCCCGAGCCAACTTTTGATTTTGTTTCCCTCCCCACACCAGTCTTTCTTGTGTAAATGAATAATATTTTTTAATTCAAACTGTGTTTTGCAGGTTCTAATCATAAATAAACTAGTTAAAATTAATATTTTAATGTTTTTGACTGTCAGTGAGGAATGACAGGTGCATTTCAAGAATTTAATATTGAATAAATAAGTAAATGTACTCGTTTGTTTTAAGTGAGCGTCTGAGAGTGGCAGAGTTGTTACACTGCTTGCCTCTCGCGGCAAAGTTACCGGGTTCCTGGTTCTAAACCTGACAACATCACGCCACATTCTACTCTGCTGTCAATGGGTATCTGACCTTGCTCTTGAGTGAGCGAAGGCAAAGACCGCGAGGAAGGAAACTGGTCATCCCATCTCATAAAGTTGGACCGTGTTGTGAAGTCTCTAACATGTCACTCCTCTACGACACTATCTGCTATAAGACATAGCTTTATCTTAACTTGACATCAAGAATGACACTTGTAAATGACACATTTAAAATTAATAAGTAAAACGTTTCAAGTGCTCGTTAAAGTGTTCGCTAGGATCAGTCACTTTTCGGCTGCAAATGTTGATTCAAACCCTTGACAGCTGATAACGTTTGTAAACCCATCCAGACGATCTTGTATCGCAGTTTTACAAAGATAAATGTTCACTAATTTAAACTTTGAATAGCTCAATCCTGAACAAGCCGTTGATACTGAGATCAAGACGATGAAAATATCAGACTAAGATCCCGTCCTGACGGTTTGAATATTTTATCATCATCATTCTTCACATCCCCAAGGAGCGCAGGCATTTAACAAACGTACGCCAAGACTCCCTGTCACGTGCCACGCCAAGACTCCCTGTCACGTGCCATCAGCTCAAGGTATTTCCATGTCTTTTTCAACCCCTTCATGTCTGTATCCAGTTCTTTTCTCCGTGTGTTCTTTGGTGTCCCTCTACCCTTCTTACCATGTGGATACCAGATCAACGACTACCTTGCAGTGCTAGTTATGAATAAACGAAATTCGAACAATTTTTCCAGGAGTAACTATCCGCATTGTTGATGATTTTTGTGGCTTAAAATGTCTACAGAACAGGGTAACCAGGCACCACGCCCAACCCTCTTTAGTGCTCTTTTACGACATGCTTGGTTAGTTACAGTTTGACTTTTCCTTACTCCCTGACATCAGTTCTGAAAGTCACATGGTAAGACATGCATGAGGAGACAGAGATCATAACCAGAACAAACGTGACGAAAACAATGGAAGGTCAAGGACAACACGGAAAGATCTTGAGCTGATGGCATGTGATGGAGGATGTGACATGGGTTTGTTGAAAGGCTATGTTCAATGACATGGGTTTGTTGAAAGCCTATGTTCAATGACATGGGTTTGTTGAAAGCCTATGTTCAATGACATGGGTTTATTGAAAGCCTATGTTCAATGACATGGGTTTGTTGAAAGCCTATGTTCAATGACATGGGTTTGTTGAAAGCCTATGTTCAATGACATGGGTTTGTTGAAAGCCTATGTTCAATGACATGGGTTTGTTGAAAGCCTATGTTCAATGACATGGGTTTGTTGAAAGCCTATGTTCAATGACATGGGTTTGTTGAAAGCCTATGTTCCTTGGGGGAGGAATGAAGGAGCGAATGAATGAATGAGTGAATGAATAAATAAATGACTGAATGAACGAACGAACGAATGAATGAGTGAATAAATGAATGAATGAGTGAATAAATGAATGAGTGAATAAATGAATGAATGAGTGAGTGAATAAATGAATGAATGAGTGAATAAATGAATGAGTGAATCAATGAATGAGTGAATAAATGAATGAATGAGTGAATAAATGAATGAATGAATAAATGAATGAATGAGTGAATAAATGAATGAATAAATGAAAACGTCCTCAGTTTATATCAGATGGCTTCTCATATAATGTTATTGTAGTGAATTTCTAAATACAATATCTAAATTTGTATATAACAATATAGGACATAAAAGAAAAGATAAGAAAGTACAAAAGAATTTTCTACTAGAACTGTTGGTATCGCCTACGCCTTCAGATTATTATTTGATAACGAATAGCCGAACAAAACGGTACCCAATTTTTCAAATTCGTCCTTGACATAATCACTTTTCCTAGTTCTAAGAAAATATTTGCCTAAAATGCATTGTGGAACGAGGGGGGGGGGAAATGGGTAGATGAAATGCTAATTCGTTTCGCATTGATTTTAAACTAAAAGCTAATACCAGCACAGGGGCAAGCCTTGCCTTAGGGGTTTCCTCAAAATACGAGGAAAAAGTTAGAACATGTAGACAACTCGTGTCACAAAAACAACCTTAGCTCTTATTTCAAAGGACGTAATTATCACGTAAATAGAGAAGACAGCACATGGAAAAGAATTGAACGTGTAGTAGACTAAAAATAAAAAACTAACATAGAAAAAAAAAACTGTGTACTTCTGAATCAAGCCAACTAGTCCCATATAAATTGTATATTCGTGTACCTTAGGACTTGTTGACAAAGAATATGGTAGTAGTTATGCAAATAGTCCATTAATTAACTAATTATAGCCATAATACTATAGTGGATTCGACCAGAATGTCAGGTAAGATCATGCCTGCTTATATTTTTTATGGCATGTTTTGAAATAACGACTTTGGGTAAATGAGGTTAAAAGGTACGGGATATTTGATTGGTTGGATTTTAAAGGAAGGCGAAGTATGATTGGTTGACCTAAAACTAAAAATATATTTGCCTTGGAAACATATTGGGAGTTGTTATTTGAAACGATAGATTCAAAAATAAATGTAAACATGGTCCCATTGGACAAAGCAGTAGAGATTGGTACGAAACGGGGACTGTTCACTGCCATTTCAAGAAAATTGTGTGTAAAGCAAGATCGTTGAGAGCAGGCGGAGAATTTTCTAACATAGGAAAAGCCTGGACATAGGGCAGATCGAAAATGTGCCATATTCTATTGCCTAGTCATCGTTAATTGTGTTATTTCCTTGCATCTGTGGTAAGATTGATTTTCTTAACATTTTATTTAAAATAAAATTTGAATGTGAGATACTAACATACGACTATAAGTAAGTGAGTCTATGGCAGACTCAAAACAGAGTCTAGAGATTGATCCAGCATATGAAAGACTATCAGAGAGGTGTAGACCAACTAAATTATATATGATTATCATCAGGAGCATAATACCTATCCTATTGTATGGACAACAGATTATTGCTGGAATTGCAGAGGCGTTGTAACTATTAGGGGAGAGGAATACTGGTATACCTGGTCACCTCAAAAGAAACTGGTGAAAGGGATTGTCGTAAAGAGCTGATCTTACATGTTTGTTTGTAATGTGCCTGTACTGGTTGTTGAGTATTATTGTAGGCTGTTGATTACGAAGGAGGCATATCCTTCTGATTTCAGAGGTTTTTGGTGGCTGTCAATAACTGGTGCCAGACTACAGTGGGCCGATATATTCATGCGACAGTCTTGCCTTTTTCGGAGACAACTGTAAACCACCATCATTCTTGAAGAAGTGGGAGCTGAAGGTTGTCATTCAGCGAAGTGCAGGAAGAGTCTTACATCATATTACAAAGATAGGTGCATGTTCGGCACCTGATCGCTCAACTAACATTATATTAAAAATAAGAGACTGGGAATAGTGAAATAAACATTCCATCAGTGTCCACAGAAACTTACAAACAACATGCAGAGATGATGATAATAAACAATCAACCAGTGTATACTAGAAGTCACCTCAGTTAGACAATACAACTACACCCTTATATAAAAATAATATGTGCATTATGGTCAGAAGATCCATTGTGTAAATTGATTGATGTACTTAATTTCTATGATTTCACTTTTGATTGTCAGTCCTGATTCCAAATAAATTAGATTCAGGACAATAAATTGAAAAAACATTAACTTTACCAAACTTTCAACCACTGACTTACTAAAGATAGTCTTTTAAAGTGTAGTTTGAACTTTTCATAACACCAGCTATATTGGGTAGTTTGCTTCTGGGATTTTAAATTCTTAAAATATTATCAATTATATTAGGAATCTCAGATAGTATAAAACTAAAAGCATTCCTTTTTGGAGAAATTAAATAGTGGTTGAGCTATCAGTGCCTGTGGTTGTTCTTAGTTATAATTAGAAATTGTTAGTTATAATTAGAAATTTGTCTAGTTAGAAATTTTAAAGGTTTGCCTGGTATAAAATGGCTGATCTGGCAAAGTTTCGATCTGCTGCTGTGCAGGCTGCTAAAGAACTGGGAATGGAGGGGCAAATTATGATTGCTTATGTCACAACTGAATGTGACAAATTTATTGAACGTGAAGAAAGAAAATTTGAAGCAGAAAGAAAGTTAGAGGCTGAAAAAGAAAATAAGAGGCTGCAGATTGAGGCTGACAAGGAGGCTAGGGCATTGGAGGCAGAAGAAAAGAGGTTGTCTGCTGAAAGGGAAGCAGAAGAAAAGAGGTTGGCTGCAGAAAGAGAAGAAAAGAGGTTGTCTGCTGAAAGGGAAGCAGAAGAAAAGAGGTTGGCGGCAGAAAGAGAAGAAAAGAGGTTGTCTGCTGAAAGGGAAGCAGAAGAAAAGAGATTAGCTACAGAAAGAGAAGAAAAGAGATTAGCTACAGAAAGAGAAGAAAGAAGACAGGCTGCACAGAGGGAAGCAGAAGATAGAAGATTGCAGAGGGAGCACGAGTTATGACTAAGGGAGTTGGAAATTCAAGGCCATGCTCCTGAAAATGGTGCCAGCCTCTTTGCCTCAGAGGCCATTGTTAGTCAGGGAGCCTCAACCTCAGCTATGAGTTTTCATTTAGACCATTTTGTTGAGAAAGACGATGACATAAAAAGTTACCTAAATAGATATGAACTTTTAGCTACCACGTATGGTTTAGAGAGAGAAAGGTGGAGCCTAAAGTTATCACAAGGGCTTCGTGGTACAGCTTATGAAGTTTTTGCCAAAATAAGCAGGGATGATCAGGACAATTATGACATGCTAAAGCAGGCTCTTTTGTTAAGATATGAAAAGAATGGGGAATTTTATAGAAAAAAATTTAGGAATGCCAAACTACTGTCGGGTGAGACTTATCACCAGTTCTCTGCACGGTTAGAGACCTACTTGGAGAAATGGACTGCTCTGGGGAAAACCCAAGATCTTAAGGAAATGATCCTTATTGAGTAACTAAGAGAGTCCATGGCTCCAGACCTGAGAAAGTTTCTCATGAACAAGGTGCAGAGAGACTGGGTGAGTTACTCAATGTCGCTGAGAGGTATCAGGCAGCCCAAGCAGAGGTAGTTGGAAATAAAAAGAAACAGGTAGACAATTTTAAGGCACCTCAAAACTTTAATGAGTTTGACCATAGAGACCAGAACAAAGGTATGCAATATTTTGATAGGCCACGCAATGACTATAATAATAAAACCTCACAATTCAATGAAAGGAAATATAATGACAGAAAACCCTTTAACCAAGGAAAGAAGTATTGTAGTTGGTGTCGGATGGACAACCATAACACAGAAGTGTGTAAAAAGAGACCTGTGTACATGGCCACGCTTCAGACCAGATCACAGTCTAAACAGGAGGAGGATAATCTGATAAATACCCATCCAGATGAGATGAGGAAGGCACAGGCAGAGGATAAGACCCTCAAGCCTTGTTTTAAGAAATTGCCCAAATGTCATACACCTCCAGGCAAGGGAGATTTCTATATGAAAGACAAATTGATTTACAGGAAGGCCGAAACTGCATCCACTGGTCACAGACAGTTGGTTCTTCCAAAGGCATATAGGGCAGATGTGATAAGGAGCCTACATGTTGGAAAAGATGGGGACCATGAGAAAATAGGTACCATCATCCAAAAGGTGGCTCAAAATTATTATTGGCCAGATGAAATGTTTGACATTGAGAATTTTGTAGAAAGATGTGGCATACTACATGAGGGAACACCCACAAGTGGGAAAATTGATCAGGACCTAGACACGCCACGGGGCAAACTTAGGCCTGACAATGGAAAGAAAAATAAAATTAATAAAGTGGACAAAGTGGAATGGAAGCCCCCTTTTCACAGACAGTCTTCACTTGGATGTTTTACAATGGCCACTATGCAGCGAGTACAAAGAGATGTCTTACCCCAGAATAAGCCGAAAATCCCTCAGTCAGACTTATGTGAACTGGAGGAAGATAAAAGAGAGAGAAGATCTCTCACAAGGAACTTAAAGTGGGAAGAAAACCCCAAGAAAAAAATTGGTAGCGGTCGATTTGTGAATGATGATTCTAGGAAGAAAAATCATCACTATAAGGCTTCTAATGGAAGGGACCATACCCGTGCTTTGAAAAATAAGTATGTAAACTTAAAAGTCCATATGTAGCCTTGTTAAGGACCTGGACTGATGAAAAGGCAGAAGAAAATATTACCTCATCATATCAATATGTGAACGAGCTGACCACTTGTCTTAAAACTGGCTGGAAACTTGCCAATGAAAATTTGAGACAAGCCAGGAAAAAGCATGCTGCCTATTACAATAAGAAAGCGAAGGATCGAGAATTATCTGTGGGAGAGAAGGTGCTCCTTCTACTGCCCGGCAGCCAGAATAAATTGCAAATTGGATGGCAAGGTCCATATACAGTTCTAGAGAAGGTGTCTAGAACAAATTATAAGATAGATAAGAAAGGGAAAGAGAAAATCTATCATGTGAATCTCCTGAAGAAATATCTGGACAGAGAAAACCAGGAAGAGACACACCTACTGACCTTGTCTGTTGCAATGGAGATGAAAAAGGAACCACTCACTTCTCATGAATATCCTTTACATCCCTGTGAAACCGCCGCACAGGTAAAAATCAGCACACACTTAACGGAAATTCAGAGGGAGAGGGTTCAACAGGTTCTGAATAATCATACAGATGTGTTAACGGACTGTCCGGGGCATACAAATTTATTGGAGTATGATATGAAACTTATAGATCAACACCAATCTGTATGAAAGCCTATTCGATCCCGTTTGCTAAGGAAAAAGCTTTAAGGGAGGAGATAGATTATCTGTTGAGAGAAGGGATTATCTCGCACAGTGAATCTTCCTACAGTTCCAGTGTGGTTCTGTTAAGAAAACCCTCTGGAGAACACAGGCTGTGTATAGATTACAGGAAACTGAATGCTGTCACAGAAGGTCAGGTGGATCCATTACCTGATACAAATCAGCTGTTTGCCAGGCTGAATAGAGCTAAATATTTCTCTAAAGTGGATCTGAGTAAAGGGTACTATCAGATTCCAGTAAAGCCGGAAGTCAAACCTTATTTAGACTTTAGCACCTCGGAAGGACATTATGAATTTAATGGAAACATGACCCCTGACCCCAAGAACCTGGAGAAGTTAAAAAAAACAGCACCAAGACCACAAACAAACAAAAAAGGATGTGCGATCTTTTTTGTCTCATTATGTGGTTTTTTTTTTTATATAAAAAACTTTAACTCCATATGTGCTCCATTGACTGATTTAACGCGCAAAGGAAATCCTGATAGAATTATTTGGACAGCGCAATGTGAATTAGCATACCAAGAATTGAAAGAAAAGCTCACAAGCAGGCCTATTTTGAAATTACCTGACTTAAGTCAAGAATTCATTCTGAGAACGGATGCGAGTAATATCGGTTTTGGGTGCAGCTTCTATTACAACGGTCAAATTCACTTGATGGGGAATTAACCCCAGTAGCTTATGCTAGCCGTAAGTTGAATACAGCAGAACAAAAATATTCAACAAGTGAAAAAGAATGTCTCCCTGTCATCTCGGGTATAAAAAAGTTCCAGATTTATCTCTATTGACAATCATTTAGGATCCAGACAGATCATAAACCACTCGTGTGTCTGTCACAAGCAAGGCATGAAAATGCTAGATTATTACGCTGGTCTTTGCTCTTACAGCCATTCCAGTTTACCATAGAGTACATTCCCGGAAAAACTAATGTGGGAGCTGATTTTTTAAGCAGACATCCGTACGATGAACATCAGAGTAGTCATCAGGCATAGATAGTAAATTCATCTATGTGTATTTAGAAATAGGAACTGACATATGATCGTCTGTTCTAAAGGGGGGACATGTGTAGTGAATTTCTAAATACAATATCTAAATTTGTATATAACAATATAGGGCATAAAGGAAAAGATAAGAAAGTACAAAAGAATTTTCTGCTAGAACTGTTGGTATCGCCTACGCCTTCAGATTATTATTTGCTAACGAATAGCCGAACAAAACGGTACCCAAATTTTCAAATTCGTCCTTGACATAATCACTTTTCCTAGTTCTAAGAAAATATTTGCCTAAAATGCATTGTGGAACGAAGGGAGGGGGGGGGGGGGGGGAGGGGGGGGAAGGGGGGGGGATAGATGAAAATGCTAATTCGTTTCGCATTGATTTTAAACTAAGAGCCAATACCAGCACAGGGGCAAGCCTTGCCTTAGGGGTTTCCCCAAAATACGAGGAAAAAGTTAGAACATGTAGACAACTCGTGTCACAAAAACAACCTTAGCTCTTATTTCAAAGGACGTAATTATCACGTAAATAGAGAAGACAGCACATGGAAAAGAATTGAACGTGTAGTAGACTAAAAATAAAAAACTAACATAGAAAAAAAAAACTGTGTACTTCTGAACCAAGCCAACTAGTCCCATATAAATTGTATATTCGTGTACCTTAGGACTTGTTGACAAAGAATATGGTAGTAGTTACGCAAATAGTCCATTAATTAACTAATTATAGCTATAATACTATAGTGGATTCGACCAGAATGTCAGGTAAGATCATGCCTGCTTATATTTTTTATGGCATGTTTTGAAAAAACGACTTTGGGTAAATGAGGTTAAAAGGTATGGGATATTTGATTGGTTGGATTTTAAAGGAAGGTCAAGGAGCCGCGCTAGCGTAGTGGTTACAACACCGCTCTGGCGACCGGGTGATTCAGGATCAAACCCGGGCGACGGCATTTGAGGATTTTTCGTCGACCGGGAATTGGACTGGATTAACTCGAGACCTGGCGAGGACATTTGAAGGAGTGTCGTCGACCAGGGATTGGCGGCTCCTGAGCCGACCCAGCTCTAATGGGTACCTCCAAAATCGGTGAGTATTTGCCTGAATGGCGAGGGACACCTGTCTCTGTACAAGAAAAGGGATACTCACGTAAAATCAATGTCAGGTTAGACATTAACAATAACCTGAGATTTCACCTCGAGTATTAGCGGGTGTACGAAGAAAAAAAAAAAAAAAAAAAAAAGGAAGGCGAAGTATGATTGGTTGACCTAAAACTAAAAATTTATTTGCCTTGGAAACATATTGGGAGTTGTTATTTGAAACGATAGATTCAAAAATAAATGTAAACATGGTCCCATTGGACAAAGCAGTAGAGATTGGTACGAAACGGGGACTGTTCACTGCCATTTCAAGAAAATTTTGTGTAAAGCAAGATCGTTGAGAGCAGGCGGAGAATTTTCTAACATAGGAAAAGCCTGGACATAGGGCAGATCGAAAATGTGCCATATTCTATTGCCTAGTCATCGTTAATTGTGTTATTTCCTTGCATCTGTGGTAAGATTGATTTTCTTAACATTTTATTTAAAATAAAATTTGAATGTGAGATACTAACATACGACTATAAGTAAGTGAGTCTATGGCAGGCTCAAAACAGAGTCTAGAGATTGATCCAGCATATGAAAGACTATCAGAGAGGTGTAGACCAACTAAATTATATATGATTATCATCAGGAGCATAATACCTATCCTATTGTATGGACAACAGATTATTGCTGGAATTGCAGAGGCGTTGTAACTATTAGGGGAGAGGAATACTGGTATACCTGGTCACCTCAAAAGAAACTGGTGAAAGGGATTGTCGTAAAGAGCTGATCTTACATGTTTGTTTGTAATGTGCCTGTACTGGTTGTTGAGTATTATTATTGTAGGCTGTTGATTACGAAGGAGGCATATCCTTCTGATTTCAGAGGTTTTTGGTGGCTGTCAATAACTGGTGCCAGACTACAGTGGGCCGATATATTCATGCGACAGTCTTGCCTTTTTCGGAGACAACTGTAAACCACCATCATTCTTGAAGAAGTGGGAGCTGAAGGTTGTCGTTCAGCGAAGTGCAGGAAGAGTCTTACATCATATTACAAAGATAGGTGCATGTTCGGCACCTGATCGCTCAACTAACATTATATTAAAAATAAGAGACTGGGAATAGTGAAATAAACATTCCATCAGTGTCCACAGAAACTTACAAACAACATGCAGAGATGATGATAATAAACAATCAACCAGTGTATACTAGAAGTCACCTCAGTTAGACAATACAACTACACCCTTATATAAAAATAATATGTGCATTATGGTCAGAAGATCCATTGTGTAAATTGATTGATGTACTTAATTTCTATGATTTCACTTTTGATTGTCAGTCCTGATTCCAAATAAATTAGATTCAGGACAATAAATTGAAAAAACATTAACTTTACCAAACTTTCAACCAATGACTTACTAAAGATAGTCTTTTAAAGTGTAGTTCGTATGTGATTGTCGTGGTACTGTTGTGTTGTATTAGATAATAAAATAAATTGTGTAATTGTTTATATGTTTAGTTGGTTAATGCAACCTTACACTAACATTTCATAACCCTAGACACCAAACGAAGTCATCTTACAGTCTATCTAGAATAAGTCTGAATGAGATCATAGTGGTGGTAGTAGAAAGGTGAGCTGGAAATTTACTCTAATATTTATTATATTCAGGGACCTTCACAGCTGACCTCATTCAGTACATTAAGATTTCTTAACAACAAACTGTATTAACATCAAACCCATCACACTAATCACAGTTATGTCTCGTACTTTAACTAACCTATACCAGAGATGTCTTTTTTATCAACGACAAGTTTTTAGCTCCATTAATTTCTAATGTAACCCCTCGTCAATGATAAATGCGGCTTAATTCAATGTATAAATAAACTTAAATTGATCAATAAGTTAGAACAGACAGACACATTTACATACTTAGGATGCATAGTAACATCAGACGGCGGAACAAGCAAGGACATCAACAACAGAATGAATAAAGCGAGAACAGCCTTTGCTAGTCTAAACAACATCTGGAAGTCTTCCCAGTACAGCACAAACAACAAATTAAGATTATATGAGAGCCGTCTACTTTCTGTGCTTCTCTATGGTGCGGAATGCTGGAGAGTAACAGAGAAGGAAATGTCGAAATTGTCCTCTTTCCACCCAATGTGCCTAAGGAAAATTCACCGAATCTTTTGGCCGAATACCATCACCAACCAAGAACTACTTATTCGGAGTAACCAAGAGGACATGCACACCATCATAGCTAGCAGACGCTGGAGTTGGGTTAGCCACAACCTCAGAAAGGACCCTTACGCCATTACAAGAACAGCTATGCTATGGACCCCCGAAGAAAAGCGAAACACAGGCCGACCAAAAACAACTTGGTGGAGAACTGTGGAGGCTGAGATGCAAAGAATGAACCAAAGTTGGGGCACTGTACGAAGGATGGCCGCCGACCGAACAAAGTGGAAGCAATTTGTTGCTGCCCTACAAGACGCCACCAGGCGTGATGGCCACTGACTGCTTTGACAGTCTGCGGCTAAGGATCAAAGAAGAAAGAAAAAGATCAATAAGTTGTACGGTCGAGTACGATCTTATTCTTTTTCTATTTTTTACGCTTTCAGACGTCAACTTCAAGAAAGTTAAATGAAACTAGTCAACCTGGGACTGTTCGTATCTCCATAGAGTTTTTCCAGGAATGGTATTGGTGACGGCCATACGTGATTTCTCTGTTCTTCACATGTTGGGCACCTCTGTAGCAAATGTTCAGCTGTTGTTTTATCGGTGTCACAGTTACACTCATCAGTAAGTCCCATCTTAGCTTGTTGAATAAATAGTATTTTAATCTGTTGTGGCCTGTGCGGAGACTAAAGACAAAATCTTGTTCACTTCTGTTGAGCTGGTAATATGCACCATTTTTCTGGTGGCCTAGATGTCTTGCTTCCCAATTTGTTCCTGTATCTGCACCTTAAACATGGTTGGCTTCTTCGTAAGTAATGCTATTATCAGGCTGAGGTAGCTTTCCAACTTCCTAAGCCAATCTGGCAGCCTCTTCTTTGCCAGGGATGTTGCAATGAGATGGAATCAAAGGTATTCAACTGTACTGAACTGCCGACTCGGTCTGTAGAATGTACTATCAATTCAAAGCCATCGTTAGATGAATGAATGACTATCTAAAATAATAAATAAACAAACTGGACTTTAAAGTTATGGACACCGTCGTTTCCGACTTCGCGCGCGCTCGCGTGTGTGTGTGTTCGTAATCATTTTTTTTTTCTTCTGGCGATGAGTTCTTGTTTGTTCAACTGTCAACTTTGTTTAACAATGTATTTCTTCTTCTTCTTCGTCGTACACTCTCAGACGTCAACTTGAATATGTTCAAAGAAAGCAGTGGTCAACGTGAGGCTATTTCTATCTCCAGGAATGGTACTGGTGACGACAACATCACAATGTATTTAAATGTGCCATCCGTTCTGAAATCTTGATATATTTTGACGGCAACGAAATAACTTGCACCACATTTATTCTGTTTTCTTATGTGTTTTCAGTCCAGAATAAGGACATCCTTGTACTGCTATCAACATGTTTCCTCAATGTGTAACTGATTTGTCCATACTTTTCAGTGTAAATAGTTTGCACCAGGGCAATAAATACAGGGAGGAGTACAAGAGGTGATGACTATACGTTAATGTTGAATACGGCATAATGATGACTATACGTTAATGTTGAATACGGCATAATGATGACAAGACGTTAATGTTGAATACGGCATAATGATGAAATCGGATGACAGCATTACAAAGCAGTCCTTGTTTTGAAATCCACAAGGCAAAAGAAAAGAGGGGGAAAAAAACACTCAGAGAAGGGGATCGCACACAGACTTAAAAAGGGTGAACGTTAATGGCACGAGACAGAAAGTCCTGTGTGGGTGTTTACTGAAGGCCTTCGCCTGACAGGGAGCTTGAAAGGGCAAAAAATGAATGAGAAAAATGGGAGGACCCAAGATTAGCGGGTCAGGGAGGTGCCCGGCGCGAGATTTTCTACGCTAAGATAAGTTATGAACCTCGAGAACTCATATAATAAGACACAAGAAAGAAAGACAGAATATCAAACCAGTTGGCGGAGTTATTACTTGGGCTGCGTCTAGTTCTGTGTGGTGCGTCAAATAAAGCAAAGTTACTGGGTGTCGGGTTCGAATTCTGTTAGCTCATGTGATGCAACACATATATATTTGGTTTATTATATTGAACTTTGAGCGTCTGACTGTCATAATGGCCATAGCGCTTCTCTCCCACGTCAAAATTACTGGATCCCGGGTTCAAAACCTGGCAGCGCCACGCTTCAGTTCACCAACCTTGTAAATGGGTACCTGACTCTGATCTGCTCTTGAGGTAGACAAGGCAGAGGCAGCGAGGAAGGAACTGGTCACCTCAGATCACAAAGCTGAACCTAGTAATGAAGTCTCTAACACATCATCTCCTACAGCAGTATCTGCGATGGGGTTACTTTAACAGTTTACTAGTTTTCTTCGCTTGCTGTGAGCATTCTGCGTTCTGATATCTATGTCTTTCTTACAAGGAAGATTCAGAGCACCATTTTTCGGCTCCGAACACAACATATACCACTCAACAAGTGTGTTACCAATGTTGACTAATTCGCGACCTCGGGTTTCACTTATCACAATGAAAGTCCAGTCTAAGTTATACACAAGTGTGGGCAGTGTTTCAGGAACGATGCCCGTGTTCACTTCGCCTCCTCCTGCAGAAGGCGGCGGGTTCTATTAAATGTACACAGCGCAAGCTAAACTCGTACTGTTCGGCAAACTCCATGCTGTGCACCAGATTAGCTAATTCATAAAAACGCAACCACAGATATTAGTTTAACGGCAGATGAAAACAAAAACCAGCATGCATACCTTATCCACATCTCATCTGCTCTTCCCTTCCCCCCCCCCCCCCCCCCCCCCCCCACCACCACCACCACCACAGGAACACTTTTCTCCACGCCCGAAGAAAAAGAAATTAGTTATACTCAAATAATAAACGTAAGCAGTGTTACCACTCCTAATTTTTGGGAGAAACAGATATTACGCTGTGGGTTTAAAGACAAAACATAAACAGATGTTGAATATGAGCTGTACGGCGAAAATTCAAGTAGATTTTACGACGTGTGTGATATATCATTTAAATTTGTGACAACGTATTTTTTTTTTTTAGTAAAGTATATAATTTACAAATATGGCTTTCGTCCAAAAATAAGCACCATGTGTTAGTTCAGTGAAAGTACTTACTGTAAATTAAGCAAAGTCAAAGTACACGGTAAAAGAGCTAAGCGTCAAGAGCACAATAGACAGCCAATCAGTAACACTATAACAAAAATACACACAAAATTATGTTTCAAGACGGATGTTTTTAAGTCATCGCTACTAAACTGATGTAGTTTAACTCTGTTTGGTTCCTTCATCCTCATTTTCCCTTTTCGCCCCCCCCCCCCCCCCCCCCCCAAAGGACATAGAGTCACAACTGGAGTTGACCCCCTTGCACAAAGCATTTACTAGCTCCTGCAGCCGTGGTTTCCTTGGCAATCTGTTGTGTATGATGATGTTGCTAGTCCCATGCATAATCTCGTAGTCGTCACCTTGTATGACATGCACGATGAAGCAGATGTCCTTTTTTTTCTTTATCTCATCTCAAAATCCTAATGCATCATCCACTTCCATCAAGTGTCAACAATTCTGCTCTTATTTCTATCAGAATGACTTACTACAACAGCCAATAGGAAGCTAATTTTCAGCAGTAAATACAGAAGAAAACACTTGCTTGTGGTAAATTTAGCAATGTCACTAACTTTAGAAAAAAAAAATAATAAAAAGAACACCCAGAAACCTACACAGCAGAACCATGCTACTCATTGCTGAGAAGAAATCAAGTGATAATTTTTCAGACTGAGAACTGGCTGCCAGAGACTGAAATACCATCTGTTCAACAAATTGGAAATTTGACATACATATATTTGTCCCTGTGGGTAGGTGTCGTGAAGTCTGATTCACAACACGTCATTCATACTCCAACGGTACGCCATACTTTATAATAATGTATGCTAGACGGACCAATGAAACGGCACCTTCATGCATAGTGTTTACAAACGTATTAGCCTAACAATGGCCGAGCTCAAATCTGTGCAACCTTGTTATAATTGGAGGTAAACTACAGAATTATGAGCGAAGTACAGCATGGAAGAGGTCCATAATTCACAAATGGGAAGGTCCATCTATAAGTCTGTGCAAAGATTTCCACGGGAAGTGATATATTAATGGAGAAATCTCGAGTGGAATGCATCGATACATCAGGCAAGTCGAAAATTTTGTTGTTTAGGCTACACTTATGAAAAGATGGATGTAGGAAAGTAAAAGACAATTATCTAGAAAGATAAAGAATAATCCAGGGCGTACTTTAAGCCTAAGATGAAGGAAATCGGTCCAGGAATAACGAAGACATTTAAAATCTTAGTTTTTCATAATTGCACATCTCTGCAAAATTATGCCTGGATTTGAGTATGCAACATACTTCAGTTTTACTGCTTCCTGTATCGCTCGGCCATGAGCTATATAAGCAAGTGCCCTCAATGGAAAGAAGGCACAGAAATTTTCAAACTACAGCAAGAGCGCCATTCGGTCAGAGAGAGACTGCCATTGCCTTCTGCATCTGATAGCAGACTGAATGACCATTAACAGCTCGACTGTATGTACTTGAGAGTAAGAAAGAATATACATATATATATATATATATATATATGTATATATATATATATATATATATATATGTATATATATATATATATATATATATATATATATATATATATATATATTTATTTATTTATTTATTTATTTATTTATTTATTTATTTATTTATTTATTTTTTTCATTAATTAATCAAACTGTGAGTTAGAAAGTGTGTAAAAATGTGTTATAAACCACTGTGTAATTTCTGGAGGCAAAACCAAGCCTGTGTATATTCAAATAAATTGAGAATGGAAGTGGAAAGTGTGTTCATAGTTTTAGAAAAGCATTGAAAGAATTATTTCTTGAAGGAATGGCACACACACCAGGAACACAGGAAAGGATGAAAGGAATTGCATTACTGTATTGATTAAGATATTACTTAGTATTTTACACAAGACCTAATAATTGTATAGAGGCGAATCATGGACAAATAGCTATAACCAAGGATTTGGAGAAAGATTACATTCAAAGTGAACTGGATTGTGTTATTACTTATTTATTATGCCCTGTGCGTCTACCTGCACACTGTCTGAAACTGTCTCTCATCTCCCACATCTGTGACAGAGAGATAGAGATAGACAATACAGTGGTTAATCAAATATATTTCAGGTTACATCCTGTAACAAACACACAAAGAGCCAGCCACAATTGAAGGAACTAGTGGTGCGAGTGCCCTTTAAATCTAGAGGGACAGCCACCCAGTACCTACTGCCTGGAAGAAACTCAGCTGATATTTTCTATCCAGAACATCTTGTGCCAGACTCTATACAAGGAGTGAAGTTAAGTAGCCATACAAGGCTACTGTCCAGTGTAGAACCATATGTACCATAATAATAAGTCACCCAAGACAGCATGATGATAAGTCAGTGCGTCTAGATAGGCATATTCAAAGCCAGTGATAGACTGTAATTCAGTAACTGTGAACTATTAGTGATCCTAAAATAAAGACAGTCTACAACCAGATTTTCAGCCAGGAAAGAAGAACTAGAGTTGGAAATGATCATGCTAGATGGGGTGGAGTTATCGGAAGATATGGAGAAGATACTCTCAATGACAATGGAAAGCGACTCCTTAGATTCTGCAGTGAGCAGAATCTGATCATTACAAACACAAAGTTCCCCCATAAGCGCATACATGCATACACTAGATGTGAACCAACAAAGAATGAGAAGTCAGTGATCGACTATGCCATTGTTCAGAGAAGCTCATTCAAATATTTCCGAGATGCTAGAGTCTGGAGGGGGCCAGAGATTGGAAGTGATCACTACCTGCTAACAATCAAAAGAACAACTGAAAGAGTTGCTTAGCCTAGGAACTGCCCAACATCACGCAAGAAACCAAGTAAACGAGCAGGAGAAATGAGCATTAGGACCTACAAGCTGAGAGAGCCAGAAATTAAGACCAGATATCAGGGACTTATTGCTGCAGCGGTGAGCAACACAGAAGAACGACCTGACGACTTGGAAACCCTCTGGATTAAATTCAAGGATATCATAAAGACAGCTGCTGCAGAAGCATGCGGTGAAGTCCGACTTGGGAACAAGAGAAAGAGGAAACCTTGGTGGACAGAGGAAGTCAAAGAGAAAATAAGAGAGAAGAAAATGGCATGGAAACAATACTTAGGAGCTAAAAACACAACAGGACAAATGGAAAAATATAGAGAATATGTGACACTCAGAACAGAAGCAAAGAACAAAGTGCTAGCAGCAAAACAGAAGTCCTGGGAAGAATTTGGAGAAAAGCTAGAAAAAGATGCACAAGAAAACCAGAAATTGTTCTATAAGACCCTAAAGAACATGAGGAAGGAAAAACAATGCCCTCTCAAATTTATAAAGGACAAGCAAGGCAAATTGCTTACTGCCCCGAAGGAAGTAATGGAAAGATGGAAAGAATATTTCTCAGAACTCCTGGATGGTGAGCATGGTGAAGCATCAGAAATGATAAACACTGGCACAGAAGAGAAAACCAATGATGGTGAGGATGACATAAAGATGGAAGAACTGAAGGCAGCACTGGAGAAAATCAAGATGGGCAAAGCAGCAGGGCATGATGGTATAACACCAGAAATGGTTAAGTTCATGGGAGCATCAGGCGATCTATTACTCTTAAGTGTTTTACAGGCAGCGTGGTACAACAAGACCATACCAAAGGATTGGGAGATTGCCATCATAACACCAATTTTCAAAAAGGGTGACAATCGACAGTGTGGAAACCATAGAGGCATATCCCTTCTCAGTGTCCCTGGTAAAATCTACTCTAGAATCCTAGAGCAGAGACTCCGACGCCTAGCTGAGCCACAATTGGATGAGGTCCAGTGCGGATTCTGAGCAAACCGAAGTACTCAAGACCTAATCTTCACACTCAGACAGCTGAGTGAAAAGGCCCTTGAGTATAAGAGTGAGATGACTCTTTGTTTCATAGATCTGGAAAAGGCATTTGACAGGGTCCCCTGGAGCAAACTTTGGGACTGTTTGGCAAGGAAGAATATTCCAGCACCTCTGATTCATGCTATACAGAGCTTCTACAAGTCTTGCAGAAATTATGTGAGGACAGCAAACCATAAGTCAGAAGAGTTCAGGACCACCACTGGTGTAAGACAAGGTGATATCCTATCACCTTACCTCTTCATACTCCTTATGGACGATGTCATCAAGGTATGTAAGGAGAGAACAAGAAAGTATTCAATGGGGTACTGGAAGATGAGACAGGTCTATATTTTGGAGCTGGCATTTGCTGATGATGTTGCCCTGATTGCTAAATCAGAGGCACATCTCCAATCCAACCTGCAAGTCTGGAAGGAAGAGCTGGAGAAGAGAGGGATGGTCATAAGCAGCTCTAAAACAAAATCCATGGGGATATCACGAGAAGAAAGAAGACATCAGATTAAGCTGGGAGAACAGGTCCTGGAGCAGGTCGACCACTTTAAATACCTCGGAGCTATTATAGACCAAAAGGGAGGCATCAAAGAAGAGTTGGCCACTCGAAAAGCAGCAGTTGGGAGACTTTTTCAGGCCATAAATCGAGGATTCATCAGCAAGAGAGAGGTTGGTAAGAAAACGAAGATGGCTGTATACCGCTCCACCTATGTCCCAGTCTTTCATATGGATGTGAGTCATGGGCAATGACTACAACCCATAAAAGCCAGATCCAAACCTCAGAAATGAGGTATCTGAGGAAGGTGGTTGAAGTAACAAGAAGAGACATGGTACGCAACCAGACGATACGTCAAGGCCTTAAATCCTACCCCCTGCAGACCCAAGTAGAACAGTCCCAATTAAGATGGTTTGGCCATGTCTGCAGAATGGGTGAAGATCGGATACCATGACAAGCATGGGAAACAAAGAGCCAAGGATCCAGACCTCGAGGATGACCCAGAGTCCGCTGGGAGGACAACATTAGACAATCTTTGAAGGACCGAGGACTAGAATGGAACCAGGCCAGGAGGAAGACAGCCAATAGGATAGTCTGGTGCTCTCTCTTGCAAACCTCTACACCTCACGGTAGAAGGGGAACGACTAAGTAAGTAAGTAAGAAAGAAGAACTATCTTTATAAAGTTAAAGACTGTAGTTAGTTGTGAATAGTTAACAAAGGATTTTATTAATTTTGTTGTTATAATCAATTATGAGTTCAGAGAAAAATGTTCTCAAGAAAAGAAAACTTGTACAAAATAAACTGTAAATTTTACCAACGGACTTATTCAGATCATTTAAGTTGTTACAGTTCTCGTTGGTTAATAGTTTAGTTAATACCCCTAGCAGAGCTAATATTATAAACAGAGGAGGATCTTGAGAGGAGCATTTAGGAACCTAGGGCAATACACTATCATCATACCTAGGAACTTATAGAGCTTGATCTTACCTTTGATGTCTATACACCCTTACTCTTTTCTGAGAAGGGGGTAATGCTTATAAGACCAGTCTCTTATCTGGCACTATCCTGGTATCACCTGATACAACTTTGTGTCCAGGATATCTTCCTTGTAAAATTATACTTCCCTCTTGTGACAGTAGGACAAACAAACAGTAGAACGAGATAAGCCTCAGACGGACTGTCAACTCAACAAGAGGGATAGATGTGGTTATTTGCAAGTGAATGAAGAACACTGTGATGTTTAAAAAAAACATAACTATGTCGTATGGTACAACTAGGGTGGTTCAAGTTATTTGTGAGGCAAGTCTGTAAACACAACTATCATGAATTGTTGATCCTTATATGGTTACGTGCAAAAAAAAAAAAGGATTACTGCACTCAAAAATGAAAGCAAAATATAATAATTTCTGCTCATTCTTTCATTTCCTTATTACTCCTTATGGAGCATGAAACCACCATTATAGCTACACCTTGCAGGAAGTCTGCATCAAAGCAACCATGGTGGTTTCCACAGCAATGTGTTTTCCATGAAGTTTCCCAGACCCAGGCACATCCTCATATAAGTTGCCTCTTATGACATGCTTAAGGAAGCAGTAGTCCCATTCTTTCTTTATCTCCTCAGAGGGTCCCCCTCCTCCTCCCCCACCACAGAACTAAATAGAGCACAATCTCAGTAACTGCTATTAAAAAATATAAATTTTTTATGGAAAAAAAAAAAAAACATAGCAACACCGTGTACCTACAACGTATAAACCGCGATGAAAAGACACGAGTGGCAACACTGAGCGTTAGTATGTTACCAAGCATCACCTCTGACTTGTTTTACCTGGAGGAACCCACGTCAAATTGATTGCCTCTTATCATAATTGTGCAGCGTGGCAGCTGATAGATGGGAGGTGTGAGGGTGGGGTGTCTGAAGACAGGTGCTGACTGCTCTGAGGTTGTGGCTTGTACAGTGGACTGAACAGACTGACTCAGTGATCAACGTGTTAGCTAACCTGAACTAAAGACCTACTCAGTAATCTTCCTTACTGCAATAGATTTATTGATAAATCATAAAGAAACAAAACTGCAGATATCGTCCGTTTATTTATCCTAGACACGTGCTTCCAAAACTTACAATAATCACGCGTATCCCTTAAGAGAGTAGCTTTACCGATCATTAGCCTTACCTAACCTTAGCCCGATCATTTGGGGTTAGTTTTAAGTATACTATTTTATCTACAGTAGCGCATATATATTATATGCTATATATGTGCTATAAATATATATATATATTTTTGTGTGCGTGTAAAAAAATGTAATAAAATGGAGCATGAAATAGGCAAACAGATCCAATAACAGGTCACTGGCCAGATGATGGAAGAAGTGCACACATTTATTATTTCATTCAATACCCTTTAACCTCCTGAGAAGAATGAGCCATCAAAAAAGTTCAGGGGTCAAGCCTTCCTAGCCATCCTTTCAATGTTCCTTTATGTTTTCTTTATCCCATTCATGTCCGCCTCCAGCTCTCATCTTCGCGTGTTTTTGTTTCTTATTTCTGTCCCTCGGGATTCCAGACTAAAGATTGCCTTGTAAGACTAGTTTCTTCTGTATGTGTAACATCCACAGCCAACGTCATCTCCCAATCTACTTCATTTCAAATCGCTGTGCGTTACTCCAACTTTGCCTATATTGCTGCCAAGCTGTGTGTGAGTAAATACTTAATCTTTTAAAGTCATTAACAAAACCAGCCTGTAACATTAACTGCCCTAAAAGTATGCTATCTGTTATCTGTATTCGCAGCTTGGAAAAATATGCGTGCGGCAGACACCTTATAAAACAATAATACACTTAACATGTGTCGGGTATGACGGGTGCACGTGCGCTTGTATTAAAGAACCAACATATAAACACGCCCTTCTTGTCAGATGTATCATCTCTTACGTGCGTTCCGTCAACGCCCCATGCGTTTCTGATTGCAGCGTCCTTTAAATTTTGGCGCTTAAAGTTGTGTTAAGAAAATTGGTGCATTAAGACTACTTTAAACAGTATTAGGGGCTATCCATAAAAGACGTCCACATGAGAGGGGGGAGGGAGGGGTATGTGAAAAGTGGACAACTGGACATGGGGGTGGGGTATTTAAGTTGAAAGCGGACGTCCAATTCACAAACCACATGGTAACTCTCACTCACATACTCTCTATCAAGCGTAACAAACCCTCTTATCTTCGAAAGCTTCTTACTCCAGCTGCACCCAAATAAATGTTCATCGGATTTTGTCCCTCTTGCCAGGCCTTCCAATCCTTCTAGATTCAAAATCTCTAATACGAAGAGGTTTTAACTTCTGTGGTTCTGTTCTCTGGAACAAACAACCTTAGTATATTAACTCTCTGGGAACCGACATCACAATTATTGTGATTTCATAACTATATTCTTTTCTATGCGAATTTACATAGGTTTAGCGTTTTTTTTATTTTTGGTTTTGTTACTTACTGTAAGATATTAAGTAAAAACTGTTTCAGTTGTATGTAACACTGAGATGAGACTTGTATGTTACTATGTAAAAAGGTAAAGGTAAAGGATCCCATTAAACGACCATTGAGGCATATTGGGAATATGGTGTTAGGCTCATATTTTCTTGACCATCGGCACACTAGGGGTGATGTGCTCAGCATCACGCCGGCCGCCTTAACCTTCCCAGAGTTGCTCTGGTACCCAGTTGGGGTTGGGTCGACCCAGGAGACGTTTGCGGCCTAAAAAAATCCCACCTCATCTGGGGATCGAACCATAGACCTCTGAGCTAGGAAGCCAGTGATGTTACTGTGTAATGTGCAATATTTAGTACCGTAACTCGTGTTTCACATAATTAAATTGAGTTATCTGTACACAAATGATGTATTGTACAGAACTAAACTAAGTTTAAAATATAGGTAGGAAATTAAAAATTTAAGCTTATGTGTTTAATCAAGACCATGTGGAGTGAATATGTCCACAAGGGTGTGTGTGTGGGAGGGGTCCAATCACAAGTGGACAGAGATGGACATGGGGGAGGGGAGGGTTAAAAAAAAATGCCAGAATTTTGTGGACGTCTTTTATGGATGGCCCCTTATTATTATTTTCCTTTTCGCACCTTATGAAGTATTCTTCTTCTTTGATCCATAACCGCCAACCGTCAAAGCAGTCAGCGGCCATCACGCCTGGTGGCGTCTTGTAGGGCAGCAACAAATTGATTCCACTTTGCTCGGTCGGCGGCCATCCCTCGTACAGTGCCCCAACTGTGGTTCACTCCCTGCATCTCAGCCTCCACAGCCCTCCGCCAAGTTGTTTTTGGTCGGCCTCTCTTTCGCTTTCCCTCGGGGGTCCATAGCAGAGCTGTTCTTGCGATGGTATCAGGGTCCCTTCTGAGGACATGGCCAACCCAACTCCAGCGTCTGCCAGCTATGATGGTGTGCATGTCCTCCTGGTTACTCCGAATAAGTAGTTCTTGGTTGCTGATGGTGTTTGGCCAAAAGATTCGGAGAATTTTCCTTAGGCAGATTGTGTGGAAGGAGGACAGTTTCGACATTTCCTTCTCTGCCACTCTCCAACATTCCGCACCACAGAGAAGCACAGAAAGTACGCAGCTCTCATACAGTCTTAATTTGGATCCTGTGCTGTACTGGGAAGACTTCCAAATGTTGTTGAGAATAGCAAAGGCTGTTCTCGCTTTATTCATTCTGTTGTTAATGTCCTTGCTTGTTCCGCCGTCAGGTGTTACTATGCTTCCTAGGTAAGCAAATGTGTCTGTCTGTTCTAACCTCTGGTTCCTTACTGTTATTGGCTCAGGATTGTCCACATTTAGTGTCATGACCTCCGTCCTCCTCAGACCGATGTTCAGGCCAACCCGCCGGCCATACCCATTCAGTCCATCAGTTTTGTCTTGAATGTGTTGGTGTGAATGCGCGAGCAGTGCAATGTCATCTGCATATTCCAAATCTTCCAGTGTAGAAAACATTGTCCATCTAATTCCTCTTGGACTGCCCTCTGTTGTCTGGCGCATCACCCAATCTATGACTGTCAAAAATAATGTTGTTGATAAGGGGCATCCCTGTCGTACTCCTGTTTTCACTTCGAAAGTTACATTACTCGATCCAACACTGCACGTAAAGTTAGAATAGAGGCTTTTTATAATGGAAACAATGCGGCTGGGAATTCCATAAGCCCTCAGAATTTTCCATAGGCTGTCCCTGTGTATGCCGTCGAAAGCCTTTTCAAAATCAACAAAGTTAATGTACAGCTGTCTCTGCCATTCTGAGCACTGCTCTATAATGTTCCTGAGGGCAAATATATGATCTGCACATCTTCTGTTCTTTCTGAAGCCCGCTTGTTCTTTCCTCAGTTTATGGTCAACTGCTTTTGAAATTCTCTGGATGATTATCCTGCCTAGTACCTTGCTGGGAGGAGGAGGGCAATTCCTCTCCAGTTGTTGCAGTCTGCAAGGTCGCCCCTCTTGGGCAACCCGACAACCGTTCCTCCACTCCACTCTGTCGGCGCCGTCTCAGCCTCCCAGACCTGTGCAAACAGTGGCTCCAATAGCTCTGCCGCTAGTTCAGTGTCCGTCCCGAATAGCCCAGCACTCAGACCGTCGTGACCAGGCGCCCTTCCATTTTCCAGCCCTTTGACAGCTGTGACAACCTCCTCCCTTCGTGGAATGTCTGTATCCACGTCTAAGTCACTCTCAGCCTCAGGAACATCCAGCCGAGCCCCCGGTGGTTCCCTATTCAGTGCCTCCCTGAAGTGCTCTGCCCACCCTGTTTCCCGCCCCTGTGCTGTGGCGATGAGATTTCCCTGCTTGTCTCTCACCAACGTTATGTTGTTTGCACCTCGTTTTCCACTGATAGCTTTAGTTATTTTATAAACTGTGCTTTGTTCATTTCTCAGTGCTGCCTCTTCTGCCTGTCTTGCAAGGTCATCCAGAAATGTCCTTTTGTTAGCACGGGTTTGACGTTTTACTTCCTTGTCCAGCTGACTGTACTGTTCACTATATATTGCCTTTAACCTGGGAGACTTAGCTTCTGTTTTCTTCCTTTTCATTTCCTTTCTCTTCGCTATGGTGTTTAGCGTTTCTGGTGTTATCCAGTCTTGGCGTTTTCTTTCCTGGAATCCCAAGCATGACTTGCTGCTTTCTTTATATATTGTTGAGATGGTGTTGAATTTCTGGTCCACATCGTCGGTCTCTGTTCTTTCCTGGCTTTTGGTAATCAGATATCGTCTCTTTACGTCGACCACAAACGCTTTTCTGGTGAGGGGGTCCTTAAGTTTCGTGATGTTGTATCTTTTCTGTTTGACTGCAACTGGTCCAGCAGCTCTGAGTTTCACCTTCAGTCTTGCTACTACTAGGTGATGATCACTTCCCACATCTGCGCCTCTTCTTACTTTCACGTCTTGTAGTGCATGTCTCCATCTGCCATTGATCATTATGTGATCTATCTGGTTTTTGTCTCGTCCGTTTGGTGATTCCCATGTTAACTTGTGCACTTCTTTGTGTTGAAAAAGTGTTCCTCCGATGACCAGGTTTATGAAGTATAAAGCCACCATTACAGCTGGCCGGGCCACCTTACAGGAGGTCTGCATACAACATTCACATGCTCTTGTAGCGGTGGTTTTTATAGCACTTTCTTGTACATGATGAGGTTGCCAGTCCCAAGCACAACCTCATATTAGTCTTGTACGCCTGAGGTAGCAGTAGTCAAGTTCTTTCTTTGTCTCGTCCTAGGACACCCCCCCCCCCCCCTTCCCCCAGGGCATTAAACAGTATGATGAACGAAGACATGTACTGTGAGGCTTACTGGCACAGCGGACACAGCCAATCAGACGCCAGAAGGGGCCGTAAAAGATATGACGTCACGCAGCGGGGAATGATGGAAGTCAAAATTGTGTGCCGATAGGGGGGAGGGGGATTTGAACAAATGTGACGTCACATTAAAAAAATCGCTTGTTTCATAAATGATGGAATAAAATATATTTTGTAACCTCCATCCTTATGTGCTATTTTCATCCGCAACAATTAACAGCTCCCCCTTGTGGACGACTTAGATTAACATTATAACCACAGCTGACATATCATATAACTGTTATATCCCATAAATGGACTACATTGTTCATAATTATATTTTTCTTTTTCTTTAATATAATGCAATACACGCCTTAACAAAATGCAGACTTAACTGTACAGTTGATTAAAATTAGATAACAAAAATAAATAAAACAAAAACATGTAATCACCATCCCAACCAGTGGCCAAATTGCGTGACATCATGTGTGGATGATCCATGAAGCGCGGCGCGGTAGAAATTGAAAGTAAAGCAAATTTGAAAGAATGTAAGCGCTCACAGGCGAAGCAAGTGTAACCTGTAATGTGCCTCGAAATCGAATAATACGTATATATTTATACATGAACAAGCTTTTTTCTTTTCTTTGGAGGTGTCAAAAGTTAGAAAATAGGCCGTCCATCTGTCCTTAATATAACTTCATTAGATGGAAACAGTGATGCACTGTACAAATAGTCCTTGACCTTTACACTACACGGGAGCTAAGCGCATTGACAAGACTGATTTTAATTCATGACCGAGACCAATTGGCTCCCTTTTGTCATGCAGCCAACTCATAGGAGAATACAGATTGAGACAAGTTTGTTTTAGAATGTCTTAACGGGCGGGTGTTGTGTAGGCTTGGAGACGGATATGGAACAGAAGAGAGCGTACAAACTGGACATGTGTAATGACTAGATGTGGGGTGTGGTAACTAGATGTGGGTGGTGTCTGGACGTGGGCTGTGGGTAGATAAAAGCTGTTATACAGGATATGTAGGGAAAAGGGGTTGTGGCTGGAAAGGCATTGTATACAGAGAGAGGTGCTGTAGCTGGACTGGGGTTGTGGTTATGTAGGAGAAACACCTGAACGGAAGTGGTGAGTGGACATGAATGGACACTGAAAAGAGTTGGCAGAAGGGCAGGGTAGCGTTGAGTGGCACAGTGGTCAAATCGCTTGCTTCTCGAGGCAACGTTACTGGGTATGAAACCTGGAAGGGTCACGTTCCAGCAGTAAATAGGTACATGACACTGCTCTTGAGTTACGGAGGGCTAAGGCAGCAAGGAAACAAACCGGTCACCTTACCCTATAGAGCTGAGACCTAGTGTTGGTAAAGTCTTTAACACTGCACTCCCTACTGCTACGGGACAACCTTTACCTTTCAGAATAAACATATAAGAAGGGGAAACCCGAGGCCTGTAAACAGTAAATAGTGAATTTGTAGTCCGTAGCTGGCAGCGTACATAGTGGTGATTCTCTCCCGTGGATAGCCGGTGGGTGCCGTTCGGAAGGTCCTGGTTCGATTCCCGGTAAGCCTATCACTTCTGTTGTTTTTCTGTTGTCTAGTCTTCTACTTTATTAATTCTCACTGAGTGCCTGATAACATTTGTGTGTATGTTTATTTATTCATCTTTCAGAATAGCAGGGATAGGATAGGTGTTAGTCGGACTTGAGTAGTGGCCTAAAAGGAATTGTGGGTGTAGACCGTGTAGTAGTTATTGGACGAACAGCGGCCAGTAAAAAGTAGAAAACGAAAGCACGTGATAATTTAGCCTCCTGCTTACTATGTAAAGATACTATAACAGGGGCCAAGAAATTATCCTGAAACATTTTTAAAAAAAGACACTTTCAACACTTTAATTTACGTAAAAACATTTAAACGGCAGGCTTAGTGTCACGTGGGTCTTTATATCATTAAATTGCCTACATCTTCTTCCTATTCTCTCACCCAAATCCTTTCATTTTATTATCTTTCCATACTTGTTTTTCCTGTATTTTTCGCATCACTCGGTTGCGAAAAATATTTTCTTCAGTATTTTTAAACTTTACCTGTTTTGTTTCTCAAAACTGAGTATCGCACTAGATGGTATTACGTGGATGTCAGTCAGACGAGAAGCGTTATAATGCATTCCGTCAGACCGGGAGAGCCGACAGCTGTCTGCTGTCCCCCCGGGGACAGTGTTTTCTTCGGCCGAGTTCTGGGCCGTAGTGTGAAAATTCACTCCGCCAGAACGGGCAGGCAGACAGAGGGTCTGGTTTTTCGCATATGACACTCATGCTCCACGGGCCATGGTCAGCTTGTAGTGTGAAAACTGCCCTGCATTGGAGACAGGTTGTCTGAGAGTTCGCAACTGACACGCAGATAGTGGCAGTTTACGACAGCCTCTTCTAGTTACGTAGTTGTTATGAGAAAGGGGAGATTATTTCGTTTTTGCGAAATAAACGTTCATCTCTTTGTCTGGGTTTTCATATATACTAGAATGAGCTAGATTTCATTATCACTCAGTAACTTCGCAGTCAAGACTAGAACAAGCCTCGTTCGATTTCTAAAAATCTCTGTTAAAAGAGATGGCCTTTAGTTTGATCGAAGTGGTTTAGTTCTTAGGAATTCTGTGTTTGAGGTATCATATATTATTATCTAGTATATCTAGTATTTTGTGAAGTGTTTAAAAGTGCTAAATCGCTATTTATTTCTCTAGGTAGATCTGGTGCAGAGCGAATAATTTATAAGTCTGTATTAATTTCTAGTGACGTGTCTCAGTGGAAAGCAGGATAAATTATATTTCCAGCTTAAATTCAGTCGGCTATTACTAAATTTAATTTAACTGCTAAATAATCAGACGAGAACATAATTTTCAAACTAACTTATAACTGCTAGACTAGATGTCTCATGAGTCGTAACGAGAATATATTTATATATATCTCTAATTCATGATGATTAATTTATGACTATAACTTATTTCACGGGAGGTGTTAAATGATAAGTTAAGGTTTACGCCCGCAGTTAAAATATAAGTATACCCTTAAACATAGGATGTATAAATATTTCATATATATGTTTCTTTATACAGAGATTTCTGTGGTAACCTAACTATACCAGCGTTACGTACTGATGAACCTATCCTGTGAAGACTAAAAAAACTTTTCCCTTAAAGACTTGGTCGTAAGCTTTTCAAGAACTTTAACGTGAACTGAAATAACGGGCCCAGGGTGCCTGAATTAGTCCTTCCAGAAACAATATTCTAAAGTACAGCCCTTGTGGCAAGTAACATTATTCATAGCATTAAACTTTCCGACATCTTTCTGACCAAATGGGTGGTGAACCCTGATTATCTGTTGAGAGAAGCTGTCCACCGGTCATTTTCCTAATTTAGGGAAACCTCGTGTTCTGACATTGTGTGCTCGCTTAACCCTAATTCGTACTTCGTGAGTCAAGATACACTAACTTTAGTCTGAAATAGCTGACGCCTGAAGCTGATGCTCCCCGGAGAAATTTCTGAGAAAAACCAAAACCAGCAAACCACGCTGTAGAGCTGGGATCCGCTTCAGTGAACGACAGAACAGACAAAGGGTGTGAATGTTACCAAGGTTGCGCCAGACGGCAAGCTACATTACGTATGTAATTAGTACAGGGCCCTGATGAAAGAACCGAGTGAAAGTAGACGGTGTGAGGTATGTGAATTTCACCCATGTTTGTAATTCCATTTATGAAACTTGTTGTCAATGCAAGAATATTTTTTGACTTCCCTCAGGTTAAAACCTACTACATCTAAGTCGGTTCATATTTGTTTACGAGGAAAGAAAGAAAAATTATTAGACAAACTCATATGTATCATTGAATCTCCTGGCTTTCACTTTACTCATAACGGGACTGTGGGCTTACCTTGAGGGGATGAGATCATATTGGGGTCTATCATTTCTTGTAGCAATTTCATTGATTATTGTTTTGACCACGTGATAAAGTTGTTATTTTATTCCCGTTAATGATATCCACCAAAAGATAGATATAAGTGGATGGAAGCAGACATCATCATCATCATCAGTTGATAAGATCTCTATGGTGTTGTTTGCTCCACTGTAGTGTATGGAATGTCAACTTGACCTACGCAGTGGTGTGTAGACATGGATTGAGTGTATAATGTGCGAATGATAATAAGGGTTCGTGTTGTTGACAAATGTTCTTTTCTCACACTCATGTATGACTGGAAGTCATCGACACCAACGACTGTGTACCTTTCTACAGTTTAATTGGACGTATACACTCGACAGCACAGATAGTGACAAATCACAGGTTGGCATAATACATCATGGTACAGTGGATAAATGGTCTTGCAATGTTACATGGGCACTCATGTAGAATAATAGTATAAAGGACTGTTAGTAGCCAAGCCCTCAGTATCGCCCATACATATATATCATCTGACTTCACTGACTGAGCACGTCAGCTTATAAACAATATTTCAGATGGCTTCTAAACCTAATCTCGTTTAGCGACGATTCTCCAACATAATGTTCAGCACATATTTTTTTCCATATAATAATATTGAACCGCTAATAACGGGTTCTCATGTGTAGCAGTGATCTCTGGACTAATCAAGCGATAATACGGGCATCCCTTTTCTCTTCTTGAAAGTCACTACATGTTTGGTTCCAAGATGGCTTCACTCGTGAGCTGTCACTCACGTTTGGATACAGATAATGAATCTGTCCTAAAGTTAGTCATTCATAAAACATTTCATTGCTCTGTAGATTTGATCATGAACAATTGACTGCATTCTACAGGATATAGTGCTGCTAGGAATCGAAGTCGTTTTCATCGAGTCAAATATATTCTCTTAGACATTCAAATCGTACCTATCGAAAATGGTGGCTTCGTACGAGAGTTCATAAGAGTGTCTATTATTACCTTGGTATCAGAAATATGATTCTGCCATTCCTTGGCAATACGAATAAACACTGGGGCAAAGCATACACGATAGGTCTAGACGACTATCACTTTCCCCACCAATACTGAGATCACTTTTTCCCCGGCGACAAGCCGACATAGAAAACACAGTCCCTATCGGGACGAAGCCAAATCACACCACACTCTAGCGACACATCCGCCGAATAGCCTTTGACCTCTCTAGAGACAACAGAACATATAGTTCGACTTAGATATGTAAAGATATACAGATATAAGACAGACTCGTCCTACTCAGACAAACAATACACATAAATTCAGGCCATAGATATTCTGAAGCAAGAACAATCTATTATTACCCAACCGAAGAATAAATCGCAGAAAACTGGACTCATCCGCGGAGTTCGATCGAAAGAGCCGACACAACTTTCAAGGGAAGTAACTCAATAATGACTTTCCCTTAAGCACTATTTTGTTTACAAAATATTTGCGAACATAACAAGTATACCAATGTATAATATTGTAAGATATCAAAGACTGCACGTAACACCACGTGTATATGTTTATTTTCTTTTCTTGATGAATTTTATGTGTTGTGAGGAAATTTTTAGCTGATAAATAAAAAACTTCTCTTTGAAACTAAAAGCAGCGTGTTGGTCAGCTCGTTCAGAATATATATATGTAATCATTTTGATAGTCTTCCCACGTCTGTGTGTCTACCTGTTGACACTGGTGTGTGTGCACGTGAGTGGTATGTTCATTACATATTAGCATATGTTGTCAATAGTCTGTCCGACTCTTACATAAGTGTCGTAGAAGATAGGCCTGAGAGAGAGAGAGAAGAATCTTGTTTTTTTCCAGGGGACCGTTCTATTGATTCGCTACCACTGCACTCGTGGAAAGATCTATTTCTGTATTAACTCTCACTGCAGCTATCACTGATTCTATCTATTCAGAAGGGACCAACCAAAGTCTTAATTTCCTATCAAAAAAATCTACGACACTTAGGCGTGTATCAATAACGCGGTTTACTGCCGGAATATCCCTGAATGACATACTGCTTGGTGCAGCGAACTGAATCCAAGTTGCGTATATACGTGACCACATATATCCATTGCATTAACTGCCGCACATCCGATTCGTCATCTTTTGTTTATGAGATAGTACCTTTTTTACATATACACACGTAACATAATAAACCCCGTGTAGCTCCCGTGATGAGATAATGAAAGAAAAGGCCTACAACTCACGCGGGCATGTCGTTAGAGGGGAGTAATATGAATCTGGCAACCTCATCATGAAAAACAAACTGCTACAAAAACAATCGTAGCAAGAGCACAGTGAGTGCTGCGACGCAGTCTGCCTTCTGGGAACCTGCTGCAGAAGACGGCTCCCATCTCCAGACGGGTCAACAAGGAAAATGAAGTGACAATAAAACTTTCCGTATGCCAAGGAACCAATTAACGATTTATATGTTGAAGAAAAATTACATACATGATAGCCAAAACAAAGCAAGTAAAATTGCACGTAAACACGATGTTAACAAGCTAACCTGCATATAAACACTACGTTAACGAAAACTAAGCATTTAACGCTCCGTTAACAAAAGCTACATATAAACGCAACGTTAGTTAAAACTAAGAATTTAAACGTTACTTTAACCAAAGTTAAGCATTCAAACGCTAAGTTAGCGAAAGATACACTTTTACCGTTATGTTAACAAAAAACACGCTTTTAACGCTACGTTAACAAAAGATATACTTTCAACGTTACATTAACAAAAGAAAAGCATTTGCCACGTCAACGAAAGCTAACCATTATTTGAACGCTACTCTAACGAAAGTTAAAAGTATTTAAACGCGACATTAGGTTTTTCACAACGAATCATGTTTCGTGTTCGACGTCTATCAATGACACACGCAACAACAAATGCATCACCGCTACCGAAGACGCTAATCCGGCAACCCTAAGTCTCGTGTTCACAACTAGCTGCAGTAAAACCAGGCCAGAACTTAGGCTACCCTGTCCAAGGGCAAGTTGTTTCTTAAATACGTCCGTTTGGACAGTCAACGACTCTCGACGCAAGTACAAACACACAGACCGTGAATGTCCTTATTAACTTTCAACGTATCGGCTGCGATGTGTACTACTGTCTTACTTATTTTTTTCATGACAGTGCATGATAACCGTACAATGCATGATAACCGTACGAGTACTCTTGAACGCTTCAACCCATTACAACTTCTGCTATCTTGAAAGGAGATTAACCCCGCACCTTTTTCTCCCCCTCTCGAGGCACTGCAATTTAATAGTTGTGACTGCTTCGTAAAAACGAATGACCAACGCTAAGCTGAATTAATTACACTATATTCACCACCCTTTCTCAACCGTTTTATCCCAGAGGAACCATTGAAATAATTTTCAGGTTTCAGGGAACCTCTGCATAAAAATCATTATATCTATAGCTCATGGTACCTTAACATGATCAGTAAGTTGTAAATATAATAATACAATAATAATTGGCAGTGCTCTTTTTGAGTGGAGAATAATTTTTTTTTTCTTTCTCTGAGGGTCTATTTATTTTGTCCATCTTATTAGCCTACTCTTTTTTGTGTGGTTTTCCCATCCCTACAAAGGATATCAACTCTAATGCAAGTCAGCAGTGTAGGTAGAAGACATTTCAGTTTGTCCTTTTTGTTTAAAAATGTGCTCCTTGATTTATCTACTTATCCAAGAAGGCCTAAAAGTTTAATCACACATTTCTACTCTGGACAATTCTAATGAAATATGATATTTCGGGATGGAAATGCTGACGTAATCAGCCTACCGTTCTCTCCTTCGTGCAATACAGCAATCACTGTCAACAGCCTCCCCCGCCTCGCGTCAAAAAACCGAGAATCGACTCAACCAAGTCAACGCGGATCTCCAACTCCTGCGGAACCCCTAGAGAAATCTTGTGGAACCCCTAGAGAACCCTTGTGGAACCCCTAGAGAACCCTTGTGGAACCCCTAGAGAACTCTTGCGGAGCCCCTAGAGAACCCTTGTGGAACCCCTAGAGAACCCTTGTGGAACCCCTAAAGAACCCTTGTGGAATTCCTAGAGAACCCTTATGGAACCCCTTGAGAACCCTTATGGAACCCCAAGAGAAATCTTGAGGAACCCCTACAGAACCCTTGTGGAACCCCTAGAGAACCCTTGTGGAACCCCTAGAGAACTCTTGCGGAACCCCTAGAGAACCCTTGCAGAACCCCTAGAGAACCCTTGTGGAATCCCTAAAGAACCCTTGTGGAATTCTTAGAGAACCCTTATGGAACCCCTTGAGAACCCTTGTGGAACCCCTAGAGAACACTTGTGGAACCCCTAGAGAACCCTTGTGGAACCCCAGTTTAGAAACCCTGATTTACACTGACACACTATCATCATCATCATTTTCCTTTGAGCTCCTTACAGAGCATAGAGCCATCACTGTAGCTGGTCCCCTTGCAGTAAGCCTGCACCAAGCAGTCACATGATCTTGTAGCAGTGGTTTCGGTGACAATTTGGTTTACATGATGATGTTGGTAGCTCCATGCCCAACCTTACATTAGTGGCTCTGTACGACATGCCTGATGGTGAAGTAGTTCTACTGTTTCTTTGTCTTTTCAGAGACCTCCCCACCATAGGAGCTACACGTGGCATCTACCCTTTACACACTATGTGAAAAAAAGAACAGGACGTGGATCTGCACACTTTCAAGAGATTAGACAAGTTCGTGAAGAGCTGACGAGAAACCATACACACATAAGAAGAAAAAAACACACACACATAAGAAATAACGGTCACTAAATTGAGAGAAAGAGCATAGGTGTAGCAACAGAAATAGATAACATAGTCAATAACCGCACAATCTGATGTAAGAAAAGCAAGAAGGAAACTGGTCACACCACCTCATAAAGCTGGACCTAGTATACTTAAGTCTATAACAGTTCACGCCCCTACGGCAGTATGTGCAACGCCACTGCCTTTACCTGACCTCTATGAAGTAAATACTCATAAAAACATTACTTCCGAGCAAACCCAAGTACTTAGAATATTAATTTCACATACAGACAGCTGAGTGAACAGGCCCTTGAATATAAAGGTGAGATGCATCTTTATTTATTCGATCTGGATAAGGCATTTGACAAGGTCCCCTGGAGCAAACTTTGGGACTTCTTGGCAAAGAAAAACATTCCAGCACCTCTGATCCATGCATACATAGCTTCTACAATAGTTGCGCAAAAAATTATGTGAGGACGGCAAACGATAAGTCAGAAGAGCTAAGGACCACCAATCAATGGTGTAAGACAGGGTGATATTGTCACCTTATCTTTTCATATGTATATATGCACGATGTCATCAAAGCATGTAAGGAGAGGAAAAAGAAAGTATTCAGTGGGGTACTGGATGATGAGACATGTCTGTATTACAGAGCTGCATTTGCCGATGATGTTGTTATGATTCCTAAATCAGAGGCACATCTTCAATCCAAACTGCAAGTCTGGAAGGAAGAGCTGGAGAAGAGAGAGATGGTCATCAGCAGCTCCAAAACAAAAACCATAGTGATGTCATGAGATGGAAGAAGGCATCAGATTATGCTGGGAGAACAGGTCCTGGAGCAGTTAACCACTTTAAATACTTCGGAGCTGTCATAGACTGGAATGCAGGAATCAAAGAAGAGTTGGCTACCCGAAGAGCAGCAAATGGGAGACTTTTTCAGGCCATAGATAGAGGATTCCTCAGTAAAAGAGAAGTTGGCAAGAAGACGAAGATGGATGTATACCGCTCCACCTATGTCCCAGTCTTGACATATGGATGCGAGTCATGGGCAATGACTACAACCCACAAAAGCCAGATCCAAACCTCAGAAATGAGGTATCTGAGGAAGGTGGTTTGAAGTAACAAGAGGAGATATGGTCCGCAACCAGACGATACAACAAGGCCTCAAAACCCAACCCCTTCAGACCCGAGTAGAACAACTCCAACTAAGATGGTTAGGCTATGCCAACAGAATGAAAGAAGATTGGCTACCACAACTAATATGGGAAACTAATAGCCATGGATCCAGACCTCCAGAACGACCCAGAGTCCGCTGGGAGGACAACCTCTGAAGGACCGATGACTAGATTGGAACCAGGCCAGGAGGAAGGCAGCCGATAGGATAGTATGGCGCTCTCTCAGACAAACCTCTACACCCTAGGGTAGAAGAGGAATGACTAAGTAAGTAAGAAACATTGTATGAACCAGAATAAATCTCTGTTTTAGTTCATGCAATGTTTTCATGAGTATTTACTTTTAAACGTTATAACTTAAATTGTCATTTTGTAAGTGCTTCATTGATATCACGCTCTTTCTCTCTTTGTGTGGGTTGAAACGAAGAACAGTGGGTCTTGTTCTTTGGTGCCATACAAATAAGTTGCCGACGTCGTTAGGGTTAGGTTTATGATTCTTAACTCTAACCCTTACCCCTTATTACTGTGTCTCAGAATTATTTTTTGTGGCCGTATCTAACACACGGCATACTGTCCTTCATTTCAACCCTCTGCGTGTATGCATGTGTGTGTTCTAGTATCGAATGAAGTGTTAATATTTAATAACTTTTAATGAAGCCAAAATGTATCCGAGACAAAAGTAGCTATTTTTAACTAATTTGGACATGCTGATCACGAATGTGAACTTGAAAATCGCGAATCAGCTCTAGTTTTCAAGATCCGGGGGGTGTTCAGTAGGCTGGTGGCTTCACCTTCCCGACGCGAATGACCCAGTCCTTCTCTTTTCTATAGCACTGGCGCGTGATTCCCCACGAGACGGTGTGACAGGAAAATTGAGCAACCTTGATCGATCCACTTTATTCTCACCGGCACCCCTCATTCTTTTGCAATCAACGCGATTCCACGTGTGTTTCCCTCGCTTCCTAATTAACATGTAAGTGAAGTACGTGTAAGCCAGGCCTCTTTCGCTATCCGCATAACTTTCAATTAGCCACGCCTACCGGTCTTCTTTTCACGCGCTATCTAAAGCAGATATTAACTCATTACCCCCCCCCCCCCCCCACCCCCCCCCCCAGGCTGTTTTTGGGTTTTACCCAGGCCCGAAAATGGATGCAATTTTTTCAGACAGGTGAGGTTTTAAAAACAGACAGTGGATAAATACATAAGTTCAGTAGGTAGTTGTGTTATACATTTAAATGTGTGAAATTGACTGGAGAATCTTATGAATTGCTTCATATAATTAATTAATATGAATAGGTGTGTGTTATGTCTTGTGAAGTGTAGACTTGATTAAAAAAGTGTTAAAAATTTTTTTTTTAATTGTATACTTAAACTTAAATATTTCAGCTCCCAATTAATGTATGGCAATAAAATGTTCAGAATATCAGTGCACATTTAGTTTGAAACATATCTAGAAACTTTTATCACTATCACTTCATAGATGTAATTTTTATGATTTTTTTTCTCAAAGCCACATATGTTTGTAAAAACAACCGCTCAAAATGTGTGCAATTTTTCTCTTCAGGTTATATTTTAAAAACAGGCAGTAGATACACATTTTATTTAACTAGGTGTTAATGTTATACATTTAAATGTGTGAAATTAACTGGAGAATCTTATGAATTGATTCATATAATTAATTGATATGAATAGGTGTGTGTTATGTCTTGTGAAGTGTAGACTTGATTTTAAAAATGTTTAAAAAATAAAATAAAATTGTATACTTAAATTTAAATATTTCAGCTCCCAATTAATGTATGGCAATAAAATATTAAGAATATCAGTGCACATTTAGTTTGAAACATATCTGGAAACTTTTATCACTATCACTTCATAGATGTAATTTTTATGATTTTTTTTCTCAAAACCACATATGTTTGTAAACACAACCGCTCAAAATGTGTGCAATTTTTCTCTTCAGGTTATATTTAAAAAACTGCAGTAGACACACATTTTATTTAACTAGGTGTTAATGTTATACATTTAAATGTGTGAAATTGACTGGAGAATCTTATGAATTGATTCATATAATTAATTGATATGAATAGATGTGTGTTATGTCTTGTGAAGTGTAGACTTGATTTTAAAAATGTTTAAAAAATAAAATAAAATTGTATACTTAAATTTAAATATTTCAGCTCCCAATAAATGTATGGCAATAAAATATTAAGAATATCAGTGCACATTTAGTTTGAAACATATCTAGAAACTTTTATCACTATCACTTCATAGATGTAATTTTTATGATTTTTTTTCTCAGAACCACATATGTTTGTAAAAACAACCGCTCAAAATGTGTGCAATTTTTCTCTTCAGGTTATATTAAAAAAAAACAGGCAGTAGATACACATATTATTTAACTAGGTGTTTATGTTATACATTTAAATGTGTGAAATTGACTGGAGAATCTTATGAATTGATTCATATAATTAATTGATATGAATAGGTGTGTTATGTCTTGTGAAGTGTAGACTTGATTTTAAAAATGTTTAAAAAAATAAAATAAAATTGCATACTTAAACTTAAATATTTCAGCTCCCAATTAATATATGGCAATAAAATATTAAGAATATCAGTGCACATTTAGTTTGAAACATATCTAGAAACTGTTATCACTATCACTTCATAGATGTAATTTTTTTTATTTTTGTTCTCAAAACCACATATGTTTATAAAAACAACCGCTCAAAATATGTGCAATTTTTCTCTTCAGGTTATATTTTAAAAACAGGCAGTAGATACACATTTTATTTAACTAGGTGTTGATGTTATACATCAACATGTGGGAAATTGACTGAAGAATCTTGTGAAATGCTGTAGATAATTATTTGATGTAGGAAAAGAGTCTGTCATGTTATGTGAAGTGTAGACCTAATCAAAAATAACTGGAAAAAAGATAAATAAACTGTACTCACATATGTCAGCTCCAGTTTAATCCATAGCAGAAAAATCTCAGAATATCAGTGCACATCCATTTTGAAACACAACACATTTTACCACAATCACTTCAAATATATAATTTATATGATTTTGTTCCTACACCACAAATTTCTGTAAATACAAAACAACTATGACTAATATTATTTACACCAACTATATTCTATCATTTTTGGTTTGACAATGTGCTTCCACTTTGGCCTGAGAAGATACAAGGAAAACCTTGGATTATACTGCTTATATTGCCATCTGCCTTTATACCCTATTACCAATTCATTCAAACTGAGATTTTGGAATGGGTAAAAGGCACTCTGAAATTTTTGCAACAACATGTTCATAAAATCTTTTCTTTTCCTTGTGAATTTTCATCAGAGGCATGAAGCATTGTATGATATAATGCTTCAAATCTACTTCTTGAAAACATTTGAAGAAACCAAGGAGTATAAAATTCTGCAGATGTAGACCAGTAGTTGCGAATGCATGGTCTTTTCTGAATCCCAATATTTATTAGGACAGCAATAAACTTATCAAGTTCATGGCATGTGACTTTGGTCCACCGAGAATACAATGAATATTGTTTCACAGGGTTATTTTGAATAGATTTGAGTCTGGTATAATCATTGATGCACTGGAACATGAAATCTTGAACCTCATCTGTAAACAAAACACTGAAACATTTCAATGGGGTTGACAGGTCAAACCCCTCAGTCACACCTGGTGTTTCTTTTGGACAAAATCGAAATGCATTTTGTGTCATCCCCTCAGCAATTTCTAACCACTCTGGGACATCTTGTGAGGATGCACCTGCCTCTAGACTTGTGGCAGTTCTCATAGCTTTACTTTTGGTCACAATGGTGTTTTTGCCTCTTTATCCTTCTCCTTTAGTGACTGAAAGTTTTGCTCTTTTTATACCAGCCCTACCTGACGCATGTTCAATCAGCTGATCGACATCGCCCTCAGAATGATCACTTTCATGAATATTCTGACACAAAGTCTTTACAATGTCTTCATTGGAATTACTAAACCTAACTTTTAAAATCCGTGTCGCTCGAGTTATCTTCTGTCCACTGAGAAATTAGCGTCGTGCTTGCTCAGCCGAAAGCAGGTGTTTAGAAGAAGATTCTCGATCCATTTTGTATGTAAACAAAGAAATAGAAATGGGTATAAAACACACAATTTTAGCTTCACAAATTTGTTTTTCGCTCACAAACGTCCATAAACATGTCCTAGATGTAATGAAATGATTTAAAAACCAGCTAGTTGCTAGGTATTTATAACTTTTCGTTCAAACTCGACATATATCGCACTGACGCGCCATGCGTCATTGGTCTGAAGATTCTCGATCCATTTTGTATGTAAACAAAGGAATAGAAATGGATATAAAACACACAATTTTAGCTTCACAAATTTGTTTTTCGCTCACAAACGTCCATAAACATGTCCTAGATGTAATGAAATGATTTAAAAACCAGCTAGTTGCTAGGTATTTATAACTTTTCGTTCAAACTCGACATATATCGCACTGACGCGCCACGCGTCATTGGTCCAAACGGAAGTCCTATCTGGCGCGTGGTGCGCCACTGTGGACGGAAAGAGTTAAGATTCATAACTGTCATTCCTTCAAAAAAGGCGGGCCAGGGGCGGCCACCGGCTGTCAGGTTACGACGTCTTTGAAGTTCCAGAGAGAGAGAGCCGAGATCTGAAACCTCTGATTAACACCTGGTAATAGAACGGACGAAGACCGTTTACGCGGAGAATAAATTTCTTGCTGAAGCGGCAATACGGTCGGCAGAAGTGTAAAATTTAGCTTTGATTCAGGTATTGGCCGAAGAATTCGCTCGAGGTGCGATTTTTGCCAGACATTGGCGAGATTGAGCCAATTAATATATATATATATATATATATAGGCATCTCTTAAAATTCAGGTATCAGTAGCGCCAGAGATTTTGAAGAAAGTACCTAGCTCGCATTATAAGAGCCATACTACCAATTTGGATTACTTATATACGTGGAGATTAATTCATTTTTTTCTGTGCCTGCGGTAATATATAGATTAGAATTTTGAGTGATTTAATGGTTAACAGGTTCGAAACCTGCTGCAGGCGGTTTGGTAGCAGATCGCTTTGTGTGGATTTTTAACAATGGTATAAGCGCCGTACCGTTCAGAAAGCAATGGCAAACTACTGAATGAAAAAAATTGCCTAGAAAAATCACAAACAGCCAATAAAAGCTGGGGTTGATTGCCACGTCCTGTAAAGGATAAGCAACTAACTTTTTTTTTTAATGGTTAAAGTGTTTCCATTATATTACACTGGGTTCTTTTGTGTGTTAATTAAAAAACGTATAGCAAATTTTACCCGCTGTAAACGTAAGTTTAATTACTCACGATTTCCCAAGTAAGAGATACTTTAAATTAATTAATAGACGCTAAGCTGTGGATAATTTAGAGAACGCAATTTATTTCTATTTCATCATGTGTAAATTCTAAGTGCCTATTGTTCATATCTATTGTTAAAAGCGATGAGATTAGCTAGACAACTGTGGGTTTTAAATTTAATTTAATAAGGGAGTGCTTAACAAGTCATACCTAAATGTGTGTTAGATTAGGATATATAATATTGTTAAAGCGTTTATATTTTCTTCCTATTTAATCCAGGCTGATCAAAACCTTGCGATCCAGCATTTTTTTTTTAATGATCTGATGTTCCTATCAGCATCCAAATAATTACTGTTATGAACATCTTCATGTTGTGACCCCTGCGCGGTCCACCTTCTCTATGTATGACGAGAAGCCTAATCAAGAAAACAAACAATAATAGATAAATTTTAACTGGTACGGAACATTCCCAGAATACAACTTTTTCATATCATAATATATTATCAGTCTGCTGAAGCATAAAGTCAGTACTTTTCATCTGACCCTTGACAGGAGTTTTTTTTCATCGGATTTATGCAAGAATACTCACTGTTCATACTCAGCTCCCACCTCAACGAACAGCAGATTATTATCATTTAACATTTGTTTTTCCCATCACGTCACCGAGTGTCATAGTCACCTGAGACTAGACCCCACTGGAACAATATTTTACCATATTAATGCCCAGGACAGTGCCACCACAATAGAAACACTTATCCAAAGCAAATACCTGCAGCGAAAAGGAATAATATCCAGGCAGTCACTACTAACGTCTCAATTGCAGCGACTCCCCCGAAAAAATAGTAGTCAGCTCATCGGATAGTCTGGGGCTGCACTTGACCCTGAATATGACCGATTAGTTTTTTTAATAACTGCTAGTGTTTAAATTCCGAGGAATGTATGCAGCGTCAACATTTGGTAAGCAAATCTGAAAGTGGGCCACTGTATTGTCTGTGTGAGTGAACAGATATAAAGATACTAATTTTATGTTACTACTAACCTACCAATCTTCTTTTATTTATCTCTCACTAATCTGAGTTTTTTCTTCTTCTCGGGATAGGTTAAATTAAGGACTTAATCTTACCCGTCCTGACTATTCCCTACTCCCATTGTTAATTAATTTGATCTTTTTTGGGGGGGCCACTAGTCAACAACCAAAATGTACCAGAAATGAAAATAGCTGATCTTAACTAATTTTGGTGTGCTGAAAACGAAAATGACATAAAAAAATGTTGATTGGCTCTAGTGTTCAAGATATATGCTACTAGTTTATTTAATTACGGTCAATTTATATATATGACGCAACTGTTGTGGGCGATTGCATAATTTTTTTCTAAAGACCAATAAAAATGTAACTAGAAGTTGATGATGCAATCCTACCTATGATTACATCACCTTTGTGTATAAATATCTTATCTCTGATAAAATTGTGTGCATTTGTCCTTATCAAAACTATCGTAGTTAGAAATGCCTAGGACATGTGTGAACAGTGCTAATAATTTCTGTTATATATGTGGTGAGGTGACATTTCTATCACAAAAACGAAATATAACTAAAGTGATTAAGAAGGCGTACAGTTTGTATTTTGGCTGCAGAATAGGAGATCAAGATAAGAGCTGGGCGCCACACATATGCTGCAATACATGTGCAGCACATCTTAAACTGTGGTTGACTGGCAAAAGGCAAGCTATGCCTTTTGCAGTCCCAATGATTTGGAGAGAGCCCACTGATCATCTCAACAGCTGTTACTTTTGCATGGTCCCTCCAATTGGGAAAGGCATATCAAAGAAGAAAAAATGGACTCTGGAATATCCAAACATCCCCTCTGCAATACGTCCGGTACCACATGGCGATGACCTACCAGTTCCCAAAGTGCCAGAATTATTTTCAGCTGCTTCCACTGATGAAGAAGAGGACATTGGTGGTCCTGAACCATCAACCTCAAGCGACCCAGATTTTAAGCAAACTACATCCACTAAACCACACTTAATAACCCAAGGTGAACTGAATGATCTTGTAAGAGATCTGAATTTACCGAAGAACAAGGCGAAGCTTTTGGGTTCCAGATTGCAACAGTGGAATCTCCTGGCAGAAGATGTTACAATTTCTGTGTATAGGAACTGCCAGAAACCGCTTATTACATTCTTTTTCAAAGAGGGTGACCTTTCTGCGTGCCACAGCATTTCTGGTTTAATGGCAGCCCTCAAAATCAATTACATACCGGAAGAGTGGAGGCTTTTCATTGATTCATCCAAGACGAGTCTTAAAGCTGTTTTATTGAATAATGGTAATGTGTTACCGTCAATTCCAGTTGGTCACGCAGTTCATATGAAAGAAACTTATGAAAACATTAAGCAGCTTTTGAAGTGTATAAACTACGATCATCATCATTGGTCACTTTGCGGTGACTTAAAAGTGGTCGTTCTTTTGCTTGGACTACAGGGTGGATACACCAAGTACTGTTGCTTTCTCTGTGAGTGGGATAGCCATGCACGAAGTGACCATTACATCAGAAGACATTGGCCAATCAGGCAGTCATTGCAGCCTGGCAGTAAGAACGTTGAGAACCCAGCACTTGTCGACACCAGCAAGATTTTGTTGCCACCCTTGCACATTAAGCTGGGTCTCATGAAAAACTTTGTCAAGGCAATGGAGAAAACAGATGAGGCTTTTAAATACCTCATCAGAAAATTTCCAAGACTGAGTGAAGCTAAAATAAGAGAGGGAGTATTTGTTGGTCCGCAAATTAGAAAACTTCTTCATGATGACGAGTTTCTTTGCGTGTTGCATGGCAAGGAAAAAGCAGCATTGCTAGCATTTAAGTCAGTGGTGGACAGTTTTCTTGGAAACAACAGATCTGATAATTACAATGAAATTGTAGAAAATCTCCTTCTGAAGTATAAGTCTTGGTTGCAACATGTCTTTGAAAATTCATTTTCTGGATTCTCATCTGGATTTCTTTACGTCAAACTGTGGAGCGGTCAGTGGTGAGCACGGTAAACGATTTCACCAGGACATTGCTGCTATGGAGACAAGGTATCACGGCAATTGGAGCCCTTCAATGCTTGCTGATTACTGTTGGACTGTGACAAGAGACACCTCATCGATTGACTACAAGAAGCAAGCAAAGAGAGCTCGAACAGCGACTGAATAATGACGGAATGGGTTCAAATGTGCTTTTTTAAAATATGATATGTGAACTTTAAATAATGTTTTTATTTTTTCTATCATTTTATGTTGAAATATCAATTAATTGAGTATGTAACCACAATTTTTATAATGCTAAAGTAGAAAGACTAGCTGTTCACCCCAGAAAATTAAACAAGCATACGTTATTTGTATTACTGTAATGTAAATTCATCATTTAATAAAAAACCAGAGCCAATTGGTGAATTTCATTATGATATTTGAAATCAGCATGTCAAAATCAATAAGAAATGGTATATTTAATGTCTGGTACAAATAATTTTTGAAAATTTGATGACTAGTGTTACCTCTCTGTTGGGATTTTTCCTAGTTTCCTATACAAAAGGGAGGCCTATTAGATTATATTTTCAATTCTTGTCTGTAAACTATAATTCACTGATGTAATGATAATGCTTGTCTTGATGTTGTGATATTTCTAGCGATAATAAAACATAATAAACCTTAAGGTATAGTGTTGGTCAAACCCCTGTTTATGTTATTCATAGTTTGTTTTCACGTCTGCACGTAGTGTTATATGTCACATAATTTTGTGTACTTAGTGTTGTGTAACTTGTACGTTGTACAAGGAGAGTAAGGGCGTCTGAAAGTTAAATAGGGTCGTAAAAGATAGGCTGGATTAGAGCAATTAATCAATCCAAGACTGCTTTTTCTATCTACACTATCACCTTCCTCGTGAAATAAACTACTTCTTACACCTTCCTTTCACATAGCTGTCATCATCACCTCTACTAGAAAAGGGACCAAAATTACCTCAGTCCTATCTTCTCAAAAATTACGACAGACGGATAGCCCTGAGCGCCAATTGGATGACGCAATCTGTAGCAGTCGTTGCAACCACATTTCCTCCTTGTCATCATTTGTGTTGTGGATTCTGTGAGTGCAGTCGTTCAAGATGCCTCGTGAATGTGTGAACAGTAAGGATTATTTTTGCTATATTTGCGGACAAATAACTTTGCTAAGACAAATGCGACCCATTACACCGATGATAAAGAAAGCTTACAGCTTTTATTTAGGTTGTGAGATCGGTGACCAGGACCGGTATTGGGCCCCACACATATGTTGTCAATCCTGTGCAACGAATCTGCACTGCTGGTTGAACCGAAAAGGACGATCGATGCGTTTTGCAGTTCCAATGGTGTGGAGGGAACAGACAAACCATCTTAATGATTGTTACATTTGCATGACTCCTCCAATTGGTATTTCTAAGAAGAAAAAGCGGCCTGTGACCTATCCGAATATTCCCTCTGTTATGCGGCCAGTGCCTCACGGGGAAGGACTTCCTGTTCCGACCGACCAGAGTCTTATACTCTGGGTGATGAAGATAATAAGGCCAGTGGACGTCCGTCACCTGTGAAAGCATCTACATCAAGAGATCCTGATTTTGTGCGTATTGAAGAGTCTGCACAGCCACATAAAATTACCCAGAGTGAATTAAATGATCTAGTGAGAGATCTGAAATTGCCAAAAAATAAAGCAGAGCTGTTGGGGTCCAGACTGCAGCAATGGAATCTTCTATAAAAGAATGTGCATGTGTCTGTGTTTCGTGCTCGGCAAAAAGATCTGCTTCCATATTTCAAAATGACAGATAACCTCATTGCTTGCTTTGATATAGTGGGTTTGATGGCAGCACTACACATCAACTACAAAGACGACGATTGGAGGCTGTTCATTGATTCATCCAAGTTGAGCTTAAAAGCTGTGCTGCTCCATAATGGTAACGTTTTACCATCTGTTCCACTCGGGTATGCAGTCCACATGAAAGAAACGTACAACATGAAACACTGACTGTTACACATCATCAACTATGACAAGTATAAGTGGCAGATCTGTGGTGACCTGAAGGTCATTGCCATCTTGATGGGGCTACAGCAGGGTTACACAAAGTTTTGCTGTTTCCTCTGTCTGTGGGACAGCCGTGCCAGGACTTCCCACTACATGAAAAAGGATTGGCCCCAACGACAATCACTTGAACCGGGGAAAAAGAATGTACTTAACGAACCACTTGTAGAATCCCACAAGATCTTGCTCCCTCCTCTCCACATCAAACTTGGATTAATGAAGAATTTTGTAAAGGCCATGGATCGAAATGGGGCAGGATTTGTATACCTTCGTGATAAATTTCCAAGACTTAGTGACGTCAAAATCAAGGAAGGTTTATTTGTCGGCCCACAGATACGTCAGCTCTTCCGAGATCAGCGTTTTGATTATATCCTCACAAGTGATGAAAAGTTAGCTTGGAATGGTTTCCTGCAAGTGGCCACAAACTTTCTAGGAAACAACAAGGCTGACAATTACCAAGAGCTTGTAGAAACCCTCTTGCAGCGCTACGAGAGACTAGGGTGCAACATGTCTTTGAAATTACACTTTTTACACTCTCATCTGGATGTCTTCCCTGCTAACTGCGGTGCTGTCAGTGACGAGCATGGGAAACGATTTCATCAGGACATTACTAACCTCGAAAAAAGGTACCAAGGGAAATGGAATGCAGCAATGCTAGCAGACTATTGTTGGACCCTTGTGAGAGATGCTCCAGAAACTCATTACAAGCGACAGGCAAAAAGGCGTCGCTGTGAATCATTTCCGCTATGAGCATTATTATCATATGATATGTATATGCAAATGTGTAAAACTTGTTTTATATATATTTAAAAAACTAGAGCTAATCTGGTGTTTTAACGGCCATTTTCATATTCAGCAGCCCAAACAACATAAAGGTAACTTGGTTTAATCTCAGATACACACAAAAAGTGTTGTCCAGTGTAATATATTAATTTGAAAACACGTTGAGAACTGTATTACTGCAATGCAGAAATGTTAATAATTAAAAAAAAGACATTAATGCCCATTTCTGTACCCTGAAGAAATAAAGATTTCGTTCGTTCGTTACCACCTGGGGGGAAAATAAACATCGAATTCGGTACTGACACTATCTGGAAACGATGTACGCTATTATGAAAAGGTGTCCAGATATAAATGACACATCCATGCAGATAGTAAATGGGTTGAACGCACTGGCGGATCTAGGAAATGTCCAAGTGAGGGGGCGATACATCAAAATGAATTGGCATCTCTCCCTCCCCCCTTCTTCTTTACACATATTTTTAGACAATTAAAAAAAAAACAAAAGAGAATTTTGAAAAAAATGTGACAACTTGATAGTTTTGTTATACAGTAACTCAAAAATGTTCATTTTTATTACAAAAATATTTATATAACCTTATGACATAATGACATACAAGTAAGGTACAACTAGAAACAGACAAAATTTGATAACAATTCATACATATTGTATATTATAGCATACATTATTTTTATTTCGGATTGGCCGCCCGATACAGAAATAAATTTTCCGCCTCTTGTTACAAAGTCCTCTGTTTTTGCGGCTTGAGTGAAGTCCCCTTGTGTCTCCTGTCTGGCGCCATCTTTTGTCTCATTGTTGTAAATCGGTTCCCTTTATTGTCTTTCATTATGCAGAATTACTTGCAAACTTCGTAACCTTTAGTATACTTCTATCGTCCAGTACCAGACATGTTTTAATTCGTCCTTTGTCAGACCTAACGATTACATGCATTTAAGTCCCACGTGGGGAGAAAAATACTGATATGATATAAAGGTTTTTAAAGTCCGAAGGAAGAGGCGATCGCCCGTCGTCAACCCCTTGGATCCGCCAGTGGCAACTTGAAAGAGACGCACTATGTGGGAATATAGCTCTCACGAGTAATTTAAAATAAAAGTATGAGTTAAATGAGAATAGCAAAAGTGAACGGAGGTGGTAGCAACAGAGAAGACAATGATTACATGTGACAACTAATTATATTAATGTATAGCTAAGTAATTCAGGTACCTTAACCATCATTAAACAAAATCATCATCATGTTCCTTTTTTTAGCTCCTTTTGGAGCATGGAGCCACCACTCATCTAGTCCCCTTGAAGGAAAGCTGCATCAAGCATTTGTACACTCCGGCAGCGATGGTTGTGGTAGTAATATGTTTTAACTCTTTGACTCCACAGCAACGCTCTGAGCGTTGCAAAATTCAACACGCCGTGCCCCAGCAACGCTCAGAGCGTGGTTTTTAGTTTATCACGAATAAACCCTAAAAATCGTCCGCTTAATGCAGTTCATATATTAAAACTCGTAGAATGACTTCCGCTACTATTTAAACAACTAATTTGACTTTAGTTAATCAGCACATGTGCGTGTTTTGATGTTATTATCACAATTTTTGTGAAGATTCGCGTGTTTACGTTTTTCGTTGTTTTTGCTAGAGAAATATGTCACGCTTTATATTTACATTTTCTAAGTCTCCTAAGCAAATAATTGTGTCAAACTACTTTGAAACATTGCTGACATTGATGATGATTGTTTGGTAGTCACAGTTTGTTGTCAAAATACGGAATATATGCAGAAAAGCTAGACACACTAGATTTAGTTGATGAGTGGGCGTAGTCATATTCTGGCCGATCAAAAAGCAACAAAACTAGACCTACCGTAACATCTAATCACTAGTTCTTGGTAGAAGATGAAGCTAGGGATACTATTAAAACATTAAACAAGAGTAAAAAATTATTTATATGACGTTATTCTTATTTATTTGTTTGAAAATTACGTAATGCACGATTGCATAATTTATTTTTTTCTTACAAAGAACCACGGACAAACTGGTGCGAATAACACTAAATCTACTAATTTTGGCCATATGCATGTTTTTTTAACTTTGTATATGGATTAACTTGACGTTTGAAGACTAAAAAGAAAGTTTTATTGTCTACGACAGTAATTTGTCTTTGGTAAGATCGTACTCTACAGTCAACTTTTTAGCGTTTTTCAATTTTACATGCAAAATGATTAAATTATACCGAACATACTTGTGTTAATACTACCACAGACATTATATATTTGAATTCTCTATCCATTTCCCTACAGTTTGGTATATAATAAGTACATGTTCAAAGGAAAATTCACAAACAAATTTAGACTGAAAGATGAACACTTCACTCTATAAAATTCTGCCCACAAAAAAAGTCTGGCACAGCGTGCAAAATAACTCTGGAATGAAAGAGTTAAATAATAAGGTTGCCAGGACCATGAACTATCTCATATTTGTTGCCTCTTTTGACTTAACAGAAGATTTTTTTTTTTTTCTTAACCAGCGGCACTTGGGCTTTTAGCCCTTCGGCCCAATGACATGTCATTGCGAGGCTGGGGAGCCTGTGGACTTTCGTTCCAACCCGGTCAGGAGCTTTGCTCCTTCCCATCCACAGAGGGTTTATCTCAGGAGCCGTTCAGGTTATTCATTCAAAATCCCAGTCGATGACACTTCTTCAAATGCACACGCCTGGGCTTGAACCTTGTGGTAACCATTACACCAGCGCGGCTCCCACTTAACAGAAGATAGAAGGCTTTAAATTTTTATTTTTTTTAACGTATGCCCACTATTACTCGAGGCGAAATCTCAGGTTAGTATGTCTAACCTGAGACTGATTTTTACGTGAGTATCCTATTTTCCCTGTACGGTGACAAGTGTCCTCTCGCCATTCAGGCAGATACTCGCCGTCTTCGGAGAGTACCCATTAGAGAAGGGTCGGCTCAGGAGCCGTTCAGGTTATTCCAGCCCCTGGTCGACGACACTTCTTCAAATGTTCTCACCAGGGCATGAACCTGCATCACCCGATCGCCAGCGCAGTGTGGTAACCATTACACCAGCGCGGCTCCCAGAAGGCTTTAAAAAAAAATTCAATTTAAAAAAAAAAACCCAACAAACAAAAAAGCATTCGCACATGCTAAAGAGGAGTTCCAGAACATTAACAACATACTAACAACTTTCATGTGTGGAAGAGAATCATGGAATGACTGTTGTAAGAGTGTTAATGTTGAAAAAAAGGACAGCACAATAAATTAATGCATCATTATTTTCCTTTTAGCTCCTTACGGAGCATGGAACCACTACTGGTCCCCTTAAGCATGCATGTACTTATGCAGCCATGGATTCTGTAACAATTAGTTTGACGTGGTTTACGTTGTGGAAGCAAAAGTCATATTCTTTCTTTTCCCCTCTGAGGCCCCTGGGAGACACAAGGGGCACAAATAAATTGCAGCGACAGTGGCTCCAGATAATAATAAACACACAAAAAACAAACACTGACAGACAACAATAAAACCATATGAGACAGTATTACAGGAAAACAATATTAAAATATTCCTGCTAACAACCGTACAAAGACGGCAGACAAAATTCACTACCATTGACCCATATCCTGAGAGAATAGGACTACCGAAGGAATGTAAATCTTTGTCTTTTAATGGCAGGTGTGAGATATGGAATACTGACAACTATTTGTGCTAAAGCTGAATCAGAATCCTCACCCGTGTGTTACCGGGGCCCGAAAGGGGAGCAAAGAATAGTAACACTGTTCCCTGCCAAGCATGTCGTAGAAAGCGACTAAGGAGGGTTGGGCATGGGGCCGGTTACCCCATCCTGTAAAAAATATGTAAACCACAAAAAACTTCAACAAACATGGACAAGTCAATTAAAGAAAATAAAACACAGCCATCCAAGACAGTGGAAGGTCCTCTCGCAGGGAGGCGTATGATGCAACACAGAGAAAGCCGAAAGGAGTCTGTGTTACTGACTAACCTTCTTTCTTCTAGAACTTCCAGATTTGGCACCTGGAATGTTCGGACATTAAACGAACAAGGGAAAGTGGCACAAGTAGCAGCAGAGATGACGGAATATAAAATCGAGGTTCTGGGACTGTGTGAAACAAAGTGGAAGGGGGTAGACAGGAAGAAACTCATCACAGGTGAATTGGTGCTGTCCTCAGGACATGAAGATGAAAGTTCACACCACAGTGAAGGGGTAGCTCTTATGTTATCTAAAGAAGCACAGAAAGCACTCATGGAATGGGAAGCCGTTGGATCCAGAGTAATAACAGCTACTTTTAAAACAGCTAAAAAGAAAATAAATGTAAATGTCATCCAATGTTATGCACCAACTAATGAAAAAGAAGAGTCTGTGAAAGAAGCATTTTATACTAGACTACAGGAAATTATGGAAAAAGTAAAAAGAAGAGACATCACAAATTTGATGGGTGACATGAATGCAAAGATAGGTACAGTCAACACCGGCTTTGAAGAAGTCATGGGAAAACAGAGGCTAGGAATAATGAATGAAAATGGGGAACTATTCTCAAACTTCTGTGCTTCAAATCAACTGGCTATAGGAGGAAGCATGTTTCCACATAAGAGAATACACAAGGCAACATGGATATCACCAGACCATAGAACAGAAAATCAGATTGATCATATATGCATAAACAAGAAGTTTAGATCATCATTGCAGGATGTAAAGTTATATAGAGGAGCAGATGTGGCATCAGATCACCACCTTCTGATAGCCAAAGTAAAAATGAAACTCTAGAGATATGCAACAATGCAAAATTATAGACAACAATTTAATGTAGGACATCTAAGAAATCAAGAAACAAGAGACAAATTTGCGGTCACAATATCCAACAAATTCCAAGTGCTCCAACAGCTGGAAGATGTAGAGAATACAGAAGACTATTGGCAGCAAATCAAAATGGTATGGAATGAGACATGTGAAGAAATACTGGGGAAAAGGGAACGACAACAAAAAGCATGGATAACAACAGAAACCATCAATAAGATAAAAGACAGAAAAAACAAGAAAGCAGATTTAAACATAAGCAAAACCAGAAGTTCCAAAGCCAAGGCTCAAGAAGTGTACACAGAAGCAAACAAAGAAGTTAAAAGAAGTATCAAAAGAGACTAGAGGAAGTATATTGAGGAGTTGGCAAGAGAGGCAGAAGATGCTGCAGCCAAAGGAAATATGAGAGAACTGTATAACAGCACAAAGAAGCTGACAGGGAAATACAAGCAAACAAGTTGCCTCATAAAAGACAAGAATGGAAAACTGCTCAGCAATATACAAGAGCAAATGAAGAGGTGGACAGAATATTTTGAGGACCTTCTCAATAGACCAGCTCCACAAAACCCCCCGGACATCCAGCCAGCAGAGGAAGAGCTACAAATTAACGGTGAAAGACCAACGAAGGAAGAAATAAAGAAAGCCATAAAGCTTCTAAGAGATGGAAAAGCATCTGGACCTGATGGCATTCCAGCAGAGGCCATCAAAGCAGATATCGACACGGCTACAGAGATGTTATATAAATTACTTGGTAAAGTCTGGGAAAATGAAGAGATACCAGCAGAATGGAAGGAAGAATATCTGGTTAAGTTGCCTAAGAAAGGAAATTTGCAAGAGTGCACAAATTATAGAGGAATAATGTTACTATCAGTGCCAGGAAAAGTATTAAATAGGATTATCCTTGAGAGATTAAAAGAGTCCATAGACAAGAAACTGAGAGATGAACAAGCAGGTTTTCGACAAAACAGATCCTGTACAGACCATATAGCCACTTTGAGAATAATAGTTGAACATGGAGAAGAGAGCTGGAAACAGAGATGAAAATGATAAGGAGAACGTGGAAGGAACTTGAGATGATGGCACGTGACAGGAGGACTTGGTATGTGTTTGTTGAAGGCCTATGCTCCTTTGGGAGTGGAGGGTTATGAATGAATCAGAATCCTGCGGGATAGAATAAATGGTGCATTTAAAACAACGCAACTGCTTAACTGGGGTGACCTTTCATTACGATGGATCCTTCCCCTTGCTCCACCCTAGGCCTAGTGATTTGTTTTTTTTCATGAATGGAGCGAACACTGTGGTGTCAGCTTCTTGGTCTACCACAACATTTCATACCCATGGACGGTTTTGCATGAAGGGCCAACGTTCCTCGAGGTGGTCCTGGTAACTGGGGGTGCGAATCCCCAGGCTAAACACAGCAGATCTACTGGAACAAACTTTAATTACAAACCCGGTGCACTAGCATCCTACGTACCCTGTGAGGTTGGAAATGAGCAAGATGTGTACTGAAAAGACCTGGGCTGTGGGAACCAGTATGTGCTGCTCCTGATGACCTGGGAAACCATTGTAAAGTCACAGAGACTCAGGATGCGGTCATTCTTTTGCCTTGGACTTTGGTCACATGCCTACAGCCCAAGAGAACTCGGCTAACCAGTAGGCAATCTGGTGGATAATGGGCCTATCATGGCTACTAATCTTGAGGAGATGCAGAAATACCATCATCTCCCCCCCACCCCCACCATCTTTAACAAAAAAAAATCTACCCTGGTGCTACGACAGTTCATTTCTGACTTCTACCTGCAGTGAGTAGGAAATCTGCAGACATCCCAACATTACAATGCCAAGACATTGACAAAACCAACTACATGGGACTCAGCCAAACAGCAAGAGCCCAAACACTGGTGGATCTACAACAACAGCATATACTTACCCTGAATAGACTGGGGAACGATCCACTGGAACGTTATCTGGGTCAAAGCTGGTGCTAAAAGATGAGCCACTGTAAGAGCTGTAACGGTGAGTCTCTGTGCCAACAGGCAGGCGTCCAGTGGTTGGCGCAGCAGAGCCATACATTGGGAAAGTCTGGCTGGTTATCTGAGCATCCATGTAGTCCTGGACACACATAAGGGTGGGCCAAGCAGAAAATGAAAATATTAAGGATATGAGCTTGAGATATCTGATTAACTTCTACCGTTTAATTTATAAATTAGACCTGATATAACGTGGCTTCATATAACGGGAGATCCGTTAATAGTCGGTCGAGGTTAGACCCCAATTTTGCTGATTACCCCCATTTCATGGGGAGCCGTGGTAGTGCAGTGTTTAGTGCACTGGCTTCCTAGCTCAGTGGTCCAGGGTTCAATCCCCAGTTGAGGTGGGATTTTTTATACCGCAAACGGCTCCGGGGTCGACCCAGCCTCATGAATTGGGTACCAGAACAACTCTGGGAAGGTTAAGGCAGCCGGCGTGATGCTGACCACATCACCCCTAGTGTGCTGATGGTCAAGAAAATACGTGCCTAACACCAAGTTCCCAATATGCCTTAATAGGCGTGTAACGGGATCCTTTACCCTACCCATTTCATGTACATACAAATCTTTATTTTCATCATCCAAAAAAAAAAAAAAGATGTACATGATTAATATATCTTTTACTTATTATTGTCTATTCATGTGTAACAAATGGTTGTTTGTACATATGCTATACATACTTCAGAAAAATGTACGTGAAATAAGAAAATTCGATACAATACAGACACTTATAATGTGTGCCAATGTTTGGACTCCGCCATCCACGTTATATCAGGTCTAGAGTGTACTAATTGTGTAGTTCATCAAATTCACAGAATCAATTATGGTTTATAAATTCCAGCTAGATGTTCTTATCACACATTTGATTCTTAATTCACATAATATTTTAAATGACTTATTTTTTTCTTAGCGGATTTGTTTTAATCAGTATAATTTCTAACATCAAATTCATTTATATAGTAGTAGTGTGAAGAATAAAATTTTCCAGTACCGAAACATCAAGTATTTCACCTGTAAAAACTTAACGTATTCAATATTCAATGTCATAAAACTAAAACAGTTATGCATATTAAAGCAATATTGCAGGTTAATTATGAAGCAATTAAACTTTTCTGATGAAATTAAGTCACACACAGCTTACAGGTCTTCATAATTACTAAGCATAATTAATAACTTTAAGCAGAACTAACAATTAAATATGCAGCGCAACTTATAAAAGTACTATAATATATTTAGTAGTAACCTAAGTGGTCCTATATGATAAATTAAATAAAACATATAAAAGGTAATGGCATCTTAAGTAGTTCTTACTGCTGTAATGTATTGGTCTTTATATGGTTCTAAATATTACAGTATTACATTAAGTACTCCACTTGAGCTCTCAAATTTAACATTTCTTTCTTTATTTCTTCTTGAATGAACAAAGTTAACATTATCATAAAGAACTTAACAAATGCTAAACTAATTTTAATCTGACATGAAATCCTATTGTTATTTATTTGTTTTTATATATATATTATATATATTGTTATTTATTAGTTATATAAAAACACTAAAAATAGGCAATTTATACAGAGAGAAAGTGAAGTATTTCATTGTTACATGTAAAAATATAAGTAAGCTGATAATTTGTTATAAATATTAGAAATAATAATTAGAAAACAAACTTTAAGATTGTGAATAGCATCGTCAGCATTGTGGAACAATGATTAATAAAAAAAGGTAGATGAGGTTGTAAACTGAAACTATAAATCCTCACAATAAACAATGTTTATGAAACAAAGCAATATATGGTGTGAAAAAGAATGAAATATAATATCTGTTAATTAGTATGTTTAAAAATAGGACTGAAACAAGCATGTACTGATAAACATCTTACAAAATCACTGCCCCTTATATAAAGTACAGAGTTCCATCCCTTGTAAATATACAGGGTGGTGCTAAAGTTGTGACACTTTCTTTACAATTATTTAATTTGCTATCACAAAGTAATTAATATTAACAATAAGTATATATATATATATATATGAAATACACTAATAAAGTGTATATCAACAAGCTAATAAAATAATAAAAAATATATGTTATTAAAGTGTATAGCTACTTTTGCACCACCCTGAATTATTAGCCTTAACCCAGTATAAACAGTAATGTAATTATTTAACATATGTGTATAATGAGAGGCCAGGAGGAAGACAGCCGATAGGATAGTCTGGCGCTCTCTCTTCCAAACCTCTACACCTCACGGTAGAAGAGGAATGACTAAGTAAGTAAGTATGTAAGTATAATGAGAACTATAATGAGGATGCCTGTAATACTGCCAGTGTTGCTCCCAGAGGTCCTGGAGTAGGCAAAGATAGAATATATAACTACTGCTCCCAGAGGTCCTGGAGTAGGCAAAGATAGAATAGAACTACTGCTCCCAGAGGCAGGTCACAAAAGGTTGTGATTGGCACTGACACACCTCTCATCTTGTCAAACAAACTGCTACAGAAAAAAACTGTTGTTAGAGAATGTGCTTAGATACAGGCTTCCTCAAGGCAGCAGCCATCTGTGGTGGTGGATCCATGCTCCTTAAAGAGCAAAGCTGGAGATGAAAATAGTATGTGCATGTGTCTGTACAAGTTTGTATGTACAAGTGTGTATGCATGTATGAGTGTATGCATGTATGAGTGTGTATGCATGTATGAGTGTGCAAGCATGCATGTGTGTGTACATGTGTGTGTGTGTGTATATAAAATACAGTGATCACGCTAAATTCTGGAAAGAATGCTCTATAATTTAGCAGGTTACAATTGAACACAAGAACTTTTCAGACGGTCACACATTTAGAATTAAGCAAACTTTCACACCACTGTTGGATATCTTTAGCCTGTTCATCAGCAAATATGCAATAGTTTTTAAAATGACCTGTTGGTACAAAAATGGCACAATGTTATAAAAATACTATTTCCCAACAGATCAAAAAGCCTCATACAAAAATAGCTTATGGTAGTAACAAAAGAAGTGGGGATTGGTGTATGGGGAAAATATTAAAACCAAGGTAATTAGTCAGTTTATGGCAATATAAATTGATAATGCTCATAGTAAGAGTGTTACCTCTACACCTGATGGTAGAAGGGGAACGACTAAGTAAGTAAGAGTGGAGTTATAACAGACTGTACAACTGTAAGTGTGAAGGTATAATAAGTTTTAATACTGAACAAAGATTAAATGTTAAAGTCTTCTTCTTTTTTGGTTTTTGGCCGCTGACTGACAAAGCCTATCAGTAACCATCACCCATCATCTTCAGGGAAAACAACAAACTGTCTTCATATAGCTCGGTCGGCAGCTATCCTTCATGTGGTGCCCCAGCTTTGGTTCATGCTTAGCATCTCTGCCTCCACAGTTCTCCATCAGGTGGCTTTTGGCTGGCCTTGCTTTCGCTTTCCTACTGGAGTCCATAGTATGGCAGTTCTGGTGATGGTGTCTCTTCTCAGGATGTGGCCAACCCAATTCCAGCATCCACTCGCTTTGCTGGTGCACATATCTTCTTGGTGGCTCCAAGTCAGCAGTTCTTGGATGATGTTGGTGTTCGGCCAGAAAATTTGAAGTGTTAAGGTATCAAGTTTTAATACTGAAGACAGAATTAGAGTGATGACATAATAATATTGAAGACAGAGTTAGAGTGATGTATAATAGTGTTAATACTGAAGACAGTGTGAAGGAATAACCATTTAATTGTCAAGACAGACTTACAGTGATGACATAACAGTTTTAATTTTGAAGACTGAGTAAGTGTGAAGGTATAACAGCTTTAATACAGATGGTAAAATAAGTGTGTAGGTATTACAGATTTAATACAGAATGTGTGAAAATATAACAGCTTTAAAAATAGAAGTGTGAAGGTATAACAGCTTTAAGAGTAAGATTGAAGGTATAACAGCTTTAATACAGATGGCAGAATGTGTGTGAAGGTATACCAGCTTTAATACAGATGGTAGAATAAGTATGAAAGTATAACAGCTTTAACACTCAAGACTGAGCACATGTGAAGCTATAACAGCTTTATTACTGAAGGCAGAGTAAGTGTGAAGTGATAACATCTTTAGGAGTAGGTGTGAAGGTATAACAGCTTCAGAGTAGGTAAAAAAAAAAAAAAGGTAAAGGATCCCGTTACACGCCCATTGAGGCATATTCAGAATATTGACACACTAAGGGTGATGTGGTCAGCATCACTCCGGCCGCTTCAGGGTAGGTGTGAAGGTATAACAGCTTTAGGGTAGGTGTGAAGGTATAACAGTTTTAATAATGAAGAAAGTAAACATTATCAAAGACTAATACAACTGATAAAGACTGGACATAACCTAATATATCATCTTTTCCTTCATCTCTCCTTATGGAGCATGGGAACACCACTACAGCTGGTCACCTTTCAGGAAGCCTCCATCAAAGCATTTATATGCTCCTGTAGCAGGTAGTTTCTGTAGCAATGTGTTTTACATGATGAGGTTGCTTGTCCTATGCACAACCTCACATTAATTGCCTCTTGTGACATCCCTGAGGAAGTATTACTTCTATTTATAAAAAATATGACTGATCCAAATTTAAAATGTTGTCCTTTGGTTATCAGCAACTATTATCCTATGGTAGCTGAGTACACATGCCTTGAGTATACGACAAGTGTTCATAACTTTCTGGAATAAGTTAAGCAAATCATGTCTAAGAAATCCAGTAAGCTCATTTAATCATTATATTTAGCTAAAAGCTGCTGTTAAAAAATTCATGAGAATAAATGTAAGAAATGACTGCACTAGAAGAAACAACCCTGCAAGATGTAGAACCATATATATATATACCTTGGGAGCAATACAAACAAAGTTGGAGTGACAGACAACGATAACAAAATAAGAATACAAAAGCCTAGAGAAGCTTTCATTGCATCGGGACATGCATGGAGATCACACACAAGAAATTTAGTCCAACACACAGAACAAAGAATATTTAATCTAAATGCTTAGTCAGTCCTATTGCATGGCTCTGAAACATGGAGAAGAACAAATAGAACAACCAAAAAAGGTACAGACTTTCATAAATGGTTGCTTGCGTAGAACAGAAGCATTGAAGCTAGACAAGATCACATGTGGAACTGATGACAAGAACCAGACAAGTGCCAGTGGAACAATAAATGAGAAGATGAAGTTGGAGATAGATAGGACACACACAGAGCAAACCTCATGAAATGTTATCAGGTAGTCCTTGTTCTGGAATCCCCAGGGCAAGACAGGTATAGGGAGACTAAAGGCAAAAACAGAGACGAGAACTGGAGACACAAATAAATGGGATGAGAAAGACCTTGAGCTGATGGCAAGGGGCAGGATGACTTGGTACATTTTTGTTGTAGGCCTGGGCTCATTGGGGAGCTGAAGGGTGATGATGATGATGGTGATGAAGATGATGATGCTGATGATGATGGTGATGAAGATGATGATGAAGATGATGCTGATGAAGATGCTGATGATGATGTTGATGAGGATGCTGATGATGATGATGCTGATGAAGATGATGATGGTGATGAAGATGATGGTGATGAAGATGATGATGATGATGATGATGAAGATGCTGATGATGATGAAGATGATGATGCTGATGAAGAAGATGATGATGATGATGATGAAGATGATGATGCTGATATGATGAAGATGCTGATGAAAATTATGCTGATGATGATGGCGATGATGATGATAATGAAGATGATGATGCTGCTGATCAGCAACTATTATCCTATGCTAGCTGGCTACTTAAGTTGAAGACATCGTTCAAAAATGTCTGGAACAAGTTAAGCAAGTCACCTCTAAGAAATCCAGCAAGCGTAGGTAATAATAATATTTTTTTTTATAGCTCAAAGCAGTTGTTAAAAAACTTGATTAAAAAAAAAAAAGAGTTTGAAAAGTCATTTCCTATTTTGAAATTGTGACATTCTTGCTTGTATCTAATAGATATACATGACATATATGTCTAAAGATTGAGGAATAAATGCCATTTGCCTTTTACGTTTTTTTTTTTAGTTCCAGAAACAAAATCAAATCAAATCAAAAATCACCAATAAACTGATGTTACATGAGACAGCAAAATTTGTTGCCTGTTATGAAAATATGTGTTGAACAGGCTGGATCATTAGATGCACTGTAATATTAATGTGACATTGCATTTTATGTAAAAGTTTCAGTTCATTTTCTTTATTTTGATGTTTGTTTCCTATAAATTAGTTGGACAGGAGTGAGGAAATAACTATTTCAAAATGGAATATGACTTTTCTATCACCCTGCAGCTAGAAAGTTGTATGCAGAAAATGCTTGTTAAAACCCAAAAGTTAGTCAGCCAGATAACATGGGTATTAGAAACAGTAATTTTCTTTACTTTATTCTTCTCCAACAAAATATTGATTGGCTGGACAGAGTCGTCAGGCAAGAAGGTGACAGAATCTGAGTTCTGGTCAGTTGTGCTTGGAGAGACTGAGTACTGTCCCTGGTAGACAATGTTAGGCGTGTCCCAGCGGCCTGGTGAGACCTGCTCTGCTTTGAAGGGAGAAGGATAAGATCTGTCATCTTCTGAAATGTAGGTAGTGTCCCAGCGTTCCAGCAAGGCCTGCTCAGTGATGGCTGGGGATACAGGTGACTTCACCTTAGAGGATGCGTCAACAGTATTCTGGTCTTCTGGAAAGTTCTGCGCATTGACAGTGGGTAAAGATGGGGATTTGAGGAGGTGAGAGACATGGACAGCATCCCAACTTTCTGGCAAAGTCTTCTCTGTTATGGTGGGAGAACCAGGGGAGGTGACCTTTCTAGAGGCATCAACACTGCCCCAGTATTCTGGGGAGGTCTGGTTAGTTACAGTAGGAGATTCAGGAGACTTGAGCTCGTAGGAGGAACGGACAGTGTCCCAGCGTTGTGGTGAAATCTGCTCCCTCACAGCTGGAGATTCAGGAGACTTCTGGTAGGAGGTAGGGACAGTGTCCCAGCGTTGTGGTGAAATCCGCTTACTAATAACTGGAGATTCAGGAGACTTCTGGTAGGAGGAATGGACAGTGTCCCAGTATTGTGGTGAAATCTGCTCATCCATAGGTTGAGATTCAGGAGTCCTTCCCTGGTAGGAAGCATCACTAGCATCCTGGCGTTCTGAATGGATTCGCTGAACCTTGGCAGGAGGGGGAGAAAACAGCTCCTTATAGGCTAGGCTGGCAGTGACCTCAGGTTCTGGTAAAAGCTCTTTTCCACAAGAGGCTTCAGACTGCGCCCGATAGACAACATTGGCTTTGTCCCATCTATCTGGGGATTCATGACTGCTCCAGGCTCCAGGGGAAGTGAGTTCTGGAGCATCTTTCCCATAGCGAAATGATTGACGGGCATATATGTCCTCTGTGAAGGGCTGATCTGGATGCTACAAATAATTGGGTATATCCATATGTAATTCATAACATACATGCCATTACAAAGTGTAGTGCTGAGGACTGGAATACTATTAAAAGTATTTTAGATGAACAGATGTCAAGTGAGAGATGGCATGACACAGCTGAGTTTATGGACAGCAAGAACAAAGAATTATGCAACCTGTCTTGTAATTACTACAAAGAATTATGTAGCTTATCCTCTATACTACAAAGGATTATGTAACCTGTCCTGTAATTACTACAAAGAATTATGTAGCTTATCCTCTAATTCCTACAAAGAATTCAGTAATTTGTTCTCTAATAACTACAAAGAATTATATAATGTATCCTCTAATTACTACAAAGAATACTGTAATTTGTCCTCTAATTACTACAAATAATTCAGTAATTTTTCCTCTAATTACTACAAAGAATTACTTAACCTGTCCTCTAATTACTACAAAGGATTACTTAACCTGTCCTCTAGCTACTAAAATGAATTACTTAACCTGTATTACTTAACCTGAATTACTTAACTACAAAAAAATTATAAAACTCATGTAAATATAAACCCCCTCAAATAGATAGATAGTTATACGACTTACATACATCCTACTTAACAACTACAAAGACTTTAAAGCTTACATAATCGCCTAAACACAACAGCTTAGATAACAGATAAAGGTACTCCCATAGGAGATACTACCATAGGGGAGTAAAGTGTAAGATACTTCAAAATAAGAGGTACAGCTTTATGAGGTGTGGACAACCAGTTTCCTTCTTCACTGCTTTTGCCTTCCTTAGCTTAAAAAGCAGGTACCCATTTAAAGCTGGGTAGACTGGAGCGTACAGTACAGCACAAACACCAAATTAAGACTGTATGAGAGCTGTGTACTTTCTGTGCTTCTCTATGGTGCGGAATGTTGGAGAGTAACAGAGAAGGAAATGTCGAAACTGTTCTCCTTCCACACAATCTGCCTAAGGAAAACTCTCAGAATCTTTTGGCCAAACACCATCAGCAACCAAGAACTACTTATTCGGAGTAACCAGGAGGACATGCACACCATCATAGCTGGCAGACGCTGGAGATGGGTTGGCCACATCCTCAGAAGGGACCCTGATACCATCACAAGAACAGCTATGCTATGGACCCCCGAGGGAAAGCGAAAGAGAGGCCGACCAAAAACAACTTGGCGGAGAACTGTGGAAGCCGAGATGCAAAGAATGAACCAGAGTTGGGGCACTGTACAAAGGATGGCCGCCGACCGAGCAAGGTGGAATCAATTTGTTGCTGCCCTACAGGACGCCACCAGGCGTGATGGCCGCTGACTGCTTTGACGGTTGGCGGTTATGGATCAAAGAAGAAGAAGACTGGAGCGTGAAGTTACCTGGTTTTAAAACCAGAACCCAGTAACTTTACAACAATCGAATGCTGCCTTACTTAGATAAATCACCCATAATAACTACTTAGCTTACATAGATCACCTAAAAGTACTCAGATAAATCACCTATAGTAACTACTTAACTCAGATAAATCACCTTTACCGACTAGAGTCATGCATTTTCCTTCTTTAATTACAAAATAATTCAACAGATTATCAGAAAAGTCCCTTCTGGCTATGCACACAAAAATTAGAAGATAAAATAGTTTTCTTTACTGTAAGGTTTGAAAATATAGTATAAATCAGTAAAGTGCAGCTTTGCCCCAGATACTGAAGATGTATTTCTATTTTAAAGAGTAGGTGCAGAACGGATACCATGCTGACTCTGCATGCAGTCATGCATATTTGGTGATCTTGGCCAACAAAAACATGCAACATATAAAACAACATGAAATATTTGCACATGGTACACATAGATATTTGGAAGATGTGGCTGAGCTTGTAGAAGTTCAATGAGAAAGTAATGTCTAATATAGATGTGTAGAAACATGAGTACAGTAATACCCCACTTCGTGCTACCCTATAACCCTCTTCAGTTTCAAAGGTCTTTTTTGGTTTAAAATGAAAGTGAAAATCCATAACTGTTGGCAAAATTAGCAAGTTCAAACAACTCTCCAAGAGTAGACACCAAAATCTGTGTATGCACATGCAGCCAATCAAAATATATCACATGCATGCTCACATCCAGTCGGCAACCTCCTCTGTTTACGCTCAAACTCTGCCAGAACCCAAGGATGTGATGGGTGCAATAGCAAGTCAGCTGATAAAGAGCACTTTCTTTAACCACCCCCTCCCCCCCCAAAATCCAAAATCCTTTGATTTTTTTGGCCAATGCATGTTTACACTCATCATAATTTCAGCGATGGACAGACTGGCTAAAGTAGAGCCATGTCGTACAAATACACACATCTGGAATCTCCCGCTCATCCCTGACCTCTTACAGACAGCTAAGGCTACCTCTGTTGTTCTGTTGACAATCTTCAAATTTATCTATTATGCTGTTTAATATTTTACAATGTACATTAATTATTAATGGTAAATTACCAATTATTTATCATTACCCATGCTCTTTGCATACCATATAATATACAGTATTGCACACATGAGGTTAAAAAATAACCTATCAGGATCGCATCTCCAATTATATTATGTTATAATGACCCCGCAGGGTGCTAGTTCCATTCAGCACACCATTTTCCAGAAACTAATCTTGAGCTCTAAACGGGGTATTACTGGATTTAAAAGATGATCATAAGAATACTGCACCAACTTTTATGCCACAGAAAGTTCAATTAAATTCAGACACGTGCACAATGGATTTAAAATAATTATAAAAACTGTATGAAATGAAGAGAAAAAGTGAAAGTAATATAGAAAAGTGCATGTGAATTGTTTCAGAACATTTTCTTAATCAGTAACATCTCAGTCAGGGATTGTTAGTAACAGTTCTGAAATGGTACCTTTCTCAGGTAGGCCTCATCTGCCTCATTCTTTAGGTCATCATCATCAACACCAAAAATGTCTGCTGTGCTATCACCAGTGGAGCGGTCTCTTGTCCCCTCAAATGTGAGAGAGTCACGGTTTGAGCCCAGGGTGGAATAGTCTCCAGAATAGAAGACACTGTCTGTCCTAGATTTGTCTGGGCTTGCATTCTATACACAAGATAAGCATTCTATAACAGAGGTATGCCGAGGGGTATAACTAACAAAAGATGTGGTTATGGGAGGAGGAGCACACTATAAAAGTGGTATGCTGAAGGGCATAACAGAAAAATGTGGGATGGGGGAAGGAGCATAGTTTAGCAGTGGTATGATACTAGGGGTATAACTGACAAACTATGTGGAGAGAGGAGGATGATGTGGGTATAAGTTTGAGGAAATAAAAAGAAATTTTTTAATGAGCCGAAATGATACATACGTTGTTTCCAAATTTATTATCATCATCATTTCCTTTGTGCTCCTTATAGAGCACAGAGCCACCACTACAGCTGGTCTTCTTACAGGAAACCTGCACCAACTATTCACATGCTCTTAGAGCGGTGGTTTATGTAGCAATTTGCTTCACATGATGAGGTTGCCAGCCTCATGTACAACCTCATATTAGCACCTTGTATGAAATGCCAGAGAGAGTGGTAGCCACCTTCTTCCTGTGTCCTAACAGAGACCCCCCGGGAACTGTACAGGGCACACATTTGTTATGCCTTATAGAAATGATGGTCATTCATTACTTCTGAACTCTCAGTCAGCGATACCAAAATACCATCCGTTCACGTTCCATCTTTATGTTCTTCTTTAAAATTCTGTCTCCAATTCCTTTCTCTGTGTAGTTTTATATTTTTATTACTTTTACCATGGGGATTCCAGAACAAGGACTTCCTTGTAATGCTCTCAGGAGGTTTCCTCAATGTGTGTCCTATCATCAGGTTTCCTCAATGTGTGTCCTATCATCAGGTTTCCTCAATGTGTATCTTATCATCAGGTTTCCTCAATGTGTGTCCTATCATCAGGTTTCCTCAATGTGTGTCCTATCATCAGGTTTCCTCAATGTGTGTCCTATCATCAGGTTTCCTCAATATGTGTCCTATCATCAGGTTTCCTCAATATGTGTCCTATCATCAGGTTTCCTCAATGCGTGTCCTATCATCAGGTTTCCTCAATGTGTGTCCTATCATCAGGTTTCCTCAATGTGTGTCCACTAATCAGGTTTCCTCAATGTGTGTCCTATCATCAGGTTTCCTCAATGTGTGTCTCATCATCAGGTTTCCTCAATGTGTGTCCACTTATCAGGTGTCCTCAATGTGTGTCCTATCCAACGGCAAAGTCTTATTTTCACCTCTTGCCCCAGTGATATTTTCATTCATTGTCCCTAAGCAATCTTGTGCCACAATTTCTTTAGTCGTTTTTTTTTTCTGTTCCAACTTTTGCACTTAGGGCACCCGTCACTAATGTAATATCTTCACATATCTTTTTAACCATAACATTTTGCAGTCTACTTTCACCAATTTGTTGTCATTAGCTCACACATAACAATGGATTCAACTTTATTTTTCTTTCAGCAGTTTTCACTGTTGCTGACAATAGTCTAATCTCACAGCCTGCCACTGTATTACTTCCACTGATAGCATTAGTGTCACACCTTCGCCACATGGTGTGCTTTCTTCCTCATGACCTGAGGACAGCATTATCTCCCCAGTGTTCGGTTCAGTTTTCTCTTTACTTTTTTCATCTTGCTGCACACAGTTCCAGGATGTCAACATTAACATGTTTAGTTCATCTCTGCCGTCACCAGGTATACAGTGTTTTCTTGTTAGTTTAGTGTTTCAACATTCGAGGTTCAGAAAAAAATGGTGAGACAAAGAAATCTGGTAAGGATCTCTTCTTGATGACAATGCTGTAGATCAAGAGAAAGGGTTAGATATTTTATGCATGGTATATATGATCAAGTATTTGACAGTGTAGACAGAAAATCACTTTGGAAATTGATGAGGCATTATGGAATTCCCATGAAGACCATTAACTTAATAAAGAAGACTTACGACGACATGACATGCAGAGTTCTTCATGAAGGACAACTTACAGTACCATTTGGGATAAGAACTGGAGTGCAACAGGTATGCCTCTTGTCTCCATTTCTTTTCTTACTAGCAATAGATTGGGTTATGAAAACATCGACATCACACAACAGAAATGGAATCCAGTGGAATCTGACTAATCAGCTTGATGATCTAGATTTTGCAGATGACTTGGCTCTTCTGTCCCAAAAAACAAATGGAGAAGAGAACTAGATACAGAAGTAAAAATGATGAGGAAAACATGGAAAGAACTGGATGGCATGTGACAGGAGGACTTGGCATGTGTTTGTTGAAGACCTATGCTCACAGGGGAGCTAAAGAGTATTGATTGATGTGTGATCAAGAACCTGAAGTAAATGACTGTGGTTAGGTTAGATCACATGTTAAGTTATCTAAATTTAATGAACATGAAGTAAATGATCACTGTTAAGTAGGGTAGAGGTTAAAGTGTTCTGTATTTTATGTACGAGGCGTGTTCAAATGAAACCCGACCGTGCTGCACCAAGTGGACATTCGTAGGAGGAGCATGATGACGTCACATCTGACGTAATAAGCACATACGAATGTACAAGTATGTAAGTGTTCATTCTCCTAGTATTCATTGGTTGTGCTGCAGACCATTAAAATAGTGGCCGGTGCGATAAGGAATCCGTCCAAGGTCGATCAGCGAGCGGTGATTTAGTTCCTAACAGCCGAAGGATGTCGACCAGTCGACATTCATCACCGAATGAAAGCAGTGTATGGTGACAAAAGTGTGTCTTAGACTACAGTGAAATACTGGGCACGAATGTTTCGATAAGGACGTCAGTTAACGAAAGATCTTCCGCAGCCAGGTCAGGTGCATATTGTTGCGACAGAAGAAGCCATCGCCGAGATTGATGCAGCAATACGGGTGGACCGTCGTCGGAGCTTACGTTCGCTAGCAGAGGAATTCGCTGTGTCTCTTGGGACAGTTCAAATGGTGGTTAGGAAGAAACTGAAGTATCGAAAGGTGTGTTCACAATGGGTCCCACGGATGCTGACCGATCACCATAAGGAAGAACGCATGGGGTGGAGTTTGAACCACCTGCTGCATTACGAAGAGGAGGGTGATGCATTTCTGTTGCGCATAGTGGCAGGCAATGAGTCGTGGGGCCACCACTTTGAGCCATGCAGCAAATCAGCGAGCATGCAATGGAAACATCCCGGATCACCAAAACCCAAAAAATTCAAGTCACAGATTTATGCCGGTAAGGTTATGCTGACCGCATTTTTTTACCATGAAGGGCTTTTATTGGTAGACTTTAAAGAGCCTGGCGTGAACATCAATGCCATCCGCTACAAAGACACACTAGACAACCTGCACACAGCTATCAAGAATAAACAACCCGGCATGCTTTTGCGTGGTGTGATTCTGTTGCACGACAATGCTCGTCCACATGTTGCGAACTTTGTGCAGGAAGCGTTAGCAAGGAAAAGGTGGGAAGTTCTGCCACACCGAGCCTACAGCCCTGATCTGTCACCATGTGACTTTCATTTATTCGGACCCTTAAAAAAATCTCTAAAGGGACAACGATTCGACTCCGATGCAGGCGTCAGGGCCTCGGTGACCAAATGGTTCAATAAGCAACCAAAGTCATTTTTCTCGGACGGCATCCGCCGTCTACCCAAGCAGTGGGATGCGTGTCTGAATGCCTATGGTGACTATTTCTAAAGAACCCCAGTGAGTACTTGCTTCATAACAATTGCTGTATTTAATTCTACTACTCCTGCTGATGTACCTTACATATATTTGTTATAAAGCCACTGGGACGGGTTTCATTTGAACACACCTCGTACATAACGAAGCATATGACCAAAGTTAGACTGGGCAGAGGTTCAGTCATCCATATGAACTGGGTTACTAGTTAAGTAACCCATATTTGTTGAGAAATTGGTTAAGCGATTCCCATCTGATAAAAGACAGTGACTAATATACTATAACTGATGTAGGGCATTGGTTAAATGACTTATGCTAGCAATTAAATTAATCATGATCATTGGTGCCCGAATGCTTTTAGCATGTATGGCGAAGGGGATCTGAACAGACATCTGCACTAACACAGAGTATGATAATTCAGGTATGCTTGGTTTCTAATAAGTACCATGGTGCCATTCTTAAATGAACAGTTTTTTTTAATTGTTTCTCCAAGAGATGAAGTAGTGAATTGAATTATTGTTCACGTGTTTTGAGTGTCAGCAACAGAACAGTCTATCTGGGAGGCTACATAAAAATGATGGTATTTAAACATCATTATCTCCTGTTTTTGCTCCTTATGGATCATGAAGCCTTGACTACAGATGGCCTCTGAGGAAGCCTTGACTACAGTTGGCCTCTAGGAAGCCTTGACTACAGATGGCCTCTGAGGAAGCTTTGACAACAGATGGCCTCTGAGGAAGCCTTGACTACAGATGGCCTCTGAGGAAACCTTGACTATAGATGGCCTCTGAGGAAGCATTGACTACAGATGGCCTCTGAGGAAGCCTTGACTACAGATGGCCTCTGAGGAAGCCTTGACTACAGATGGCCTCTGAGGAAGCCTTGACTATAGATGGCCTCTGAGGAAGCATTGACTACAGATGGCCTCTGAGGAAGCCTTGACTACAGATGGCCTCTGAGGAAGCCTTGACTACAGATGGCCTCTGAGGAAGCCTTGACTACAGTTGGCCTCTGAGGAAGCCTTGACTACAGTTGGCCTCTGAGGAAGGCTTGACTACAGATGGCCTCTGAGGAAGCCTTGACTACAGATGTCCTCTGAGGAAGCCTTGACTATAGATGGCCTCTGAGGAAGCATTGACTACAGATGGCCTCTGAGGAAGCCTTGACTACAGATGGCCTCTGAGGAAGCCTTGACTACAGATGGCCTCTGAGGAAGCCTTGACTACAGATGGCCTCTGAGGAAGCCTTGACTACAGATGGCCTCTGAGGAAGCCTTGACTACAGATGGCCTCTGAGGAAGCCTAAGCCAAAGTGCAAATATTTACAGTAGTGTTTTCTGTAACAATTAGTTTTGCATGATGAGGAGGTCACCCTACGAAAACCTTGAATTAGTCACCTTTTAAGATATATCTGAGGGAACTGTAGACTAATTCTTTCTTGGTCTCCTCAGAGGCCCTGGGAAACTACACAGCCAAGATATGCTACCATTATCTATACACAAACTCTCTGATAGATAAGACTGGAATTGAAAAAGCTAATGTCTGCTAACTGTTTACATGTAAAACAGATAGGTTACTCAGTGTAAAGAGGAAGATGAGGGTGGACTGCAGTAAGGTGTGGTGTAGGGTGACTGGATTTTAAAAAAAATGGATAAAAGGTGATTTCTCTTACTAGGACAAAAGACAAAGAAAAAACGCCAACTTTGCAGCCATAAGGCCTTCTTCCTTTTCCTGACAAAGACCTTGTGGCTGAAACGTTGGCTATTTTTTTTGCTTTTTGTCCTAGTTTGATGAATCACCTTTTATCGATTTTTTTTTTCTTCATATCCATCCACCCTCAGTGTAAACAGCCAATCCTACCATATGAAAGCTAATCATGGACAATCAATAAATAAACAAGAAGATCACTCAAGTCACTGTGACTTTACATAACAATGTTCAGTTTTTTGCACTGTATATACTTTTTATATTCACTTGAAATATCATTTACTAAACATTAGACATGAATGGCGTTAAATTAACTGCCCTCAGTTTCAGCAATCACCATGATAGGAACAAAATTATGATAAACAGGCAGAGCAGCACATTTGTCACAAGTGAGAGAGAGGCTTCAAAACTTTGCCAAAGTTGATAAATTTCAATTTTCTGTATGACAATTATTAACAAGTGAATAACACACCTTTGACGAATATTCAAAATGACATGTGGATGTTGGTGGCTTTCTAGATGACATGTCTCATTTTTCAGACAAACAGTTTGTGCATGTTACAGCTTCTCTCAGCTTTAACTTTTATGTCATTTCTGTCTTTATTGGCGCAGAAAAGTTTCTGTCTGTGCAGACAGTACATCTTATTTCAAAGAACTACTGCACTTTAGGTATTTGAATAATCAGATATGCCCTGTCATAGATCAGATAGGCCCTGCCAATGATCGGATATGCCTTGTCATAGATCAGATATCCTCTGTCATATTTCAGATATGCTCTGTCATAGATCACATATGCCATCATAGATCAGATATGCCCAACCTATATCAGATATGACTGTCATAGATCAAGATATCTTCTTCTTCTTTGATCCATAACCGCCAACCGTCAAAGCAGTCAGCGGCCATCACGCCTGGTGGCGTCTTGTAGGGCAGCAACAAATTGATTCCACTTTGCTCGGTCGGCGGCCATCCTTCGTACAGTGCCCCAACTGTGGTTCATTCTTTGCATCTCAGCTTCGACAGTTCTCCGCCAAGTTGTTTTTGGTCGGCCTCTCTTTCGCTTTCCCTCGGGGGTCCATAGCATAGCTGTTCTTGCGATGGTATCAGGGTCCCAGATCAAGATATGTCCATCATAAATTAGATATGCCATGTCAAAGATCAGACAGGCCCTGCCAAAGATCAGATATGCCTTGTCAAAGATCAGATATGCCTTGTCAAAGATAAGATATGCTCTGTCAGATATCAAACATTTATCTGTCATAGATCAGATATGCCCATCCTATATCAGATATGACTGTCATTGATCAGATATGCCTTGTCAAAGTTCAGATAGGCCCTCACAGATCAGATATGCCCTGTCAAAGATAAAATATGCTCTGTCAGATATCCTACATTTATCTCTTATAGATCAGATTATGCCCATCCTATATCAGATATGACTCGTAGATCAGATACGCCCATCGTAGATCAGATATGCCCTGTCAAATATCAAACATTTATCTGTCACAGATCAGATTTTTCCCTGTCATAGATTAGATTATGCCGTCAAAGATCACATTGTCATAGACTAAAAAGTTACCTTGTCTTTAGGAGACAAGGTATCTCCATGGTAATATCTCATCTCTTCCTCATAGTCTGGGCCGCTCTCCAGGTACGAAGGGTAATGCATGGTGGCACCCATTTGACTAATCTGGCGCCCTTTGGAGTCAGTGGCTGGATAACGCATCTGGACGTCCTAAAGTGAGGGGTTGGTGCAAAACAGAGTTACAACAGCCAAAACATTAAATCACAACAAGAAGTTACGAAGATATCACACTCATACACTGACCTCAAATACAAATACATGCACAAAGGGAAATCTATAAATAACTGATGTTTGAGCATTTGTTGGTAGAGAATGACAAAATGGAAGGTTGGAGATTAGTTGTATCTTGTTCTCTGTCCTTATGAAGCAAGAAGCCACCCCCCCCCCCCCCCCCCCCCCCCCCCCCCCCCCTGCAATAAGCCTGCATCTAAGCATTGATGTGCTCTTGCAGAAGTACTACCTGAAGTTATTGCTTTACATGATGATGTTGCCAGCCTCATGCACAATCTCATATTAGTCACCTCTAATGACGTGATTGAGGGAGCAGTAACTTATTCTTTAAGTCTACTCTGAGACCCCCGGAACTAAACAAATAGTATCATTATATAAATTCTGTTTTTGCTAAGATTTCCCAAAGTATATGGGATTCAAAGAATGTATCTCATAAAAACTCCCAAAGGAGATATCTTCTTCTTCCTTGTTCGTCCTGAAAAGGACGTTGGTTGCGTTGTGTCTGTTTACACCGGAGCTGCGATATCTGCGCCTTTCGGGAGACACATCCGACTTCAGCACAGCATTTTTTGGGACCGGGTTTGCCTTCCCTCTTTGATCCCTACTCTCTCAGCCAGACTGCAGTGATGCAGCCTGTTTCCAGGACCACCACGTGGAGGTGGAGTAGGGTCTTGGTCAGCTCTGGTTTGCTGACCCTGACGCAAGCAGTCTAGCTATGGGTCGCTGACTGCATTCTCTATTGCTGCATCTTTGGGTCCCAAAGGAGATATAAGTAGACCAGGGTCCTGCATGACAGATGGCTAAGAAAGTCATGTCAGTACTACTTAACCTCCTCAAATAGTCAAATGTGCCCTGATAGATGCTATTTGAAGGAAACATATAAAAACAAACAACAGCAAATACTTTAGCAACCCACCATAAAACATATTCAGGGAACAACATATCAACATATGAATGCAGCCAACATACAGAATCACAATTAGCAATCAGCAGCATGTTTATAATCTAAAATGCAAAACAGCATAGTAATCTATAATATCACAATATACACAAAAGGCAACAGTACATGTATTCACACCAAACAGTCTCACAAAATCATAAATGGGCTATGCCTATAAATATTTATATCTGTGTATCAATGGTGCCCCCATTTAGTTTCTGGGGGTCTCCGATGAGACAAAGAATAAAACTACGGCTGCCTCAGGCAAGTATAAGACAACTAATATGGGGTTGTGCATAAGGCTGGCAACCTCATCATGTCAAACAAACTGTTCCTGAAACCACAGCTGCATGAGCATGTGAACACTTGGTGTATGCTTCCTGCCAGCGGACCAACTAGTTACTACATTGGTGGCTCCATGCTCCATAGGCAGCAAAAAGGAAAATGATGATGATATATAAATGGTACATACGTACGTATAACTTGGTCTGCAGGATGGTAGTTTGTGACTTACATACACTACAACACATAATGACTGCTTGTTGCTTACATACACAACTTACCAATGAAGAGAATGAAAACTTACAACACTAAACATGAATACTTTATGACGGAGGAACATACAAGAGAAAATTAAGCACCACATAATAAGCACTATTCACAGACACTATAAATAATAAAACAATATTACAATACACCCGTTAACATTCAACTTACCTGAAAATAATTTGAACCACACATACACACAATGAGAAAACTAACTCATAACAATGTTGACAAATATAAACCAAAGATTTAATGGACCACTAATTGTAACACAACAACAAAATGGAGCAACAAGGAAGGCAGAAATGCTTTACTGTTTAGAGAGTACGGCGTTACCTTGTCAAAAGATATGTCCAAGGGGGAAGTACTACCACCTCTCTCCAGGGACATACTATCATCTCCTACAAGAAAGAAAAAACAAGAGAACATGCTAGACATTCTGGTATATAACAAGGATTTCATCATCTCCTACAGGTTACAAGAAAGAAAAAAACAAGAGAACATGCTAGAAATTCTGGTATATAACAAGGATTTCATCATCTCCTTCAAAGTTGAAGCCGTAACATGCCCTGCTTCAAACATGACCCACGTATAACAATATGAATTAACAGTACTGAATTTTACTCCACCATTTAAAAAGATGTTTTAAGTTTTGCTATTTGAATTCATCTAATGCCAATTCTATAATCTTAAACACTAAATTAAAATAAGAGTTTTAATTTTATGAAAATTATACTGGAAATTCATTGAAATTTCTAAATTCAAAGGAAGATTATGTCGAACACCAAAAAGAAGTTACAATTTTATAGTTAAGCTAAATAGCAAATAAATTAACAATAAAAATTTTACATCAAAACTTTAATAGGTCATAAAACCGACGTCTATAAAAAGCAAAGCAACTCTCAGTGACTTTTCTCACAGTTAATAAATTAATGATAATTTTCTCAAAGTTAATAATAAATGAAGGATATTTGTCTCAAATCTAATAATAAATTTAATATTTTTCTCTAAGTTCATAAATTAATTATATTTTTCTCAGCTAATAAATCAATGATATTTTTCTCAAAGCTAATAAATCAATGATATTTTACTCAAAGCTAATAAATCAGTGATATTTTCTCAAAGCTAATAAATCAATGATATTTTTCTCAAAGCTAATAAATCAATGATATTTTCTCAAAGCTAATAAATCAATGATATTTTTCTCAAAGCTAATAAATCAATGATATTTTTCTCAAAGCTAATAAATCAATGATATTTTTCTCAAAGCTAATAAATCAGTGATATTTTTCTCAAAGCTAATAAATCAATGATATTTTTCTCAAAGCTAATAAATAAATGATATCTCTCTAAAAGCTAATAAATAAATGATATTTTTCACAAAGCTAATAAATAAATGATATCTCTCTAAAAGCTAATAAATAAATGATATTTTTCACAAAGCTAATAATAAATAAATGATATTTTTCTCAAAGCTAATAAATAGATGATATTTTTCTCACATATAATAAATCAATGATATTTTTTCTCAAAGCTAATAAATCAATGATATTTTTTTCTCAAATCTAATAAATCAATGATATTTTTTCTCACAGCTAATAAATCAATGATACTAAAGTTCAATGAACTCCATTAACAAGCCACATTAACTAACATTCAAAGATGGACATTACCTCTCCTGCAGTAATGAATATCACAAGACATTAAAAAAAATTAAAGCAGTGTACAAGGTGAGCCATAAGTCACTAACCTTTTCTAAATATTATGTATGAAGAAATGCACAGTAAATTATCCTAAATAATTTTTTTCATTTTTTTTTGCAAGATGCCCTAAAGTTTTGAGTACATCAAGACTATCTCTCCTCATTTTTTTTTTTGCAGGCTATTACTCCCTTACAATCAGAAAAATTCTTGATGACAAATTCCCTAACAGGTGGACTGCATTGTGAGGTCCAATCGAGTGGCCTGTGAGATCTCCTAGTTAACTCCAGCAGATTATATTTCATGGGGATATTTAAAGTACAAGGTCAAAACCCTAAAACCTAAGAAGTTCTCAAAACAGCAATAACAGAAAAGATTTAAAAAACTAGTCAGACATATCAAAAAGTTGGTGGAAATTTAAAAACAAAATGCTGACTATGTATGAATGCTCATGTGGTGCATTATGACATTCATATACAAGGCAATTATCAGTTTCACTTCTACAAATATTTAACACATACTTTATGCAGACAATAATTCCTAACCATTCACTTACAATATAATAACAACCAATGAAGTATCTTATACTTGTACATTTAATACTAGCCACAGTTATTTCTTCAAATACAGGGTGGTGCAAAAGTAGGTAGGTATACACTTTCTTTATATTTATTTATTCATCACTATAAAGTAATTAATGCTTACCGTATTGAGTATGTACATATATAGAAAAAGTACATTACATTATTAAAAAACAAGTTAACTTTAAACTCTCAGGTGCTGAAACAGATTCCTGTCTCTGTTCATGCAATCTCAAAGTTTGCCTACCCCACAGAGATACACAGGGTTGCACAATTGTATGTTTTAATCTTTTTCATTAAATGCATCAGTTGAAAATAAATATGCTGATGACAACTGCAAGTTTAAAACAAAATGTATACCTGACATACACATAAATGTTAATGAAATATAAAATAAAATAAGAAATGATAATAAATTAAAAAAATATATGTTATTAAAGTATATAACAACTGTTGCACCACCCTGTTTGTGCACATACTAATGTATCTGGATGTACACATATGCCAGCAGGTACAGTTAGATGTATATACAAAGATTTTTTTTTAAAAGACTAATAAAAATATGATCATAAACAGAACTGTGCTGATATCTGCCAACCCCATAAAGAGAATCAGAACTTCCATCAACCTGTGATGGAGACTATAAAACAAATTGGTTGCTACCTGAAAGGGGAGAAAAGAATAGTAACAAACTATCGTACTATGCAAGTCATAGAAAGCAACAATGGCGGTTTGGGCACAAGGCCGGCTATCCCAGCCTGTAAAAACTTGAAGCTAGAAAAACCTCAACATAAACAATTCATAAAAAGAAACAGACACTGGTTTAACAGTAATGCAGATTAATTCAACCAAACTAAAATAAGTAAGCAAACATGAAAATGGGAAACTCTAACCAACAAATGGAACAACCAACTCTGGGTTTACCATAACATTCCAAATTCCCATCATCAGAGTCTGCATATCTCAGAAATTCTATATCTACAATGACAGCTGATTTCAAGCAGAAAGAAATGGCATCCCTTTAAATATGTTCAACTACATTCAGCTATATCCTCAGTTTCATGCTGAATCTAAGAATATGATCACTCTAGAATGGGCAGCAAGGGCAGAGACTTGTGCTACTTATCCTCTAATCATTCATTTTCATGATTTTTTATTTTTTCTTTCTATGCAGCATAGAACTGCCACAGTAGCTGAAGTTCCATACAGCAAGCATGCACCAAAACATTCATGTGATCTAGTTGTGGTGGTTTCTGCAACAATTTGTTTGACATGATGAAACTACCTGCCACATGCACAATCTTAAGATCAGTCACCTCTGATGACATCCCTGATTAATTTACATAATAGACATATCTGAGGGAGTGGTAGTTATATTTTTTGCTTGTCCTATCAGAGACCCCTGAACCACAAGGGACTTATTCTCTAATAACTACAAAGGACTATGACATGCACAGTAAACCCCTACATATTGTTAATGTTGTTCAGAATCGACTCCGGGCAAACCCATAGGTGCTCAGTCTCCATCAGCAAAAAAGTGAAGGACATGAATGCTAATTGTTCCTGTTGGCACTGGTTGTATATATGCCAGATGCATCCTCTCTTTCTTACGTTCATCCCTGCCAGTCTTACGCCTAATGCCAAACTCCAGCAATTTTAGCCTTGATCCCAACGTATTGTTACACAGAATAATATAAATACAAACCACAAAGCCACTGACTTTCATAAAATGGTGCTTGTGTAGAACTGGAGGACTGAAATGGCATGACAACAGCACCAATGTGGAAATGATGACAAGCACCAGAAAAATGCCAGTGGAACAAGAGATGAGAAGAAGATGCTGGCAATGGACAGGACACACACTGAGGAAACCTGTTGATAGCTTTACATGGTAGTCCTTGTTCTGGAATACTCAGGGTAAGACAGGTAGATGAAGACCAAAGATCACATGGAAAAGAGAATTTGAGACAGAAATGAAAGGAATGAGGAAGGCATGGAAGCTCGTGAGCTGACAGGACAGAACAGGGGGACTTGGTGTAAGTTTGTTGAAGGCCTATGCTCCTTGGGGAGCAGAAGGGTGACGATGATGTAGACGCGTGAACAATAACTTAACTATTCAATCTAGCAAAGCTCTACCAGACAAATGGTGCTGAAGTACTGCAGCAAGTCAACATAACATTCAATGAATAATACAACATAGCTCTGCTAATGAACACACAATTGTACTCAGTGGTGCAAAATAAAAACAGGTGCTAAATATATAACTCAGTTTGCAAAATTATGCAGCTAATAAACATAAAGCTTATGAATAATGAAACTACTGCAGTTATACTGAATTTTTTAAAAAAAAAGTCACCTCAGTGATAATAAAAAATTCAGACACTAAATACAAAACTCCAAGGAGGAGTTGGCATGTGTTTGTTGAAGGCCTATGCTCCTTGGGGAGCTAAAGGGTATTGATTGATTGATTGAAATACAAAACTGACGTTATGCTACAAAACATATTACAATGACAAGACTATTGACTTGTTGAGAGCTATAGTGCTTAAACTTATCAACCACCAAAGTATAACCCATTGTCATAATTTTACAGGGCAGCAATGATAGGATGGTTGGTTTTGGAGAGTTAAAGTTCTTATATGTATCTGGAACATCATGTGATGCACATATTACATACCAGACCTAAGGGTCTTTTATATTTGGATACGCGCCCTAATATAACCGACTAAGTTGAACGGGACGTGCCTCGCCAAAACGAGGCAAAACTTTATTTTTTTTTAATTAGAAATACTTATGTGTGACAAAAGTAATGTATTACATATGTGTTGCACTAATTTCTTGTGTGAATATTGTAAAGAACGTAATGTATATTAATTATGTGTGACACTTATTTCTTGTGTGAACAGTGTTAAGAAAGTAATGTATCACAGACTGATATTTAGAATCTGATGTGAGCAAATGACAGTATTGAAGAATTACAGCAATGTCTGTTTGTCAGCAAGAAAATGAGCATGAAGACGCCTATAATTATTTTAGACATTTGTTCACTTATATTGTTTTATTAATGATCTCTACATTCAAACTTCCATCTCATCTGTACCCAACCGTATCTGTACCTCAGTCTTCGCTTCCCAAAGATATTTTCTAGGGACAACTGGCAGATGGCAAAAGAACAGCTGGGTGACCACAGCTGAGGTTCAAAGATGTGTGCAAAAGAAATATGACATACTAGACATAAATCCAACAACCTCAGAATGAAGCTGCTGATTGCACCCAGCGGTGATGCTCCATATAGCGATGCCTCAGACTGGGCAAAGAGAAGCTCTTATAATAAGCAAAAGAGAAAAGAACAATTTGAAAGGAGTACGAGGAAAAATGCAGCTGTGGGTTATCACCTCAATGAGGCATCATAGTCAGTTATGGCAAGAGGAGGCTACTTCCTTCCTTCGAATCAACCACCAATGATCTCAAACAAGTAGCATGCTGCTTTTTACTTTTCCTACTTAGCTTCCTAGCTCGGTGGTCCATGGTTCGATCCCCAGTTGAGATGGGATTTTTAGACCACAAACGACTCTGGGGTCGACCCAGCCTCATGAATTGGGTACCAGAGCAACTCTGGGAAGGTTAAGGCGGCCAGGAAGGTTAAGGCGGCCCTATTGTGCCGATGGTCAAGAAAATATGGGCCTAACACCATATTCCCAATATGCCTCAATGGGCGTGTAACGGGATCCTTTACCTTACTTAAATCTCTCTTCATCTTATTAAAGCATTTAACATGTTGGAAACAATTAATGTTGAAAACTCAGAGACTAGTGTCAAAGGTCACATGTGAGCTTCAGATATAACTTGCCAGTCAAGAAGTATTTGGAAAATTTACTTCAGCCTTTTAATAAATAAACTTTTTAATTCAAAATTGATAAAACACCTTCGCAAATAAAATGTTGGACTCTCTTATTTGAAAGAGTTTCTTTCTTTTTTTAAAGCGTCTTTAAAGCAGGGATTCTTAACTTTTTTTGCACTCAACACCTCCCCTGAGAATGAACTTAAATGTTCACACCTCCCATCCCTCCCCAAATTAGTCAACAAACCAATCAAAACATAATTAAGATGTTACTATTGTGATTTTATGTCTAGCCAATTTCTCATAAACATAAAAAAAACATTTTAAAAAATTAATGTTTCTTTAATGAAATAGCTGTTAATTTGGTACTAAATTTTAAAATTGTATACAGTGAGAAAGCAATTGCAATAAATTTTCCAGGAGGCATCTCACATCTTTATCTGCACCTACCCTGGGGTGCATGAAAAGAAGAAATCATCACAGCAATCAAAGGGTTAAAGAACGGCAAAGCTCCGGGCCATGATAACTTAAATGCAGAGCTATTTAAGACAGACCCTGAGCTAGCAGCACAACTATTAGAACCACTAATTGCACAAGTCTGGAAAACGGGGACAACACCATCAGAGTGGAACAAAGGAATAATTGTCAAATTGCCCAAGAAGGGAGATCTTGCAGACTGCAATAATTGGAGAGGAATCACTCTTCTCTCAGTTCCCAGCAAAATACTAGGCAGGATAATTATACAGAGAATTTCAAAGGCAGTAGACCACAAACTGAGGAAAGAACAAGCAGGATTTAGAAAGAACAGAAGATGTGTAGATCATATATTCACTCTTAGGAACATTATAGAGCAGTACTCAAAATGGCAAAGACAGCTTTACATTAATTTCGTTGATTTTGAAAAGGCTTTTGACAGCATACATAGGGACAGTTTATGGAAAATACTGAGGGCTTATGGAATTCCAAGCTGCATAGTGTCAATCATAAAAAGCCTCTATGCCAACTTTACGTGTAGTGTTGGGCAGAGCAACCTAACCTTTGAGGTGAAGACAGGAGTACGACAGGGATGCCCCTTATCAACCACTCTATTTTTAACAGTCATAGACTGGGTGATGCGCCAGACAACAGAGGGCAGTCCAAGAGGAATAAGATGGACTACATTTTCTACATTGGAAGATCTGGAATATGCAGATGACATTGCACTACTAGCACATTCACATCAACACATCCAGGAAAAAACGGATAGACTTAATAAGTTTAGCCAGCAGGTGGGCTTGAACATCAATTTAAAGAAGTCTGAGGTCATGACGCTCAATGTGAGCAACCCTGAGCCCATATCAGTAAGGAATCAGCAACTGGTACAGACAGATACCTTCACATACCTAGGAAGCATAGTAACACCAGACGGTGGGGCAGGCAAAGACATCAACATCAGAATGAATAAGGCAAGAACAGCCTTCTTTAGCCTAAACAACATCTGAAAGTCCTCCCAATACAGCACAAGCACAAAATTAAGATTATATCAGAGATGTGTGCTTTCTGTGCTTCTCTATGGTGCAGAATGCTGGAGAGTTACAGAGAAGGAAATGTCGAAATTGTCCTCTTTTCACACAACATGCCTAAGAAAAATTCACCGAATCTTTTGGCCGAATACCATCACTAACCAAGATCTGCTTACTCGTAGCAAGCAAGAGGACATGCACACCATCATAGATGGCAGATGCTGGAGCTGGGTTGGCCATGTCCTCAGAAGAGACCCCGATGCCATCACAAGAACAGCTATGCTTTGGGCCCCTGAAGGAAAACGAAAGAGAGGCAGACCAAAAACAACCTGGCGGAGGACTGTGGAGGCTGAGATGCAAAGAATGAACCAGAGATGGGGCACTGTACGAAGGATGGCCACCGACCAAGCAAAGTGGAATCAATTTGTTGTTGCCCTACAAGACGCCACTAGGCGTGATGGCCACTGACTGCTTTGACGGTCGGCGGCTAAGGATCAAAGAAGAAGAAGATCCTGGGGTGCACTGGTGCCATAAGTTAAGAACCCCTGCTTTAAATTGAATTGCTGTAGTATGTAATGTCTCAAATATCTATATATGTAACTATAAAATATCTAATATTTAGAGATATGTATGTGGGAGCTAAAGCCAAACTGTGCATTCAAGTGCTAGGTGCATAAACCTGTGCAAAGCAAAACCTCACTCACACTAAGAGACTAAAACTCATCAGCAGAGCTAAGATGTAGCTTAAAAAATCTCCCATGCCTACAACAACACTGAAATGTTGGCTTCATGCAACATCAGGCATCTAACCAACATTTCATGCATCAAAGCTAAAACTACTACACAAGAAAATTGATGTGCCCTGGAAACTTACTACTGATGTAACTACTTCGTTTGTCATCTGTGGAGAATATGGGAGAAATATGATCAACATCAATGGCATTACAACCGTTATATGCTGTATGTCACACATACTGCACAACATACTACAAACTTACTTCTTCATAACAGATGTAAAGTTACTAACACCTTACTTACTTAGTCGTTCCTCTTCTACCCTGAGGTGTAGAAGTTACTAATATACGCACTTATAATAGATATGAGAGACTACAATGACATTACAAACCATTATCCGCTGTATGCCACATATACTACATAATACATTACAAACTTACTTATTCATACCAGTTGTAAAGACACAATTTACGCACTAAAATCACAGATATGTCACACTAAAATGATATTATGGGCCATTATACAGTTAATGTCACACACTACATACTACTATTAAACATATTACAAACTCACTTTTCTCATATCAGCTGTAAAGGACATACTATACAAACTAAAGTCTCAAATATGTCAGACTACAATGACATTACGGACAATTATATAGTTTATGTCATATACACTAAATATTACTATTAATGCTACAAACTCAATTTTTTCGTGTCAACTGTAAAGGACAAAATTTTCAAACTAAAGTCACAGATATGTCACACAATGTGGACCATTACAGTGTATATCACATACGATACACAGTACAGCCATATTACTAAACTTACTACAAACTCACTTTTTCATATCAGAACAAAGGACATAATTTACGCACTAAAATCACAGATATGTCACTCTGCAATGACACTACAAATCACTGAACGTTGTATGTCAGACACATTAGACACTAATATTGAATGTTCCACAAACTCACTTTTTCATATCACTTGTGAAGGACATAATTTACATACTAAAAGTTACATAACATTACACAGCAATGACATTATGAACCTTTATATGGTTTATGTCATACACACTACATACTACTAAATTTACTTACTACAAACTCACTTTTTTGTATCAGCTGTAAAGGACATGATCGACACAGTAAAATGAAATGTCACACTACAACATTACAAACCACTATACAGCTTATGTCACACACAACATACTACTACATGTATTACTTTATCCTACAAGCTGTTTATGGGCACAATTTACACACTACAACCAGAGATACATCACACTGAACTGTCATTACAAACCATTATACAGTGTTATGTCACATCCACATATGCAACTACACAACACTTTTTTTCCTACCAGTTGTCAAGGACATAATTCTCACACAGCTCACTATGTGTTCTAAATGTTATCATACATTGCACGTAAGACATACCACACATTACCACCAACAGCATTTTAAATGACCTTACACATTACAATAATACAACAATTCAACATATGGTCAACCAGCTGTGCTCAAGTCAAATTCTCTCTATAAAATGAATACAAATAATTGTATCTGCACAATTTACATTAATATCATCTGCACAGTGTTAAGATCATTTTCACAAATTAAGGGACAATACTCTATTCAGGAAACTGCCCTGCTTTTATGACTTTCTTTTTTTTCCGGTATGAATCTTAAAGTGTGGAAGACGATCTTACAATCAGTTATGGAGACAACATTAAAGTAATTTGTGGAGATGATCTTAATATTGTGGAGATGATCTTGAAATAAATTGTGGAGATGAAGCAATTTGTGGAGATAATCTTAGTATTGTGGAGATGATCTTAATGTAAATTGTGGAGATAAATTTGTGAAAATGATCTTAACACTGCGCAGATGATATTAATGTAAATTGTGCACATACAATTATTTGTGGAAACGATTTTAATACTGTAGAGATGATCTTAAAGTAAATGTAGAGATAGTCAATTGTGGAGACGGTCTTAATGTAAATTGTGGAGATAAAGTAATCTGTGGAGACATTCTTAATACTGTGAAGATAATAATACAGTAAACTGGCTGGAAATGATAACAACACTGTGGAGATAAAGTTACAAGTAATTTGTGCAGACAATCTTAACATTAAGAACAGGATCATAAAAGCCAATTCAAGATAAATTAATTGCAGAAAAGAAGTTAATACCGCAGATATGATTTTAAAGAAAATTGTGGAAAAAAAAGTTAAATTAATCTGTGGAAATAATCTTATGATTTGACCTTGAAGTAAACTGTGCAGACATCTTAAAGTAAACACTGTATGATTCACAAGTATGCAGCAAATAAAGCAAAAGATATCATTTAACAATATCAGTTACCTCAAAGAAAATTTTCTAATATAAAATGTTTACTTTGATCACACATGACATGAAGATGACTTAAGGAGTGCATTATGTGCCCAATATTGTAATTTTTTTCCTTTAATAAAATATTGCCTCATTTTGGTGAGGCGCGTTCCGTTCAACCTAGTCGGTTATATTAGTAATGGAACATGTCATGGTCACATGTATTAAACTAGCCACACACAAGCATATATAAATGACATACAAGCATCCAGGAAGTAATGAAGCTTCAACAGACAAGCAAACAACAATGGCTGCTAACGGGTACATTATTCTGAACATATAATAAAACGTAACGGTAGTCCTATAGTACATACAGATGTTAGGGAGCAAAGTGTTGGAGACTTCACTCTAAAAGGTTCATCTTTATCAGGTTGGTGGGTGAGTAGTTCTTCCTCTGTTGCCAGATTTTTAGAAAATATATTTCAGTCAAAATAAAGAGTAGTCCTTTAGCAGATGCTGCTGTAGGGGGTTTAAGTGTTCGAGACTTTACTATACCAAGTCATAGCTTTGTCAGATTGGTGACCAGCCTTCCTCCCTGCCTTCACTGTCAATAAATAACTCAAGAGCAAAGTTCATTTACAGCTGGGTAGACTGAAGCATAATGCCTCCAAGTTTTGAACCCAGCAACTTTGCCTTGAGAATCAATTGCTCTAACCACTCTGCCACTCAAACCTCTGTGTAATGAAACAAACAGGAGATACTAATTGAAGGATTCCACATATTTTGAAGGTACAGCTGTTTTTGAAACACTATACCCAAAAACAACGATTCCACATAACATTTTACATATTGATTCAAATTATTCAAAGAAAACAAAGGGAGGAACACATTTAGCAGGGATAATGGCAAATATCACAGATAAGACAAACAATGACACACTTAATAAGAATATTGATAGAATAACATTACCATACAATAATCAAAAATAAAAATAAGAATATTGATAGAATGGCATTACCATTGAATAATCAAAAATAAAAATAATAAGAATATTGATAGAATAACATTACCATACAATAATCAAAATAATAAGAATATTGATAGAATAACATTACCATATAAAAATAAAAATAATAAGAATATAGATAGAATAACATTATCATACAATACGCAAAAATAAAAATTATAAGAATATGAAAAACATTACCATACAATAATCAAAAATCAAAATAATAAGAATATTGATAGAATAACATTACCATATAAAAATAAAAATAATAAGAATATTGATAGAATAACATTATCATACAATAAGTAAAAATAAAAATTATAAAAATATAGAAAAACATTACCATACAATAATCAAAAATCAAAATAATAAGAATATTGATAGAATAACATTACCATATAAAAATAAAAATAATAAGAATAGTGATAGAATAACATTATAGTACAATACGCAAAAATAAAAATTATAAGAATATAGAATAACATTACCATACAATAATCAAAATAATAAGAATATTGATAGAATAACATTACCATATAAAAATAAAAATAATAAGAATATTGATAGAATAACATTACCATATAAAAATAAAAATAATAAGAATATTGATAGAATAACATTATCATACAATACGCAAAAATAAAAATTATAAGAATATAGAATAACATTACCATACAATAATCAAAAATCAAAATAATAAGAATATTGATAGAATAACATTACCATATAAAAATAAAAATAATAAGAATATTGATAGAATAACATTATCATACAATAAGTAAAAATAAAAATTATAAAAATATAGAAAAACATTACCATACAATAATCAAAAATCAAAATAATAAGAATATTGATAGAATAACATTACCATATAAAAATAAAAATAATAAGAATAGTGATAGAATAACATTATAGTACAATACGCAAAAATAAAAATTATAAGAATATAGAATAACATTACCATACAATAATCAAAATAATAAGAATATTGATAGAATAACATTACCATATAAAAATAAAAATAATAAGAATATTGATAGAATAACATTACCATATAAAAATAAAAATAATAAGAATATTGATAGAATAACATTATCATACAATAAGTAAAAATAAAAATTATAAGAATATAGAATAACATTACCATACAATAATCAAAAATCAAAATAATAAGAATATTGATAGAATAACATTACCATATAAAAATAAAAATAATAAGAATATTGATAGAATAACATTATCATACAATAAGTAAAAATAAAAATTATAAAAATATAGAAAAACATTACCATACAATAATCAAAAATCAAAATAATAAGAATATTGATAGAATAACATTACCATATAAAAATAAAAATAATAAGAATAGTGATAGAATAACATTATAGTACAATACGGAAAAATAAAAATTATAAGAATATAGAATAACATTACCATACAATAATCAAAAATCAAAATAATAAGAATATTGATAGAATAACATTACCATATAAAAATAATAAGAATATAGATAGAATAACATTATCATACAATACGCAAAAATAAAAATTATAAGAATATAGAATAACATTACCATACAATAATCAAAAATCAAAATAATAAGAATATTGATAGAATAACATTACCATATAAAAATAATAAGAATATAGATAGAATAACATTATCATACAATACGCAAAAATAACAATTATAAGAATATAGATAGAATAACATTACCATACAATACGCAAAAATGCTGACCATTTACGGGATCAAGGGAGACAATAAAAGTTGTATAGATGCATAAAAAAAGAGACAAATACTTCAGTAAACATCTGTATAAGTTTAAATAATAAATGCCACAAGAACTGGACCAAAAGACAAACAAACAAATAGAAAGTCAGAAGACTTATGTTCAATGCGATGATATCTGGAAATCAGCTGCTCTTGCTGACAGAAAGGGAACAAATAATTTAGAAGACAAAATACAAACTCACAAAGCAGATCTGTGATAAAAAATTGGCAACTTTTGTTTGCGTGGAAAGTATTGTAATAAAAATCAATTTGATCATCAAAATAGAATTTCCTGTTGTGCAAGTGTTTTGATCAAGGTCTATGCTCTTTAAGCAACTGAAGTTTGATGAATGATGAAATGTTTTTGGCTCTTCAGACACATGACACCATTAAGGACAAACCTGCCTAGATTCATTTAAGTGCCAAGAAATCAATGGCCTCAGACCCTTACATTACGGAGCCTCATCTGATGCTCAGATTTCCTTCTGCTGCTTTTATATAATGTAACAGGATGTGCCAATTTTTCATTCTGATTTGTGAATGTGGACAATACCCATAATTTCAAGAGGTCAACAGTTTACACCATCCATAAATGTAAAAAAGTTTCCAAGATTTATGAATGTGGACAAATTCCAATGTGTTCTGAATGTGAAACGTTCCCACATTGCATGCATATAAAATGCTTTCATATTCAGTATGTTCAATGAGTAAGCTAGATCCTAGAACTGCTACATTCTAGGACTGTTATCTCAAACAGCCAATTATTGCTACATCTTAGAAATTCTGTCTCAATGAGCCAAGTATTGCTACATCTTAAAAATTCTGTCTCAATGAGCCAAGTATTGCTACATCCTAGAATTTGGTCTCAATGAGCCAAGTATTGCTACATCTTAAAACTGCTGTCTCAATGAGCCAGGTTTTACTACATCCTAGAACCACTGTAATCTAGAAAGCTGAGGCTGACAAATTATGTGTTGCTTGCATAAACATCCATGAGGAAGAATAACAAGCAGCCGCAGGGTGTGACATACAAGCAAACAGTGAACAAGTTACACAAATAGCAAACTGTTAAAAAAATATAAAGAGCAGAAATGATGGCACACTGACAGTGTCTTCCATCAAGACAGCATGTGGAATACAAATGTCAACAATAACTTACGATGATGCACCTTCTGCCCGTCATAATAAGGCAGATATACATGCTGCTCAAATTTGGGTTTACCAAAAATAGGAGACTGCGGCAGAAAATCATCAACTGATTGCCAAGATGCACAGGAGAAAAGAAAAAGAAAAGAATGCATTTCAACATGGTACTTTTGTGTGTGTGTGACATGAAGACACTTTTGTAACGTGTTGGGAGTCTAGAAAGAACAGCATGTAGCATGTTTACTTCCTTTTTAGGCATTAAATATGGAATATCCTTTTATATCACTGTCTGAACCCAAAAAAAAGATGCCAAGTTACTTCCCGTCAAGTGTGGAGGAGGGAGAGATTCAGTTAAGAACACACTTCATCCACTCCATTATGATGACAGAGCTTTTACTGACTTTGTCTCCACAAACAATGCAGCTCTAACAAAATAGTCTTTCTCGTTATTTACAGTCATGTCTTTGCCAGGTTTTTCCCAAACATTCAGCATGTTTGAAGTTTTTTAAATACTATAAATGATTTTACCATTCTGTCAATGTATTACTGACATGACTAATGTGGGGAAAAGTCTGTTAATGATATAGCTAAAACATAATGCCTGTGTACTAATGACATTACTGTAATACAGTCTGTTACTAATACTGCTAAAACATTATGTATGTGTACTAATGACATTACAGTAATGGGACTGCTTCTGTTAATTAATGTTAATGTTAATCAAAATTGACGTCATTGCACTCCGGGCAAACCCATAGGTGCTCAGTCTCCCTCAGCAAATGTCGAAGGGTATAAATACTAATTGTTCCTGTTGCACACTGGTTGTGTACACGGCGGATGCGTCCTTTCATACGTCCAGCCCTGCTGGTCTTACGTTTGATGCCAAATTCCAGCAATCTTAGCCTTGATGATTCATCGATTGCAGTGTCATTCTCTAATAGACGAACATGAACTGCCCTCAGTATTTCTTCCTTATCCATGTCCAATGCACCTTTAATGGGTGCTCTTGAAGCTAGTCTGTCAGCTCTTTCATTGCCACGTACCCCTGCATGCTTCTGTTAATGATACTACTAAAACCTTAATGAAACTACTAAATCATAACAATGTATGTGTATTACTGACACTACGGTAATGGGACTACATCTGTTAATGTTACTACTAAAACCTTAATGAAACTACTAAATCATAACAATGTATGTGTATTACTGACACTACGGTAATGGGACTACATCTGTTAATGATACTACTAAAACCTTAATGAAACTACTAAATCATAACAATGTATGTGTATTACTGACACTACGGTAATGGGACTACATCTGTTAATGTTACTACTAAAACCTTAATGAAACTACTAAATCATAACAATGTATGTGTATTACTGACACTACGGTAATGGGACTACATCTGTTAATGTTACTACTAAAACCTTAATGAAACTACTAAATCATAACAATGTATGTGTATTACTGACACTACGGTAATGGGACTACATCTGTTAATGTTACTACTAAAACATAATGTCCATGTTATGCAGTCACAAATATAAAAGGAAAATAAGGAGTATGCTGCAGACCATACCACAAATGCTGATATAATAGTGACAAGTGCTTTACAAATCACATGGTCTATCCTTGACAAGCTGTCAAAATCTGAAGGGTCAATATGTTTATATATATATATAAGTATATATCTCCATTTACAGGTCTATATTCTGTTATCTGAACACCCAAAAACTGAAATATTCTGAAAATCTAAAATTTATGTGGGCTAATTTTCCATCACAATCAGGGCAATTTCTGGCTATTCTGGAAGAATTTGGGCTATTTTTAAAACATATTTTGGGTAACAGCTATTTTGGCTACTTTGTGATTGCAGTTTGTGCAACATCTGAAGTCTGAAAAAAATCTGGTTTCCAAAAGAAAGCCATCCTCAAGGATTTTGTATAAAAAGATAGAGACCTGTAATAAGAAGGCCTTGAGAGTGTCAAACACACACACTTGAGGAGATGTGTTAGACAACATTTGAAAACTTTGAACAAAGTATGTTTGACTGCAAATGCTGTTTTTAGTCAATTTACCATTGACTTTAACATATAATATAACAGGCACCAACTGAGATCACCAAACTCACAACACTCCACATACACAGACTTCAGCATTACAGAAATGTTAGTGCCTGCTAAATCCTGGAGGACAACAGAAATCACTGGAACAGACTGTAGCAGACTCTACAATCACAGACTCTAGCAGACAATCACAGACTCTAGCAGACAATCAAACTACTAAATGCAAACACCTGCTAAGTTTCACAAAGCAGGAAACGGAAGCCAGGGAATAAAAGCTACTGCTCACAGTGAGAATACATTAGTTGATCAGCAGTATTATTAATATTACATCTGACAATGTCATAATACTTGTAGGTAAAAGTAATATCAGACTCCTGGCAGGTAACAATAATATTATATTTCTTGTAGGTAATAGTAATATCACACTCCTGGCAGGTAATAGTAATATCATATGCCTGGCGGTAATAGTAATATCACACTCCTGGCAGGTAATAGTAATATCACACTCCTTGTAGGTATAAGTAAAATCACACTCCTTGCAGGTAATATCATACCCCTCGCAGGTAATAGTAATATCACACTCCTGGCAGGTAATAGTAATATAATACTTCATGCAGTTAATAGTAATATCACACTCCTGGCAGGTAATAGTAATATCACACTATGGCAGGTAATAGTAATATCATACTCCTGGCAGGTAATAGTAATATCACACTATGGCAGGTAATAGTAATATCATACTCCTGGGCAGGTAATATTAATATCACACTCCTCGCAGGTAATAGTATCATAACACTCCTTGTAGGTATAAGTAAAATCACACTCCTGGCAGGTAATGGTAATATTACACTCCTGGCAGGTAATAGTAATATCATACGCCTGGCAGGTAATATTAATATCACACTCCTCGCAGGTAATATTATTATAACACTCCTTGTAGGTATAAGTAATATCACACTCCTGGCAGGTAATGGTAATATTACACTCCTGGCAGGTAATAGTAATATCATACGCCTGGCAGGTAATAGTAATATCACACTCCTGGCAGGTAATAGTAATATCACACTCCTTGTAGGTATAAGTAATATCACACTCCTGGCAGGTAATAGAAATATCACATTCCTTGTAGGTATAAGTAAAATCACACTCCTTGCAGGTAATATCATACCCCTCACAGTTAATAGTAATATCACATTCCTGGCAGGTAATAGTAATATCACACTCTGGCAGGTAATAGTAATATCATACTCCTGGGCAAGTAATAGTAATATCACACTCCTGGCAGGTAATGGTAATATAATACTCCATGCAGTTAATAGTAATATCACACTCCTGGCAGGTAATAGTAATATTACACTCCTGCCAGGTAATAGTAATATCACATCCTTATAGGTATACGTAAAATCACACTTCTGGCAGGTAATAGTAATATAATATTCCATGCAGGTAACATATTATCATAATGTCAGCAAAGAATCATAATTCATAAATATCACTGTTGTCATTACATCAGTATTTGATATCTCTTGTATCAGTATTTGTTATCTCTTGTATCAGTATCGTTTATCACCTTTTAGCTCACTGTAGGAGCATAGGTCTTCAACAAACGTATGCCAAGTCTTCCTGTCCCGTGCCATCAGCTCAAGGTCTGTCCACGTCCTTTTCATCCCCTTCACGCCTGCCTTCAGTTCTCTTCTCCATGTGTTCTTTGGTCTTTCTCTACTTCTCTTACCCTGGGGATTCTAGAACAAGGACTGCCTTGTAATGCTCTCAAAAGGTTTCCTCACTGTGTGTCCTATCCATATCCAGCACCTTCTTCTCATCTCTTTTGTCTCAGTATCACTTGAGGTTAATTTGTGATGAGCATTATTTAATATATGAAACGTCCTAAATAAACACAACTTAACGGCCTGATGGAAGACAAGTTAAGAAAACTGAAATAATCAATTATCATAACTGTACACTGTGCTGACTAGCGTAAGAGAACATCCACTCTATTTCTCTCCGTGGTACAATCAACGAATATTTATTTCTACTTACTTAGTCGTTCCCCTTCTACCATGAGGTGTAGAGGTTTGGAAGAGAGAGCGCCAGACTATCCTATCGGCTGTCTTCCTCCTGGCCTGGTTCCATTCTAGTCCTCGATCCTTCAAAGATTGTCTAATGTTGTCCTCCCAGCGGACTCTGGGTCGTCCTCGGGGTCTGGATCCTTGGCTCTTTGTTTCCCATGCTTGTCGTGGTATCCGATCTTCTCCCATTCTGCAGACATGGCCAAACCATCTTAATTGGGTCTGTTCTACTTGGGTCTGCAGGGGGTAGGATTTAAGGCCTTGACGTATCGTCTGGTTGCGTACCATGTCTCTTCTTGTTACTTCAACCACCTTCCTCAGATACCTCGTGAAATATTTATTTCACGAAACAAAATATACTGATTCTATTCACATTTTACAAAATATCATTTAGTTTCAATTTTCCACAGCTCTGATGATGGGATTACAAGAAGCAGATCATGTGGCAGAGATAAAAATTATATACAGACCAGACTTATTTTAAATTCTAGATACTCTAAAACCTGAAAACAGATATAATTTTATCATGGTAAATCTTTAGAGGGCTCAGTGTTTTTAAAGTACATCTCTACAGCTCCTGGGTTTCCTACCACTGTTCTAGATCAAAGAAGAATACATTGGAACATTCTGGAGTAGGTGGAATTGTAGCAAATTTAAGCCCTTCTAATGTAGGATACTAACTGGATGACTGGTGTCCACACATTATAGTGCCACCCTTTCTTCTACAATGATGAACTGTTTGTATAACTAGTTGTATAACACAAGAAATTCTTGAATGATATGTTACATTCCTTGTCTTATTTCTTCAATCCTTCACTTTTACAAAAGAGAAACACATCATGTATAGATATCCCACATTACACACAAATTTACAGTATATTTAATTATGAATAATTTATTTTGCAGAAAAATAATTAAAAAAAAATACACAAAATATAAAATAGATTTTTTTTAAATGATTCATTTATGAAACCAGTGTAAAATATGGTTTATTAGAAATCAAAGAAAGTTTACCAAGATCCCATTCACAGGCCTGTGTGACCCATAACCAGCTACTATTATTCTTGTCACCAAATTACCCTACTGTAAGTATTTCATTCACTAAACTAACCAGACTAGTTTCAATCACCAAATTACCCTTCTGTAAAACTTTCATTCATTAAACCAGACTAGTTTCAATCACCAAATTACACTTCTGTAAGTATTTCCATTCATTAAACTAACCAGACTCCAGACTAGTTTCAATCACCAAATAACCCTTCTGTAAGTATTTCATTCACTAAACTAAACAGACTAGTTTCAATCACCAAAGTATCCTTCTGTAAGTATTTCGTTCAGTAAACTAACCATACTAGTTTCAATCACCAAATTACTTACTGTAAAAATTTCATTCATTAAACTAACCAGACTAGTTTCAATCACCAAATTACTTACTGCAATATTTCTTCCATCAAATTTTCCATCAAAGTAATTCCTGCTACAAAGTTACCCTACTTCAATCATTTCTTTCATCAATTTACTCTACCAAAGTGATTCTTCCGTCAAACTGTCCTACATTACTTAATCTTTTCATAACTACAGAAAGTAGCTAAATATCTATTACATTTTTGCTTTCCTCCCTAAATCTACTTTGTAGTACACAAGCACAAATCAAACAAAGTCACTTTACCACTTACTAATGCTGGAACACTTTAAAATAGCTCATATGTATATGACTTCTGGCAAACATCAGCAAACTTAATGGCACTAAACAGCTACAAGATCCTTTATAGTCTAGACTGCATTTTGAATCAGATGCTTGGTGTTAGGTGTACTTGAGTTTGTTTCTGTATACCCAACATTCACTTTTATTTGATAATAAACTTAGAACACTGCTCTTAAATATTGAACTATGATTTAGAGCAGATCATCACACATCAAGTGCTGTATTTCCACGTAACAGACTGTATATAATTTTTGTTTTATGCCTAGATGGTAAGCTCTGATATACTATTTTTGTGTCTGTCTTTTGATGTTACCTTCCAACATAACAGCATTACTATCCACTTGCTAATTTGTCAACCTTTCCTTCTATTTTGGCTTTCAATAATGTGTTGTCTTTCTTTTTTGTATGTCCAAAATACTTTGTCTAACTTTAATCTCTCATTTAACTCCCACATAAAGACCTCTTTATTTGTTTGCTTCTCTGTCAATGAACCATACCCTGTTATTCTATATATTCACATTTCAAGTGTCGTATTTCTTTCTACTACCTTCTCATGCAATGTCCATGTTTCTGCACCAAACAACAATGCAGAGTACACATAACAACTGCTCATTACACATAAGCAAATATTACAAAATCATATCTGGATTTACGTATTAGTAACAACAACATTCCTGGGTATATTTTGCAGAGGTTACACGTGAAGCATTCAGAAGAAAATAAAATCAAGTCAAATGATGAGGTCCGGGGGATAAGATACAACTGGGAGAGTAGACAAGAGTACATAACAGGAAATGTAAAACAAACAAAAAAAAACTACCAGGGGATATCAAACTCTCTTTACCTCCAAAAGTACTCGTTGTCAAACTGCCATAAAGCAGCATGACAGACCCAGCATTGCTGCTACCTTTAAGAAGCAGATTGTAACATAATGAAAGAAGGAAAATGTACATGCATCATCATCATCACCACTGTCATCATCATCACCGCCATCCTCACCATCATCATTCCTTATCAGTCCCAATGAAGCATGGGCTCCCCACTGTAGCTGGTCTTCTCATAGGAAGACTACGCCAAAGTTGCAGCAGTAGTTTCTGTACTAATTTATTTCATATGATGAGATCAGGGGTGAAATAAAACTGGCAGATTGTAACATAATGATACAATGAAAATATCATCATCATGTTCTTGTTTTCAGCCCTTACAGAGCTTGAGCTCTCACCATTACAGCTGGTCTTCTTGTAGGAAGCCTGCCATTTCATGTGATCTTACAGCAGTAGTTTGTGTAACAATATGATGTACATGATGAGGTTGCCAGCCTCATACACAACCTCATATTAGCCTCTTACAACATACTTGAGGCAGCAGTAGTCATATTCTTCCGTTCTCTCATTAGAGACCCCGTCCCTGAGACTACACGGGGGGGGGGGGTCAATGAAAACTTTAAATACAAATTCCTATATCTACAGATGTAGTGAAGGTAAAATATTCACAGGGAAACTGTAAAATCATCATCAAATCAGACAGCGTGCCCACAATCTTTATAAAGAGGCAGCCCAATATCGTTCAGAGAAGACATGTAGCCTATTCTTTGTCCTCTTGATATTATTTTTTTTCATTTAAGACTCGTGGGTGCCTGTGTGAAAGGAATTTACACTGTAACCCTACCATGCACGACACAGGAGGAAATTAAGGAGGGTTGGACATGAGGTCAGCTGTCCCATCCTGAAGAAAATTAAAGCAGCTAAAAAGTTCAATCAGGAATTAGACAGAGGCTCAAAAACACACAAAGAAGAGAAATGGAGAATGATTTAAAAGGAGACATGGAGATAACTTGGGCAGATGACACAGGACAGGAGAAATTTGTGTGAACTGACCGGAGGCTTAAGCTCTGCAGGGAGTCAGAAGATAATGATGATGATAAAGGACCATGGGACACCACCACCACCACCACAGCTGGCCTTGTTGCTGCATCAAAACTTTTTCCGTGCTCTTACAGTGATGCTTTCTGTGGCAATTTGTACTAGAAGATGATCTTGTCTGCATCATGCACAAACCCTACCCTCCTGCCTATTATGACATGTTTGTCAAGCTGTAGGTTCAATTCTTTCCTCCATAATACCAAGCCCTGGGATCCACAAATGAGAGAAGATTTCCGTAGGTGCACGTACTCATCATCGTTTTTCCTTTCCGCTCCTTATGGAGCATAAAGTTATCAGCACTGTTGGTACTTTGAAGGAAGCCTGCACTAAATCATTCATATGGTCTTGCAGCAGTGGATTCTGTAACAAATGTTTTACATAATGAGGTTGCAAGCCCCATAAACAACCTAATGATAGTTGCCTCTTACAACGTGCCTCAGGGGGAAGTGGTCCATATTCTTTCTTCGCCTCTTCAGAAACCTGAGATCTATATGAGGTGCACGTAATCATTCAGGAATATATACATATGCAGAAGCTTCTAAATACACAGCATTACATTACCAGTGGACTGAAATCAAATATATTTATCAACCCTGTTTTAAAATGTGCAGCAACATGCAAGGGTTTCATATGTATTACATTTTCAGAATATAAAGGTGAACAGGTGCTGAAAAAAAAACACATTTTTAACAATGTTGCATCCATGATAAAGACCCTTAGAATATTTTGACTAATTCTAAAGCTATAACAGAGACTAGTGGAAGCAGTATTCCAAGTTTTACATCTAAGTATTAGAATATATGAGTGTCCCTTTCTTGTTAGCAGCAGAAAGTCCCACTAAATGAAAATCTTGAAATAATATTTTGTATGTTTCACATCAATTATATAAACCCTAATGATTGATATAACTGCCTCTCATTAATAATGCAACCCTTGAGGATTTGTGACAAGGTTACAGACCCACAAGCATAAACGGATCAGTCTCCAGATGTGAAAGCTATAATATTTTCTGAAACCTGAACTACATGAAACATTTGGTTAGTCAAATATACATCAGAGGAAGCCCTTAATCTGGGACAACATACATACTGTAAATCGTATGTACATGACTTGCCCAAAACAAAAACAACAACTAAACAGCATTAAACAGCATTACCAATGCAGCATCGAAAATTTAACCATACTAGCTGAGTGGCCAAACAAACACACGAATGAATAAACTTTATCCCAAAGAGACTGAAAAATGGGCATGCAGGCCCATCTGATATTCTGCCCTTTATCTCAGCTTTATTCCACATTCTGGCACTAACACATGTAGTCAAATGATAAACAATTCATTTGTACATTTTTATATGCAGCAGCAATTAAAAAACAGAAGTATATATTCATTCTTGCATAAATCAGTATACTCTGACAAATTACTTTCCAAGACTATTCTGCAGGCTGAATAATGTATTAGTATGTTTTAAAGTAGTATATCTTACCATTCACAAACACACATTTCCAACAAATTACCTTCTTACAGGTTGGACACAAGGTCATGACCAATCTAATGGCATATGACAGGCGCAAGGTCATGACCAATCTAATGACATATGACAGGCACAAGGTCATGACCAATCTAATGGCATATGACAGGCACAAGATCATGACCAATCTAATGGCATATGACAGGCACAAGGTCATTTGGCATGCATCTTCACATAACATTAAGTCATTAAATCATGCCAAACATCATGACACAAACATACTGTTTTTATTATCAGAATTTTATCTGGTTATAATGAAATTAGTATGAGAAAACAACACAAAAAAACAGTGTAACATTTAACAACCTACCTCCTTCATCTTCTGAGTCAGAGATGAACGTTTCATGCATAATCTCAGGGGAGACAACCTTGTACTTGTCTTCTGTAGAGGGTGTAATGACCTGGACATCAGTGACAGGTTTGAGAATGTCCACCACGGAGATGTAACCAAGTTTCTGGGCAATGGCAAGAGGTGTTTGTCCATTCTGTGGATTCAGCAGTTAGCATGAATGAACTCAGTATAAGTTCGTGAAAAAGGGAAAAACTGAACTAAACAGAGTTTGAAGAAAGAATTGTAGCCCTTCTTTATGCAAAAATACCACAGACTAGGGATGTTTCAAGGATAAAGAAACAAACAAACAAAGACCTCCCTGACAAAAAAGTAATAATAATGAAAAGAGAAACAATAAAAGAGATCACTATTAAATAATTAACACATTTAAAACCCATGAGGAGACAACACTTGATTACAAACAATAATAGAGAGAAGGAATGTGGGCATAGAGCAAAAATTAAAAAAAAAATGTGTCTTTAAACATAGTGATATAAGTGGAAAATAAAGATAAAGAATGTTCTGAGAATTGAACAATGACCTAAAAGACACTGATAATGTTCTTGAAGGCTTCAACAATGTTCTAAATGTCTGGTAGTGTTTAAAAAAAACATTCACAATGTTACTGAAAATTTCACCAATGTTCTAGAAGACTTTAACAATGCCTAAAAGCTTTCAGAGTTAAAATAAAAACATTAACATTGTTATAGAAGATTTATACATGTTCTTGAAGACTAAGGTAACGTGAATATTGTTTTAGTAGAATTCATGACAAAAGAAAAATACATATCAAGGGCAGACTAACCTCAAAGAAAAAATACACAAGGACTCAGAAACCATGGGTATGATGATGATACTGGAATATTAACAAAACCCTGTAAATTATAACAACCTTTTATGTCTGTATGTAAATGTTACACATAACCTTATTACAAACAGATGTAACAATGAAACCACAGGCACATATCTTACGTTTGTGACTATGTTGGGAGAGGCCTGGTTCTTGAGAAGAAGGCTGACAACCTGCACATGACCTTGCTGGGCAGCTTGGTGGAGTGGAGTGTAACCGACCTAGACAGGAGAGACAAGCATCATCATAATACAGTTTTTCACTCATGACTGTCATATCAATCAATCAACATGTTTTAAGAACACCTGCATCAACACCCAAGGAGCATAGGCCTTCAACAATCAAACGCCAAGTCATCCTGCCATGAGCCATCACTTCAAGGTCTGTTCATGTCTTCTTCACCATTTTAATATCTGTCAGCTGTTCTCTTCTCTCTGTGTTTTTTGGTCTACCTCTGCTTCACTTACCCCGGGGATTCCAGAACAAGGACTGCCTTGCAATGCTGTCAACAGATGTCCTCAATATGTGCCCAATCCATCGTCAACATCTTGTTCTCATTTCTTGTTCCACTGGTATGTATCTAGTTCTTGTCACCAGTTCTACATTGGTGACCTTGTTGTACCATTTCAGTCAAATTCAATGCAAGCACTTATTTATGAAAGTCTGTAACTTCTTGTGTGTTGTTTGTGTTGTTCTCCATGTTTCAGAGCCATACAACAGGACTGACTTGATTATTCTTATTTTTGTGTTGGACTTGGACTTTCATATAACCATTACCATTTTCTTTGATTATGTACTGTTTACGCTTGACGATTTCCATTTACAGCTCCTATCATCTGTTTTAGTTTGTATGCATTTAGATTAGTTCTCACTTTTTGTCCTCTCCTCTTTTCATTAGTTTGCCCCTGACGATGCACTTGTGGTGGCCATGAGGCCACATCTTTGTCCTTATAAGACTTACACGATCTGTTTTCATCCACCCCACCCGTGCACGCTTTGAAGCACCGTAGGAAGTGCTATTACTAGTTCCTGATTATGTGCACATATCACATATGTGCACATACCACATACGTGCTGTCATGCTGTTCTTTTTGTCAACATGTCTGTCACCTCTGTGATCCATCTTCTCCTGGGTCAACCTGTACTGCTCGATGCTTCCACTGTGAGGTTACATGTCCCTGCTACTGACTGATGGGCTGCATCCTCACAAGGATGCCCTAAATTATTGTTTTCTGACATACTCCTTCATGAGCTCTATTCCAAAAATATTCCTATTCTCTTCTTGTCTCACCAGGTCTGTTCATCTTCTGTTAGTTGTTCTTGCTACAAAATGCTCACTATATAGAAGATAACAATTTGTCCACTAAAAATATCTAGAAAAAGTCAAGAAGGGTGGTAACATTTTGTGGTGTCAGCATTCCTAAATATTCATTCATTTGCCTTTAGCTCCCCAAGGAGCACAGGCCTACAACAAACTCAAGCCAAGTCTTCCTGTCTTGTGCCATCAGAATAAGGTTTTTCCCATGTCTTCCTTATCTCTATTATTTCGGTCTCCAAATCTCTTTTCCGTGTTTTTTGGTCCCCCTCTAATTATCTTACCCTGAGGATTTGAGAATAAAGATTGCCTTGTTTTGCTATCAACAGGTTTCCTCAATGTGTGTCCTATTCACCGCTAGCATCTGCTTCTCATCTCTTATTCAACTGGTATTTTGGTCCCTGCCATTTCTTTAATGAACCCACACACACACACAAAATGTATTTTCATACAGATACAGTTTGTATCCTAATAAATTTTTTTTAAACATCACTGTAGAATAGACCATAAGAAATAATTTGTTATGTCTCTTCCAGAAGACATTCAGGTTTATAACTTACCTTTGTAGTGGCATCAATAGAAGCTCCATGGTTGAGCAAGAAACGCACCATGTTGACCTGGCCAAAGTGACAGGCAGTGTGTAGAGGTGTATAGCCTGCCTTGGTATTAGTGTCTATGTCTGAGCCATACTTGCATAGAATTTCAGCCACTGGCACCCGATCTTCCTGGGCTGCCAAGTGCATTGGAGTCAGTCCATTCTGGTAAAACCAAAAAAAGTGAACAATCATCAGAACATATAAGTATCTCTTTATGTTGTGTGTTTTGTTCGTGTGTGTGTGTGAGACTGTGTGCTGGTGTGCTTATGTGTGTTAGTGTATGTGTTTGTATGTTTTGTTTGATGAAATTATGTGTCTACTTGTGTTTCTTCTTCCCTTCCCTTTTTTTAGCTCCATACAGAGCATAGGGTCACTGATAAAGTTGTTATTTTATTCCCGTTAATGATGTCCACCAAAAGATAATTATAAGTGGATGGAAGCAGACATCATCATCATCATCAGTTGATAAACTCTTAATACAAGACCCTTGCCCTGAGCAAGAGTTGATAAAGTCCTCTGGTGTTCTGATTACTGAAGCTCGCTCGAACATCACCAGAGTTAAATACTGTGTTGTTGTGTTGCTCGTGGTTCGAGTATGGAATGTCAACTTGACCTACGCAGTGGTGTGTAGACATAGATGGAGTGTATAATGTGCGAATGATAGGAAGGGTTCGTGGTGTTGACAAATGTTCTTTTCTTACACTCATGTATGGCTGGAAGTCATCGACACCAACGACTGTGTACCTTTACTAAAGTTTAATTGGACGTACACACTCAACAGCACAGATAGTGACAAATCACAGGTTGGCATAATACATCATGGTACAGTGGATAACTGGTCTTGCAATGTTATGTTACATGGGCACTCATGTAGAATAATATTATAATGGACTGTCAGTAGCCAAGCATTCAGTATTGCCCATATATATAGATCAACTGAGTTTACTGACAAAGCACGTCAGATTATAAACAATATCCAAGATGGCTTCTACCTCATCTCGTCTAGCGAAGATTCTTTAACATAAGGTTCAGCACAGTTTTTTTCATATAATAATATTGAACCGCTAGCCATGGGTTCTCATGTGTAGCAGTGATCTCTGGACTAATCAAGCGATAATACGGGCATCCCTTTTCTCTTCTTGAAAGTCACTACATGTTTGGTTCCAAGATGGCTTCACTCGTGAGCTGTCACTCACGTTTGGATACAGATAATGAATCTGTCCTAAAGTTAGTCATTCATTAAATCTTTCATTGCTCTGTAGATTTGATCATGAACACTTGACTGCAATCTACAGGATATAGTGCTGCTAGGAATCGAAGTCGTTTTCATCGAGTCAAATATATTCTCTTAGACATTCAAATCGTACCTATCGAAAATGGTGGCTTCGTACGAGAGTTCATAAGAGTGTCTATTATTACCTTGGTATCAGAAATATGATTCTGCCATTCCTTGGCAATACGAATAAACACTGGGGTAAAGCATACACGATAGGTCTAGACGACTATCACTTTCCCCACAAATACTGAGATCACTTTTTCCCCGGCGACAAGCCGACATAGAAAACACAGTCCCTATCAGGACGAAGCCAAATCACACCACACTCTAGCGGCACATCCGCCGAATAGCCTTTGACCTCTCTAGAGACAACAGAACATATAGTTCGACTTAGATATGTAAAGATATACAGATATAAGACAAACTCGTCCTACTCAGACAAACAATACACATAAATTCAGGCCATAGATATTCTGAAGCAAGAACAATCTATTACTACCCAAACAACGAATAAATCGCAGAAAACTGGATTTATCCGCGGAGTTCGATCGAAAGAGCCGACACAACTTTCAAGGGAAGTAACTCAATAATGACTTTTCCTTAAGCACTATTTTGTTTACAAAATATTTGCGAACATAACAAGTATACCAATGTATAATATTGTAAGATATCAAAGACTGCACGTAACAGTCTTACCACACCTCCCGGAAAAAAAAAATGGAACATTTTTTTTTTTTGAAATACATCTAGGAGCAACGTACAACAGGCTCACAACGCATGAATAATGCGCAGATGAAAATATCAGGAATACCTATAACGCCTAATATGAGGCTAAGTCGACTTATGGAGCGACTGGTGAGAATGTGTCTCATAAACTGAGAGAAATTATTTCTCTACAAGTATATTTTTCCAGGAAGGTGTCATCAAAGTATAATACAATTCTGGCAATTACACAATGCCTAAAAAATTCATATCATCATTTCGTATTAGATATCTTAAATTTATGATTTATGAAGAAAAAATCATCAAAGCACAGCGGTGAATAAACATCAATGAACCGCTATGTAGTGATATAATCATTATATTATTAAATTACAAATGTGTATCTATCATGATATAGAAAAGGAACTACTATAGAACTAGACATATCAAGAAGTCTAAGCCCTAATAGTTATGTGGAATCATGTGGGCATCTTGACAGAATGTCTGCCATCACATTATCTGATCCACGAATAGCTCGCACAGAGAAATGAAAAGGTTGAAGAGCTATTGCATATCGAGTAGACCTCGAGCTCTTCAAATTCTTACTCTGTATAGCAGTAAGAGCTTTTTGGTCGGTTTCTACTATGAAATGTGCGCCTAGAAGGAATCTCTGTAGTTTGAGGATCGACCAAACCATAGCTATTAGCTCACGGTCTAAAACCGAATAATTCCTTTCTGCCGCATTAAGTTTTCTGGAAATATACATTACAGGATGCAGAGTTCCAGAGTACTCTTGCATTAGTGCCGCTCCAATCCCAGTGGATGAAGCGTCACTACGAAGAACGAATGTCTTATCTTTAGTGGGTAGCACTAAAATAGGTGGTGTTGAAAACAGTGTTTTAATCTTATCCAGAGAGCATTGGCATTCCTGAGACCAGTGGACCACATTAGGCGAACCTTTCTTTAGAAGTGTTGAAAGAGGTGCCATGATAGAGGATAGATTCTGAATGAATCTGCCATAAAATTGAATAAGACCTAACAGACTTCTCACCTGTTTTTTAGTCTTAGGGATTGAGATGTTAAGTATCTTACTAGTATTATGGTCCTCTGTCTTTAGGAAACCATGACCAACTCGGTGGCCTAGGAAAGAAATTTCGCTAAAACCAATATAGGCTTTAGAGGGTTTCGCTGTCAGGTTGTGCTCACGCAAAGTAGACAGCAATTCATCTAACCCTGAATAGTGATCTTCCCAAGTATCGCTGAAAAGACAGATGTCGTCTAGATATGCAATGACATCTGACCGATAAGATAGGATTCGGCGCATCATGCGTACGAATGTAGCTGGTGCGTTCATAAGACCGAAAGGCATAAAATTCCATTGGAACAAACCTCTAGGTGTTGAAAAAGCCGTGAGAGGTTTGGCGCGTTCAGATAAAGGAACTTGCCAATATCCTTTAGACAAATCAAGTTTAGTGAAAAAATGAGATTTGGAGAGTCGAGTAAGTAGCTCTTCCAGTAAAGGCATAGGTTCGGCATCGAACTTCGTTACTTGATTCAATTTTCGATAGTCAACGCAAAGACGTATGTTATTGTCTTTTTTACGCACAATAACCATCGGCGAAGAATATGCAGAGGTGGATGGTTCGATTATTTTCAAATCTATCATCTCATCCAACTCTTTCTCGACCTGCGCTTGAAAATGTATAGGTATAGGATAAGGTCTAACCCTAATAGGAGTATGGTCAGTTAGAACAATGTCATGTTCAATGACATGCGTTTGTCCAGGGATGTCAGTGAGTACATCCTGAAATGTTTGCAACATAGTTGAAACTTGTCGCTGTTCTCCTAGAGACAAATCAGGAGAGACAGTAACGTTCTTCCATGATTCACTAGAATGAAGTGGGATCATTGGAAGAGGAAGATTTACATCTGAAAAACTTGTTTCCTCATCCTGTATCACGGACAGTGATGAGTAATGACCATGTTGTACTGGAGAATTGTCCGTTGCTTGGAAAATGGGTTGCAAATAATCCGGACGTTCATGGAATTCCGTAAGCATATTGATGTGGAAGGTTTTATGCTTCCCATCAATATCGACAATATAGTCGACATCGGAAATTTTCGATATTATATCGTACGGACCTTTCCAAGAAATAAGTAATCTGTTTTCCCTACAAGGTAGTAATACAAATGCTTTGTCACCAGGACAAAGTTGTCGTAAGCATCTCTTCTTATTGGCAAATTGCCTTGCCTTCTGTTTCGCACATTCAGAAGAAGAAGTTGCTAATTTGCATGCTTCGATAATTTTCTGTCTCAACGCGATGACATATTCATAGGATGACTTTGTGTCATCGTCAATATTGTCAGATGTTATGAGATCGTGAAGCAACGACATAGGGCCACGCGGACGCGCGCCAAAGACGAGTTCAAAGGGAGAAAATCCTGTATGTTCATTGGGTACCTCTCTGTAAGCGAAGAGGGCCGCAGGTAAAACTCTGTCCCAGTCTTGAGGATGATCCTCAGTTATCTTCCCCAGTAAGTTTTTAAGTGTTCTATTAAGGCGTTCGACCATACCATTAGACATTGGATGGTAGATACTACTTAAAGATCTATCTATCTGCAGAGTAGACATTACTTGAGACATGGTATCTGATATTAGTTGGGTGCCATGGTCTGACAATATCTCTCCGGGGAACCCCAGACGAGAAAATATAAGCCAAAGAGCATCTGCAATATCAGCAGTAGTAATGCTCTTCAGAGGAATAGCCTCTGGCCAACGTGTGCACATATCAACACACGTCAAGATAAACTGATGTCCTCTGGCAGACTTGATCTTAAATGGACCAATTATGTCTATGGCCATTTTTTGGAACGGCCGAATAGGAATGTCCGCCGCCTGAATGGGTGCAGCATGCCGTGGACCTTTGGATTTAACTTCCTGACATACTTTACAAGATCGACAATAAATCCGTATGTCCTTGTTTACCAATGGCCAAAAGAAAGCCGCAAGGACTCTTGACTTAGTACAGGAAAAACCCATGTGTCCAGCACACTGAGAGTCGTGAGCGTGCTGCAAAATTTTAACTCTCAAATTCTTGGGAACCAGGATTTGAGAATGACTTGACGTAATGGAGTCTTGAACCATACGTACAAGTACGCCATTCTTCTTTGTAATCCACGATTTACGACTTGTGTCTTTATTCGGATCACCTTTAGTTGCAAGAATGAAGAATTTCTTCAGAGTGGGATCATCTTCTTGCTGTTTTATAAACGAGTCACGAGAAATTACCAAGGGATTATCTTGGTTATGCACTTCATTATCTTCAGTAGATGAAGTTTGAGGCATATTAAGAGCCTGAGCTCTAGTGACTACAGCGTTAGCAATCTGCATGTTTTGCCTTTCCCACGTGGAAATTTGTTGCGGAGTGCATTCTTTGACTCCATGAATGCGACCGATGATGAGGTCAGCGATCGGATTCGGAAGAAGACATGCGTGTATATCTCCTGTAAAGAAAGGAGTAGCAATCCTAATGATAGCAGTAGAGTATTTCTCTAATGTGCCGCCAAATATTACACATTTGACTACTTGTCCAGTGGCACGGGAAGGATCTACGAGTGACTGCCTAACACCAATTGTGTGCATCCAGAATCAAATAGCACAGAGACTGGATTGTTATTCACTAAACCCTTATGTAAGACAAGAGAACCTCTTCCATCATGCGCGACTGATGCCGGAAGAGCAGGAAGAGGATGGCCACAGCTTAAAGTAGACACTGTGGTTGGCTCAAATAACGTTTTGCATTGGGGGCACTGAGATGCTCTCCCAAAATCAAAAGCGGCACATGCCATATTACTAGCATCATTATTATCTTTACTCTGTTTATAGGCTTCATGGGACTCTTGTTGTACAGAGTTTGCCTGAAAATGTGGTTTATGTCTTTTGTTTTGAGATCTACCTCGGTTATTATCACCTCTGTAGTTATTGTTACCTCTATTGTAACCCTTATTTGGGTTTGAGTCATAGTTCCCTTGGTTACCATTATCATATTCATTATAATGAGTATCTCTGTAATTATGATCTTGTTGACTCCAAGACGGATAACCCTGATAGTTTCTATAATTACTTCCTCTACGGAAATTCCTATAATTATGACCACCCCTGTGTCGAGAGCTATCAGGTCGTCTCCAGTTCTTTGAAGAAGAACCCTGAAATGATTGGTTACCTTGGTTTTGATAACTATTATGGTTACCTTTTTTATCAAATCTGTTTTGAGGTCCCTGAAATCTGTGTGAATAATTGGGATTGTATGGTGTTGCTGAAGCAACTGGCATACTCTCCTTAATCTTAGTGTTGCCAAAAGTCACGTCGGGGTGTGCAGTGACATATTGGGAACAATATTCTTCCATTTCTTTTAGAGATTTGGGTTTACGCTCATGTATAAATTCAAGGAAAGGTTTGTTCACACATGACATAATCTTATCTCTGAGCAACAAATCCATAAGTCCTTCATACGTTTTTTCTGTTTTGGAAAGCTCAATCCAACGATCAACTGTGAGACGTGCCTTTGCAGTGAATTCTGAGAATTCTACACCCGTCTCAGGCACCATCGTTTTAAATAAAAGGCGATAGCCTTCCTCACTTAGCTGATTTTTTTTATCAAAGCCGCCCTAATGACATCATAATTATCCTTATCTGCTTCTCCTACAAGGCATAATCTAGTCAAAGATTCACCTTTCAAGTTTTCTGATAATTGATTAGCGTATTGTGATTTATCCACATTATGTGTACGACAAGAACGTTCAAATCTATCCAGCCAGAATGTAATATCGTCACTGGACTGATTGAACGGTGGAACCTTAACCTTGTAAGTAGAAGGTTTACCATTACCACTAGATGCCTGATTAACATTACTCATACTTGTCAATCTCAATTTCTCTAACTCAAATTCATGTTCTCTTATTGCTTTTTTCTCTTCAGCATCTAATCTTTTTTGTTCAGCCTCCCTGTCTAATCTTTTTTGTTCAGCAGCAGCTTCTCTTTCTAATTTTTTTTGTTCAGCTGCAGCTTCTCTTTCTAATTTTTTTTGTTCAGCTTCAAATCTCCTTTCCTCCACCTGCATCTGCAATTTCTTTTGTTCAGCAGCAGCCTCAGCTTCTCTTTCTAATCTTTTCTCTTCAGCCATAGCTTTTCTTTCTTCTGCAGCAGCTTTTTTCTCTTCTGCAGCTAATGCTTTGTCATATTGAGCAACAGTCCATTGTTCTAATTGTTGACCAGTCTTATCAAGGGCTTTCCCTTGTGTAATGAAGTATTCTAATGTAGACATGATGTCTAACAATAATACTAATCACCTGAACCAATAATAATACCACAAGTTCTTAATGACTTGATTAATCAGTATACTATCCCAATATCTGTGGGTCACAAGCCTTAATAAGGTCTTGTATAATAGTAATAATAATCAGGTACTGGTTTATACCATAATCCAAGTGCAGTGCACAGGCAATTGTGTCTTATGAAATATACCTATATAAAACATATGTCAACCAACAGAATACATAAAGTACAAATAGGACTGACAATACAAGAACGTTTGCAGAAATCAAAATAAATCAAATAGGGAAATCAATGAAAATAATCACTGAATCTGCAAAGAATAACAACACAAATGACGTCACAGTATATGAATATAAATTGTGAATAGAACAGAAAGATAGAAAAGGTTAGACCAACAAATTACAAACAAATCAAAACAAAACTAAAGAACAAAGAAATATTACAAAAATAACAATAATTACAGTCTTCACAGCTAACACAAAAGCAACAGTTGTCGCAGCAAATTTTCAATCAAGAAAATTGCACCTATAGAAAACGCCCACAACGGACCCTCTATGACGTGGGATATTCTGTTGTGAGGACGCCGCCCAACCTTAAACACAACCCGCTGACATAGAAACTAACATACTATACAAACAAATAACATGTAAACATAAATATATATAAATTATGTGTATGATAGTATGTGTTGCAAAATAGGCTCAGTTTTACAGTAATGGCAAAGTTATTTTTATGAAAACAAACAAACTGCCACTTTATTCAATTAAACATTCTGGCCTTAAATATTAAAGTTCATATACAGAAAACAAGAAGATCCATCGATGAAAATAGGACTTCTTAGTTCACTAATACTGTCTTCCTGTTAATATTGACAAGAATTGATCCAACTGTTCTGTGAAACTCTGTAATGTCTAATGTAAAAATGTCAACAACGCTGACCTACATACTGCATTCACTTGACAGGTCACGTGACAAAGTGTTGACAAATAGCAAACCAATACTGCAAGTATGTCGTATCAGCCACAGGAAACGGTCTGGTATCGGTAATCTGTTGACTTCTGAACTTCTGCGAGGTCAAACCCAGAAAGCTGGTCCACCAGTTGATAAAGTTGTTATTTTATTCCCGTTAATGATGTCCACCAAAAGATAATTATAAGTGGATGGAAGCAGACATCATCATCATCATCAGTTGATAAACTCTTAATACAAGACCCTTGCCCTGAGCAAGAGTTGATAAAGTCCTCTGGTGTTCTGATTACTGAAGCTCGCTCGAACATCACCAGAGTTAAATACTGTGTTGTTGTGTTGCTCGTGGTTCGAGTATGGAATGTCAACTTGACCTACGCAGTGGTGTGTAGACATAGATGGAGTGTATAATGTGCGAATGATAGGAAGGGTTCGTGGTGTTGACAAATGTTCTTTTCTTACACTCATGTATGGCTGGAAGTCATCGACACCAACGACTGTGTACCTTTACTAAAGTTTAATTGGACGTACACACTCGACAGCACAGATAGTGACAAATCACAGGTTGGCATAATACATCATGGTACAGTGGATAACTGGTCTTGCAATGTTATGTTACATGGGCACTCATGTAGAATAATATTATAATGGACTGTCAGTAGCCAAGCATTCAGTATTGCCCATATATATATATCAACTGAGTTTACTGACAAAGCACGTCAGATTATAAACAATATCCAAGATGGCTTCTACCTCATCTCGTCTAGCGAAGATTCTTTAACATAAGGTTCAGCACAGTTTTTTTCATATAATAATATTGAACCGCTAGCCATGGGTTCTCATGTGTAGCAGTGATCTCTGGACTAATCAAGCGATAATACGGGCATCCCTTTTCTCTTCTTGAAAGTCACTACATGTTTGGTTCCAAGATGGCTTCACTCGTGAGCTGTCACTCACGTTTGGATACAGATAATGAATCTGTCCTAAAGTTAGTCATTCATTAAATCTTTCATTGCTCTGTAGATTTGATCATGAACACTTGACTGCAATCTACAGGATATAGTGCTGCTAGGAATCGAAGTCGTTTTCATCGAGTCAAATATATTCTCTTAGACATTCAAATCGTACCTATCGAAAATGGTGGCTTCGTACGAGAGTTCATAAGAGTGTCTATTATTACCTTGGTATCAGAAATATGATTCTGCCATTCCTTGGCAATACGAATAAACACTGGGGTAAAGCATACACGATAGGTCTAGACGACTATCACTTTCCCCACAAATACTGAGATCACTTTTTCCCCGGCGACAAGCCGACATAGAAAACACAGTCCCTATCAGGACGAAGCCAAATCACACCACACTCTAGCGACACATCCGCCGAATAGCCTTTGACCTCCCTAGAGACAACAGAACATATAGTTCGACTTAGATATGTAAAGATATACAAATATAAGACAGACTCGTCCTACTCAGACAAACAATACACATAAATTCAGGCCATAGATATTCTGAAGCAAGAACAATCTATTACTACCCAAACAAAGAATAAATCGCAGAAAACTGGATTTATCCGCGGAGTTCGATCGAAAGAGCCGACACAACTTTCAAGGGAAGTAACTCAATAATGACTTTTCCTTAAGCACTATTTTGTTTACAAAATATTTGCGAACATAACAAGTATACCAATGTATAATATTGTAAGATATCAAAGACTGCACGTAACAGTCACCACTACAGGTGCCCAACCACGAAGCCCGCACCATGGCACGTATGTCCTCTAGCCCTGGTGGTTTCTGTAACAATTAGTTTCACACGGTGAAACATGGTTCACATGGCCAGCTTCCTGCATAACCTTAGCTTAATCACCCCTTAACACACGCCAGGTGGGAGGAGTGGTCCTACTTAGGGCTGGATTATCTATTAGGCTAAGTTAGGCTGAAGCCTAGGGGCCCGGAGTTCTTGAGGGCCCGTGCATAAGGTCAACAAATTTTTTAATGCATAGATTTATGTACAAAAATAAAATGTCTGCACTTTGCAATCACATTCATAAAGTTCTAAACAAACCAGTCTATTAATAATACAAGTATATACTATTACAATGCAAAAGGGTTTGAAAAAAAAAAACATTATTGTCTATTAGGTGAAGGGGGGCCCAAACACCAAAAAACCTAGAAGGCCTTCTTGGCTTAATCCAGCCTGGGTCCTACTGTAGCTAAGCTGACAGTATACTGCTTTGTCTGCAGTGATAGAGAAACAATATGATCCATGTGGGTTATGTGGCAGAAGTCTCAATAGCTCACTTAGGCTTGGCCATAGACTTATAATAGGACCACTGTCCCCACCAGCCTGTTGTAAGAGGTGACTATGTTGAGGATATGATTAGGACTGGCAACCTCACCATGTTAAACAAATTGTTTTAAAAAGTGCCATTACAAGAGCACACTAATGCTTTGGTGCAGCTTTCTTAAAGGGGGTTACTGTAGGAGTACTCCTTTAAGAGCGAAAGGCAAAGAAGGAATAAATGTATAGTATAGTTCCAACACAGTATGTTAGTAACAGAAAGCAGCAGACATATTCTGTGGCCATGACATAATCCCTAATGCAAGCAGAAGCACTCAGACTATGGAGATAATGGCTGTAATAGAACTGTCTCTGATAACATTCATCATTTTCCTTATCACTCCTAAACCATCAATGGTCTCCTTGCAGGAAGCCTGCAACAAGCAGGCACACGCTCTTGCAGCGGTGTTTTCTGCAGCAAATTGTTTTACATAATGCTTACTTAGTCGTTCTCCTGCTACCGTGAGGTGTAGAGGTGTTTTACATAATGCACCATCTCATATTAGCTGCCTGGTACAACATGCCTGAGGGAACACGATGGATGGGTTTGAAAAAAAATCGAAAAAAGGTGATTCGTCTTACGAGGACAAAGGACAAAGAAAATAGTCTACGTTACGGCCACAAGGCCTTCGTCAGGAAAGGAAAGAAAGTGAAGGCTAGATAGGACACATAAAAACTAAATAAAATAAAAACTGGGTACTTCCCTGAAGGCAAGAACCGAAATTCTATCAAAATCGCTGTCCTGTTGATAAGCGCGTGGCTGAACAGAAAGCGACTTCCGCCGCCGGATGTACACAATGCATACTAAGAAACTAAAAAACGAAACCGGAAAATAAACTACCCAACGTGATAAAAGTGGGGACTGGAAATAATAAGGGACAGAATGAGTGGGAGATAAATAAATATGAAATAAAAAAATGTATATGGCATACAAATAGAAGAATAGGATAAGAGTGGAAAGAGTAAAATAGAGCAAGAGAGGAGAGAGTGACCTCAGACAAAGGTGTGAAAAGTGTTGAGACCGGCTGGTTTTAGACACCCCATGCGGTGGATAAGACGGTTCTCAAGCTGTTCTCGGCTGGCAGTGTCAGAGGAGCAGGATCGGATCGCTGTGACCTGGATGTCGATGGGACCATGGTGGTCAGGACCATTGAAGTGTATAGCAACTGGTGTTGACTTTTGCTGAGCGATGTCATTTAAGTGCTGGCTGAATCTGTCCCCAAGTCGTTTGCCTGTTTGGCCAATATAGGTTTTGCAGCAACGTTTACATATGATCGTATAAATGACATTGCGCGATTCACACGTGAAGCTACTAGTGATGGTGTACGTAGCCTTAGGAAAGGACACCTTCTGGGTTGAGATGACATACTTGCACGTGTTGCATCGTGTCCGACCACAGGGTAGTGTGCCAAAGTGAGTGGCATTCTCCTTTGGGAGACGGCTGTGAACAAGAAGATCCTTCAAGTTCTTGTCACGTCTATATGCCACCAAAGGTGCTTCACTGAATACTTTTTGGGTCAGAGGCTCTGCTTGGAGGATAGGGAGGTGGCGGAAAAGAATCTGTTTGACAGTAGTACTGTGAGGGTGATGGGTCAAGATTAATTTGACTCTATCCAAAGTGGATTTATGGTGAGGTTTGAGGGCCTCCAGACGAGAGATGGGGAGCACACGTTGGAGAGCAGAGGTGAGAACATGTTCTGGATAAAGTCTGTTACGGAAATAATCCAACATCTCATTTGCTCGTAAGTGGAAGTCATCGTCGTCTTGGCATAAACGGCGGAGGCGGAGAAGTTGTGAAAAAGGAAGGGAGTCACGACAGGCCCGAGGATGAGAAGAGGTAAACAGGAGGTAGCTGTGGGCATCTGTCGGCTTGTAGTATACTGAGGTATTAAGGCCGGAGGGCGTGATAGAAATAGTAATGTCAAGGAAGTTGACAGATACTGTGGAGACGAGGGAGGTGAACTTGATGGTGGGGTGAAAGTGGTTCACAAAGTCGATGAAGCGGTGTAAATCAGTCTCAGACATATCTGTGAGACCTATGCCATCATCGATATATCTGCGGTAAAACCCAGGGAAAGGACCGGAGTATTGTTGCCATATCTGATGCTCCAAGTGGCCCATGAATAGACAGGCATAGCTGGGACCCATCTTCGTTCCCATGGCAACACCGCTAATTTGGTCAAAAAACTGACCATTGAATTCAAAGGAATTCAGTAGAAGGACCAGTTCAGCAAGACGGAGAAGAGTGACAGTGGATATAGAAGGGCAAGTGCGTTGGTCCAGAAAAAACTGAAGAGCTCGGAGACCATCAGAGTGGGGAATAGAGGTATACAGAGAGCAGACGTCCAGCAAGAAAAGACGGTAGGAGCGGTCTGCTGGGAGTCGGATAGAGGAGAAAGTTGTAAGAGCGTGATTGGTGTCTTTGAAGAAGGAGGGAAGATTCACAACGATAGGCTGGAAAATGCTATCGAGAAAGTCAGAAATGTGTTCAGTAGGACAAGAACAGGCTGAGACAATAGGTCTTCCAGGGTTGAGGGAACAGTAGTCCTGCTCTTTGCCTCACTTCTGATGCCTGTTTGTTGAACTAAGCCTCACTCCTTCTGCCTATCTGTTGAACTAAGCCTCACTCCTTCTGCCTGCTTCTTGAACTATGCCCCACTCCTTATGCCTGCTTCTTGAACTATGCCCCACTCCTTATGCCTGTTTCTTGAACTATGCCCCACTCCTTATGCCTGCTTCTTGAACTATGCCCCACTCCTTATGCCTGTCTGCTGAACTATGCCCCACTCCTTATGCCTGTCTGCTGAACTATGCCCCACTCCTTATGCCTGTCTGCTGAACTATGCCCCACTCCTTATGCCTGTCTGCTGAACTATGCCCTACTCCTTATGCCTGTCTGCTGAACAATGCCCCACTCCTTATGCATGTCTGCTGAACTATACCCCACTCCTTATGCCTGTCTGCTGAACTATGCCTCACTCCTTATGCCTGTCTGCTGAACTATGCCCCACTCCTTATGCCTGTCTGCTGAACTATGCCTCACTCCTTATGCCTGTCTGCTGAACTATGCCCCACTCCTTATGCCTGTCTGCTGAACTTTGCCCCACTCCTTATGCCTGTCTGCTGAACTATGCCCCACTCCTTATGCCTGTCTGCCTCACAATTTCAATCTCTTCCAAAACTTTTATTCACTTTCAAAACTTTTATTCACTTTCAAATGTTTTATTCCTTGTCATCTACTTTATTCTCTTCCACTTATTTTCATACCTGTCAACTTCTCTAGTACCTCACTAGTTACCAAGTGAAAACTAAATAAAAGAAATATGTTCCTCTAAAACAAATCACATCTTTTTCTCCAAAACACCAAGTAAACAGCTGGAGGCTAGCAGACTATACCAAAACACAAAGTAAACACTTGGAAGCTAGCAGACTTTACAAAAACACCAAGTAAACACCTGGAGGCTAGCAGACTATATCAAAACACCAAATAAACATTTGGAGGCTAGCAGACTATATTGAAACACCAAGTAAACACCTGGAAGCCAGAAGACTATATCAAAACATCAAGTAAAAACTTGGTGGTTAGCAGACTACATTGAAACACCAAGTAAACATTTAGAGGCTGACAGATTATACAAAAACACCAAGTAAACACTTGGAGGCTAGAAGACTATATCAAAACCCCAAGTAAATGCTTGGAGGCTAGCAGACTACATTGAAACACTAAGTAAACACTTGGAGGCTAGGAGACTACATTGAAACACCAAGTAAACATTTGCAGGATAGAAGACTACACGGAAAAATGAAGTAAACACTTGGAGGCTAGCAGACTATACCAAAACACCAAGTAAACACTTGGAGGCTGGCAGACTACATTGAAACACCAAGTAGCTGGCAGACTACATTGAAACACCAAGTAAACACCTGGAATCTAGCAGACTGTTCCATTATCATCTTATTTTCCCATATGAAGCAAGGAGCCTCCACAGCAGACGGCTTTCATGAGGAAGCCTATGCCAAAGCACAATCTCCTGCAGTGGTGGTCTCTGTAGCAATCTTTTTACATGAAGAGGTTGCAAGCCCCATGAACAACCTCATTTTAGTCACCTTTGATGACATGAACAACCTCATTTTAGTCACCTTTGATGACATGCCTGAGGAGGCAGGAGCCCTTTTATTTCTTTGTCTCTGCAAGTTTTTTTTTTAAATATCTCAAAATGTAAGAACTTACATGAGCCTGGCAGTTGACGTTAGCATCCTTCTCCAAGAGGAGAGAGACAATATCTGTATGCCCCTCCTGAGATGCCAGATGAAGAGGGGTAAATCCATTCTTCGATTCTGTATTTGGCCTAGCCCCATACTCCAGCAGCATGGTGGCAATGTCCATTTGGTTTTTCTTGGCCGCAATGTGCAGTGGAGTGTAGCCATTCTAAAAGGAGGTAAGTTTGTACATAAAGTGAATTAGTATAAATGTGTGTATGTGTGTGTGCTTGCACGTGCACATGCACGCGCGTGCACACACACACACATATACATAAATATGTGTGTCTTAGTGAGTAGAATATTAAACAACATAAGAGAATACAAAAGGCAAGAGAAGTTTTCACTGCACTGGGAAACATATATGGAAATCACAACAAGTCAAATCCAACATCATATAAAAAAGAACCTTCTGCTCAAATGTCAAGGCTGCCTTACTGCATCACTCTGAAATTTAGACAACTAAAGTGACAAACAAGAAGCTACAAACTTTCATAAATGGTGCTTGAGAAGAAAACCATGATGGAGGCATATCTGGAGTCATCCTTATATGACCACCAGCTAAGCTATAGTACAGGGGTCGGCAAACTACGGCACGCGTGCCAAGCGTGGCACGTGGAACGATTTTCAATGGCACGCTGAGTGAATTAAAATACTGTACAGTAGATGATCTCATTTTAAAAAAAAATTGAATTTTTAATTAAATAGAAGCATATAATTCTTTTAAAGCGTTTACCTGTTATTACAACCCTTCAAAACGAAAGTTTTTAGACATTGGAAGTAAGAATGTGCGATCTGATGCAAACTAAAGGCCCGATCATACTATACTGCACGTAAGTCTTAGTTTTTACGGACCGTTTCCGAGAACAAACATTCTTCAAAGAATTTCAAGGGGAGTGGTTATACTTTGCGGCGCCCGCTAGTCTGGCGTCTACCTGCTACAGTAATTTGCAGGATGAGATTCTTGAAAAGAATCCCAAGTGAATTTTGTCGGGAAGCGGAGACATAATTTCATAATTACGCAATAGTGTCTGGCTAGCGCCTGGACGAGCGTATTTATTTCGTTTTCGCTCGCAGTTTTTGACTCCCAGTGTGAGTTTGGAGCAACAATGACTGACCTCGACGAAGTTATATTTTCGTCCTATCCTTCCCCTCTCTCCCGACCACCACCACCTCTACAGTTCTCTCGGCTGTCACATACTCATGCCCGTACAGTCCGTTGACCGCAGCACAAAAGTTGGTGCTGTTATTAAGTAATACGGTGCCGTTAAAATGACTCAGAAAAAGACAAAAACATGATATACGCTCGTTTCAATACTTTTGGACAAACGAATATGAATTCATACAACAAAAGGATCGTGCTGTTTGTGCTTTATGTTATGAAAGTGTCGTGTGCCGTACGTCAAGTGTACAAAGACACTATGAAACCAAACATCAGTCCATGTTTAAAAACTCTGAGGAGAAATGTGAAGCCATAAAAATGGCTGTTTCTGGCTACAAAAAACAAAATAGTATTTTTAGTCAAGTAATTGGAACCAAAAATAAAGCTACCGAATGTAGTTACAAAATTGCACAGTGTGTGGCTTCGAAGGGCAAACATTTCACAGATGGAAAATACATCAAGGAAACTTTTTTGAGCAGTGCTGAAATTTTGTTTAGTGATTTACCAAATAAAGAAACAATACTGTCTCGGATTCGAGAAATACCGGCTTCTGCGAGATCAATCGAGAGGAGCATAACTGATATGGCTGAAAATGTAACGGTAAAACAAACAACCGGGTTACAACAAGATGTTGTATTTAGTGTCGCTCTTGGCGAAAGTGTCGATGTGAATGACGTGGCGCGCCCAGATATAGTTGCGCGATATTGTGACAATGACCGTATTTATGAAGAATTGTGCTGCTTGATACCTTTTGATGGTACAGCCAAGGGAGAGGACATTATAACTGCATTTGTAAGCTATTTCGAAAATCTCATCTCATCTCATAATCAGAACCTCTTCTACCCCGTGAAACGAGGTGTAGAGGGGACCCAAGTGCACAAGGCCCATGGGCAGGACATGTAATCGAAGTGACTTGGCAAACAGGTGATTAGCCCATTGTGCCCGAACTTAGACATGCATGGCTTAATCTTTGAGACAAGCATATGACTACTGGCAGGATCAACCAGATAACTGTCCTTCGAACACAG